>CM062100.1:7586005-8034937 GCA_031163375.1 Conogethes punctiferalis | reverse complement strand
CGCTTAAGTTATATTAACTGTGAAATTTGGCATGCAGGGACCTTAGTAAACTTTAAACTTAGCTGCAACAGGATATCGCCAAATTTTCATGGGAACGGGAGTTAGCGGAAGAAGCTTTTGTATGAAAAAAAAATTAAACCGCGTAAGTTAAATGATTCAAATTTGGCATGCACTCTAATGAACGTAAAGCTTACTTGCAACGCGATATCGCAAAATTCCCACAGGAACGGGTGTTATTGGGAAAAACCTTTTGTATGTCTAAGCACGCGGACGAAGTGGCGGTCAAAAGCTAGTATAGTATAGTGGTAACCTGTTGCGCGTGGTGCTGCAGCTGGTCGGCGAGCCGCTTGCTGTGGTCGCCGGCGGCCACCATGTGCGCGGCGGCGGCGGCGCGCTGGCTGAACGCCGCGAGCGCAGCCGCCTTGTCACGGAAGTTGTTCTCGCGGTTGGGCGTGCCTGCAACGTGCGTTACGTTAGGACGACATCCAGCCCGGGGAGCACCCTATTGCTCCCCGGAAGCCGGGGGCAGGGGTATTTGCCCTCCCCGGACTAGGAGTGCCGGCCGCTTGTCATCTGCGGCTGGCCAGGGCAGGCAGGGATGCGGCCGCATGCTTCGGCGCTACCCGTGTCCCTGCAACTTGCTGCCCACTGGCGACACAGGGGGGTTTAGTGGGTATGCCCTCCCTTTTAGGAGGTGTGAGTCCCACACACCATGCCGCGTCCCCCGGAGACGGCATGAAGGTGCCTAATGCATTCCCCTCTTAAAAAAAGGGGTTCAATCATACCTTCGGGCGCGTTGACGGCGTCGGCGAAGTGCCTGAGCGGCGCGGCCACGTCGATGAAGTCCTCCACCACGCGGTTCACCACCGCGCGCTCCATGCCGCGCCGCAGCTCGTGCAGCTTGTCCGTCAGCTGCCTGCGCAGATAACCGGCAGGTAACTACATACAACAACTCAAACACGTTCATATCTTTGTTTGACGCCATATTTGTTTTGGTGACTACTAACGCCGCGTGGGAAAAAAATGAACTAAATTGCAATCACCTGACTGCTTTTACGTCCGCTCTGTTCAAAGGGCTGTTACAATCCGCTACCTAGTTGGACGTTAAGTGAACGTTCGGTCTAGTCATTCAATTACCTGTGGTCATTCAATGAACGCGCTAGCCATTAAATTTAACAGGAGATTCAACCAGATGACTGCGACATGAACACGAACTCGCCACGTCTCCGCGCCCGCGCTTTACTACGTGAACAAGTACTAAGGTACTAAGCACTAAGGTCAAATCTAAACGTTGTGTCTCGTTCTAGACCATTCCATGCCCTGTGACACCACAAAGGTGCCCGACGGACGGTATTCCCTGCCTCGTACCATCCTGAGGCAGGTTGCCTTCCGTTTTTGAGACCGGCGTGAGTCCCACATACTCCGTCGTTTCCCCGAACGGTGGGATGTAGCCAAAGCATTTCCCCGGCTTTAAAAAAACGAACGAAATGAAATCATTATCCACAGGAAGTCCCAAATGTCGACACCCTCACCTGCCCGCGGTGCATTCTGCCGAATAACAAACGAGGCTTTGGTAACCGGCAAGTGGCGGTATAACTATCACGGTTGAAGACGTAGATACACAAGAAGAGGCATGACGATGCCTAATGCATTACCCTCTAAAGAAAAAGGCACAGGCCGATGACGGGCAGCAGCGTCACCGGAGCGGGGGCTATGCGAGTCCTGCGACCGCTAACCAGCCTGCCCCAAGTGGCGATTAGGGGTAAAACCTCCAGAGGTTTGCCCAAAGTGGCAAAAAACTGGAGAAGCCTATGTCCAGCAGTGGACTGCGATAGGCTGATGATGATCAATATCGTCTTTACCGTTGTTCGTCCGTCCTCGGCGATGATTTGCGTGTACTCTGTACCAGGTGATAGCCCTGGCCTCCTCCGCACCTCATGCACAGGTCAGCCAGCTTGTCCGACAGCAGCACGGCCGCCTTGTCCCCTGCAGCAGCTGTACCTGGTGATGGCCCTGGCCTCCTCTGTGTCGCCGCGGCCGCTCATGCACAGGTCAGCCAGCTTGTCCGACAGCAGCACGGCCGCCTTGTCCCCTGCAGCAGCTGTACCTGGTGATGGCCCTGGCCTCCTCTGTGTCGCCGCGGCCGCTCATGCACAGGTCAGCTAGCTTGTCCGATAGCAGCAGCACGTCCGCCTTGTCCCCTGCAGCGGCTGTACCTGGTGATGGCCCTGGCCTCCTCCGTGTCGCCGCGGCCGCTCATGCACAGGTCAGCCAGCTTGTCCGATAGCAGCAGCACGTCCGCCTTGTCCCCTGCAGCGGCTGTACCTGGTGATGGCCCTGGCCTCCTCCGTGTCGCCGCGGCCGCTCATGCACAGGTCAGCTAGCTTGTCCGATAGCAGCAGCACGTCCGCCTTGTCCCCTGCAGCGGCTGTACCTGGTGATGGCCCTGGCCTCCTCCGTGTCGCCGCGGCCGCTCATGCACAGGTCAGCTAGCTTGTCCGATAGCAGCAGCACGTCCGCCTTGTCCCCTGCAGCGGCTGTACCTGGTGATGGCCCTGGCCTCCTCCGTGTCGCCGCGGCCGCTCATGCACAGGTCAGCTAGCTTGTCCGATAGCAGCAGCACGTCCGCCTTGTCCCCTGCAGCGGCTGTACCTGGTGATGGCCCTGGCCTCCTCCGTGTCGCCGCGGCCGCTCATGCACAGGTCAGCTAGCTTGTCCGATAGCAGCAGCACGTCCGCCTTGTCCCCTGCAGCGGCTGTACCTGGTGATGGCCCTGGCCTCCTCCGTGTCGCCGCGGCCGCTCATGCACAGGTCAGCTAGCTTGTCCGATAGCAGCAGCACGTCCGCCTTGTCCCCTGCAGCGGCTGTACCTGGTGATGGCCCTGGCCTCCTCCGTGTCGCCGCGGCCGCTCATGCACAGGTCAGCTAGCTTGTCCGATAGCAGCAGCACGTCCGCCTTGTCCCCTGCAGCGGCTGTACCTGGTGATGGCCCTGGCCTCCTCCGTGTCGCCGCGGCCGCTCATGCACAGGTCAGCTAGCTTGTCCGATAGCAGCAGCACGTCCGCCTTGTCCCCTGCAGCGGCTGTACCTGGTGATGGCCCTGGCCTCCTCCGTGTCGCCGCGGCCGCTCATGCACAGGTCGGCCAGCCTTGTCGGACAGCCGCTGCACCTCGGAGCACAACTGCAGGATCTCCGCCTTCTCCCGCCCTTGCAGCCCGTCCGCGATCTGGTGATGGCAACCACGAAATATGGATTAGATATCTATTTGAGTTGATTATTACCCTTCTTTGGTGGCTTTTCTTTAGGGGAAGAGAATTTGGGTATGGTGGGTATTCTCCGTCTCGCTACCATCTAGAGGCGGAGTGAGTCCTTCATAACCTGCTGCGTCCCCGAGTAGCAGATATGCGTAAACGGCATTTTCCCGCGGTGCAACCAAAAAAAAAGGGGGGGGGGGGGGGGGGGGGGGGGGGAAGAGAATTTCCGCCCCGAAACAGCCCACCAATGATGACAAGGCCGCGTTGACTGTCGAAGTTAAATTTAAAAAAAATTAGGCTTTTCTTTGTAAACATTCTGAATATTACTCATAATTATGTATGGAGATGTATGGGAGCAATCCGTCATCTTTTCGCTCCAAGTCACCCTCACCTGCCCGTGGTGCATCCTGCCAAATAACAAACGTGGTGTGGTAATCGACTGGTAGCGGTATAACCATCATGATTGAAGGCGTAGCTAAATACCACAGGCCGATGACGGGAAGCAGCGTCACCGGAGCGAGGAGCTACGCCCTGCGATACCCAACCCGCCCCAGTGTGGCGATTATGGGTAAAGCCTTCAGATGTTTGCCCAAAATGGCTGTTCACGACATTAAAACTATTAAAAATAAAATATTATGTCAACTTCCTCTTCCGGTCTGGCCTCCGGTCTAGCAATACGCATCATGTAGCCATAAGGACAATTAAATTCATTCTTCTTCTTCAAACCAGCCTTTCAATCCACAAAACCAGCATCTACAGTCCGCTACAGTCTCCGACAATGGCGAACAATTGGAGAGGCCTATGTCCAGCAGTGGACTGAGATAAATGCTGAAACTCACCCGCTGCCCTTGGGACACGATGCTGTTGATGGCCTTCTGCCCCTCCACGCGGGTGACGGGGTCCGCGGCTGGGTGCAGCAGCCACTTGTGGGCCGTCTCCAGCCTGTCCGACACAACACACGACCATATCAGGTACTAACTAGATCTACTAACCACTAAATGAGCTCCCCGACGAGGCTATCCCCCGAGACTACAGTATGGGGTCCTTCAAAAAGGTTGTGAAGAGGTTTTTAAAGGGTAGGCAACGCGCGTGTGATACCCCTGGTGTCGCAGGTGTCCATAGGCTGCGGTGACCGCTTAACATCAGGCGGGCCGTAGGCTTGTTTGCCACCCAATGGTATAAAAAAATAAATAAATACATACATAACGTCACGCCTTTCTCCCAGAGGGGTAGGCAGAGACCACGTCCTAAGTAAGTAAATATCCCAAGACATGGCACGCTGGGCCATCCTATCCATCTAGCCCCAACCTAACCCCGAAGCTTGTACTATGGGTACTAGATAACTGATAAATTTACTGACGATACTTTTACTGTGTGGAGATCGAAACCATAACCCTTGTCACCCCACCCCCAAAATGTATCTAAGTAAGTTTATCAGTTGTTTAGTACCCATAGTACAAGCTTCGGCTTAGTTTGGGGTTAGATGGCGCTGTGTGGCCCAGCGTGGCATGTCTTCAGTTATTTATTATTTATTTTAGTTTAGACAACCTCTAACATGTCAAATCCGAGGACATGTAGCATACCTGGCCTGCATGGTCTTCCCTCCCTGCTTCTCCGCGGTCCTCACGCCCTCGTTCACGATGGAGTCCACCTCGTTGAGCTGCTTGCGGAGGTCTGCTGACAAGTTCAGCGCCTGAAATATGCCAATATTAGTCTCATTCTTCAGGAGAACAGCAGTTTTTTAAAATTCAAGAGGCGGCAGACGAGCTAGTGTGATGCTCAACTCAATCGAGGTTGCATATTTCCGTGTGGTATATGATGTAGATGATATATATGTATAGATGTACGTGTGGTATAGGGATGTAAGGTAGCGACCTATCATCTTTTCGCTCCAAGCCATCCTCACCTGCCCGTGGTGCATCCTGCCGAACAACAAACGAGGCTCTGGCAAACCGACTGATGGCGGTAAAACCATCACGATAAAAGGCGTTGCTAAGCCGGAGCAAGAAGCTACGCCCTGCGATCGCCAACCCGCCCGCCCAGCGTGGCGATTATGGGTATATCCTCCACAAGTTTGCCCTAGGTGGCGAACAACTGGAGAGGCCTATGTCCAGCAGTGGACTGCAATAGGCTGATGATGATGATGATGATGATACGATGTAGAACAGGACCACTCCATTTCATCTCATGGGTGTCGTAAGCGACTAAGGAATATCAGGAAACGGGTAGTAGCGTGGACGCCTAGTCCACAAATTAACGGTCGCTCAGCGAGCTATGGAAAGGGCTATGCTCGGCGTCTCTCGGCGGGATCGGATCAGACATGAGGTAATCCGGCAGAGAACCAAAGTCACCGACATAGCTCACCGGATTAGTAAGCTCAAGTGGCAGTGGGCTGGCCACATCAGCCGCAGAACCGATAACCGTTGGGGTAAACGAGTTCTGGAGTGGAGACCGCGTCTCGGCAAACGTAGTGTAGGACGCCCTCAGGCCAGGTGGAGTGACGATTTGCGCAGGACGGCTGGCAAGTGCTGGATGCGAGAGGCCCGGGTCCGATCGAAGTGGCGAGCATTGGGAGAGGTCTATGTCCAGTAGTGGAGTAATGATGATGATGATGTGGGCTGATGATGATGAGGGCAGTAGCGTTTACTAGGTACAAACAAAACCTACTGTGGTATCTATTGTTACGGCTGCCTTCTAAAAGTTATCTGTTTGTTTCTCACCCGGATCGGATTAATGAATATAATAGAGAGATATGTAATGAATATAAGAGAGGTAGGGCATAGCGAATCTTCACTCGAATTGAGCCGCCCGTCCAGGGGAAGGGCCTCCACCCTATAGAATACCGCAGTCAAATGACCTCTGGGTCGTGTTTCTGCCGGTGAGTAGGGTTTCGGGAGCTCGTGGGGGGTTAGGGTTGGACCGGCATGTCGGTGGCAACTGACAAGTAACTGATCAGTTACTTGCCCGTTGTCACAGCGACTTGGGCTTCTCTTTCGCTTTCCATCAGGCGTAGGGAAGCCATTATGTCGAGCCACTATAAAAAAAAAATATATAGTCTGCTATTTATTTATATTATTTGTACTAGCTTTTGCCCGCGAACTCGTCCGCGTATTTAGATTTTTACATTCAAAAGTTTTTTCCCAATAACTCCCGGTCCCGTTAGAATTTTGCAATATCGCGTTGCAAGCAAGCTTTACGTTCATTAAGGTAGGTACCTTGCATGCCAAATTTCAATCATCTATATCTTACGCGATTTAGATTTTTTCATACAAAAGGTTTTCCCGCTGACTCCGGTTCCCGTGGGAAGTTTGCAATATCCTATTGCAACTGAAGTTCACTAAGGTACCTGCATGTCTAATTTCAAGCGTCTAACTTAAGCGGTTCAGATTTTTCATACAAAAAGATTTTTCCGCTAATAGGATATGCGAATATGGATGACTTTCTTTATGAATTAAAAAGATAAAAGATCTCACCTATTTATCTTTTAGATACATAAATATCGAAGAATTTTTAAACTATCTTTTCTATTAAGCGTGTTATAAAGCGTGTTATAAAGCGTTAAAGTTATTGTTTAGACAGAGAGATCCGACGTGGCGAATGACGTCACGTACCGTGCGCGCCATACAAAGTCCATAGAAAAATCTGTTTTCGTGAGAGAGACGGATATAATAACTTTCAACGACTGTATCTCGCCCATTTTTAGCCAATTTTGATTTTGTTTTCACTATTCATAGTATATTTTCTTCCATTTTACGATAAATTAGTAAATAGATAAAACAATTTTTCATGCATATTCCCTATTCTCGGTCCCATGGGAATTTCGGGAATTCCTTTCTTAGTCCACCTCTACGGTACCTAAGCTACGTCCCTTCTAAATTTCAACTGCCTTAGTTTAGTTTAGGCTGTGCGTTGATATGTCAGTCAGTGAGTTTCTTTACTCCTTTTATATATATTAAGATTTAATTTGACTGATTTAATTTGAGGAATTACAGCCGTATTCACAAACGTTACTATGCGTCGCGGGAACGCACAGGTACCCAAAAACGTATAGGATTTTGGGCACTGTGCGTCCGCGCATCGCATAGTAACGTTTGTGAATACGGCCGTTAGTAGTTTTGGGCTATTTTATTTCCTGGCCTTTCTTTTCCTATTTTATCACGTAAAGGGTTGATTTTAAAATTTGAAATTTTATCCCTTTCAGAGTGGAATTGATCGAAACCCTTTCTTGGCAATATCTACCACGTCATGGTATAGCTTTGTGAATGCAAAGTCTTAGCCCGAACGGTTTAAAATTGACAAAGTTTCATTCAAATTTTCATCCCCTATAATATCCCCTTGGGAGCAGAAATTATCAATACCCTTTCTACGTTATAGTAACTTTATGAATGCGAAGTCTCAGCCCGAACGGTTTAAAGTTGACAAAGTCTTATACAAACTTTCGTCACCTATTTTTATCCCCTCGGGGGTTGAAATGATCAAAACCCTTTTTTAGGCGGATGCCTTCGTCATAGTAGCTTTACACATGCAAAGTCTTAGTAATTGGCTGAAAATTGACAAAATTTTATACAAACTTTCATCCCCTATTATCCCCTTGGGGGTAGAAATGATCAAAAATCTTTTTTAGCGGATGCCTACGTCGTAGTAGCTTTACACATGCAAAGTCTTAGCCCAATCGGCTCAAAATTTACAAAGTTTTATACAAACTTTCATCCCCTATTTTATCCCCTTGGGGGTGGAATTGATCAAAATCCTTTCTTAGCGGACGCCTACGTTATTACATCTACCTGTATGCCAAATTTTAGCCCGATCGGTCCAGTAGTTTGGGCTGTGCGTTGATAGATCACTATGTCAGTCAGTCAGTCAGTCAGTCAGTCACCTTTGAGTTTTATATATTTAGATTCTCACCTTAGCGTCCCTGCCGTGGCCATATTGTCTCTCATCGCACAGGTGGTCGGCGTTTATTCCTCCGGATCTGGAAACGGCTCAAAATTTTAATTTCCTAAAAATCTACAATCCAATTTTGACATGTGCTCTGATGAAACAAATGACGCGCAATAGAGAATGACTGTCTCAATTGTGTCACACAAATTTCATAACTTTGTAATTTCTTTTCCCCTCTCACAGTCATAGAATTACGTCACACAAATTTTATAACATTTTAACCTCTTTTACCTTCTCACAGTCACAGCTTTTGTGGGACACTTTTGTGGGTTCTTCTTTATGTGTCACAGTTCATGATCCCTCCCCTACCCTTTAACATGTGTTGTAATTATGGATGGCCCTACAACGCTTCCTATCTGGTTACACAAAGACATCCTAAGCGGCTTGCTCAACTAGCGGGCGGATGATCCGAAAGGGAGTGGCTTATACAGCGCGATTGCAATCGATACTAAGGGCGTGGCTTGTTATGGTAAAGGCGTGTCCAGTGTACCTATGTATGGGGCGTGGCTAGTATATGTAGGGGTGTGGCTAGTGTTTTGTAGAGGCGTGGTTTGTATCTGTAGGGGGGCGTGGCCAGTGTCTGTAGGGGCGTGGCTAGTGTCTGTAGGGGCGTGACCAGTGTCGGTAGGGGAGTGGAAAATGGTGATTTAGGCGTGATTAGCGGCAACGGGAGCGTGGCTAGGAACGGCCGTATTCACAAACGTTACTATGCGACGCGCGGTTGGACGGGGCCAAAATCCTATAAGTTTTTGGGTGTGGCCCCAGTAGGTCCCAGGCTGGTACCTGGCGAGGCCGCGCAGCTGTCCGGTGGCGGGCGGCGGCAGGTGGTCGGCGGCGCGCTGCGCGGCGGTCAGCACGCTGCGCAGCGCGCGCTCGCCCGAGCTGTTGCGCAGCGCGTCCGGCTCCTGCGAACACACCGCCGGTCACATCGACTATCGACCCTCACCTAGCAGCACCGCTCGACACGAATTGGCGTTTTAATGCCGTTACTCGGTGATGATCATCGCGTGTCAAACCGATTTGAAAGTTACAGAGTTACACATTTTACCGCTTTGGAAGTATCAGTCGCGCAAACTATTTAGTATAGAAAAAAATTGATAGTAGATACCTAAATATCAAAAATGGTTTTCCCAGTCACTAATCTACATATTATGGGATTGATAAAAAGAATTCAGTGTTTCAGTTCGAAGACATGGGGAAGGCCCGAAATGTATTGTTTCCGTAATGCAGTTCACCATACACGATTTTATAGCCATTGGTAAGTAGGTAGATGTATTCATCTAACTACTTACCAACGGCTATAAAATCATGAATTTATTATGTAACGTGTTATTTTTATCACAAAGCAATGGCATAAATGCGCCACATCCGACTGCAAAAATACTGGAACTAAGCTAAGGAACTGAAACCATTCCTATGAACAACAACTTACGTTAAGAAATTCGTGCGCGGCGCCGATCTTGGAGTGTATGATGTTCTGCAGAGCCTTCAGCACCGCTATGTTGTCCTTCTCGCCGCCGTCTTCTATGTACGACGTCAGCTGTAACACACTGCAAAAGGATATTACTCAATTTGAATCCTAACTCGACTATGTATAGTCTAGTTTTGGATTATCATACCAGGTGTGACATTTATCACGTCCATCCACACAAAACCCAAATAAAATATAACGTAGTAGTAGCATATTAGCTTCTCCTTTGGTGAAAAGAAATAAGAGCCCTAACCCAAAGAGAAAGTAACCCAATCAATCATTTGTCAGATGTCATCGCCATGCCAGACCGTAAAATGTTCCTTCATTTATTTAAGAAACAAACCCTAATCTTTCGATGTTCAAGGCGAGAGTGAACCAGTTTTTGCTGGGTGAGCGCGCTCCAACGTAAACTACGATATCGTTTACCATCAGGCGAATTGCAGTCAAGCGCAAACTCATTTTGAATAAAGTAAAATCATCATCATCAGCCCGTGTATATTTATTTAGAAAGCCTCATTTCTCCCATAACTAGGGTTGCCAACTATACTGTTAAAAACAGTATTATACTGTTTTTCACTACAAAATACTTTTTACTGTTGAACAAAAAAAAAGTATAAAATATACTGTTTTCAGCATCAAAGATGTTACACTATACGTGTGAGACTTAGACGCACGCTCACACATTTTTTTTATTTAGAGGGAGAACCCTCTAACTAAATAAAAAAAATGCGTGCGCGAGCACTGAGAACACTTGTGCAGTGAGGTCAGTTCATACTCTTGCACCACCTTGAGGCTATACCTCTCGGTGAGCTTGATAATAAGGTACGCTACCCTGGTTGACACACTGGACATTTCCACCACGTTGTCGGAGAGGGACTTATTGACCAGAAACCCGACGACTTGGGATTTTTGGTTTCCCTCGCGGAAGTACATAAGGGGGCCTGACTCTAGGGTTACGGCCTCCCCCTCTCTTCGGACTTCGCATAGCCCTAGTATGTGCCACCTAATTTTCCCAAGTTCCACCTCCAACTGCGCCAGATGCGAGTCAAGCCTTAGTGTGCGTCCGTTGTACGATGCCAGGGTAAGTTTGGTGTGGTGGCCTGCCGTAGCCCGGTGATTCTTGGCACCCCCCGCCCCGCCCGTACCGTGGTCGCCACCGTTTCCAGGGATAGCGGGGCCGCCGGGAACTGGGGGCCGTGGCTTATGTGAGACCATTTGGAGGAGTTGCCCATAATCGCCACGCTGGGCAGGCGGGTTGGCGATCGCAGGGCCTATGCCCTGACGGGCAGCAGCGTCACCGGAACGAGAGGCTACCCTCTCGCTCCGATGACGCTGCTGCCCGTCATCGGTCTGTGGTACTTAGCTACGCCTTCATTGTGGTGGTTATACCGCCTTCGGTCGTCTCGTTCGCTATTCGGCAGGACGCACCACGGGCAGGTGAGGTTGGCTTGAGCGAAAAGTTAACGTCGCTCCCTTACATCCCCCGTAAATAAAATTAACATTATTAAATAAATGAAATACTGTTCATTTTTCTAAAATACTGTTTAATTTGTTTTCTTAGGCCTCAATATACTTTATTTCTTGTAAAAAAAGTTGGCAAGCCTACCCATAACAAAAGTATGTGGAAACATCCAGAATTGTTTCTATCGAATGCAGTAACACTTAAAATAACACCATTCACAAACATAAAAAGTAATCTAGATAAACCCGAGTACATACCGAATAATTTCGTGTATTTCATCGGCCATTCTTTGAGCAAGAAAGTTCCTGTTTTCAGCTGCCTCTTCTGTGCCTTTGCCATCTGTAACATTGAAATAAAATGTAACTTTAAGTAAGCGTGTAAACTGTAAAGAAAGGTTGAAAAAATATATTATTAGTCAGGTGTTTGGGGATGTAAGGGAACGATCTATCACCATCTTTTCGCTCCAAGCCAACATCACCTGCCCGTGGTGCATCCTGCCGAATGACAGCCGAGGCGCTGGCTACCAATGGGTGGCGGTATAACCATCACAATTGAAGGCGTAGCTAAATACCACAGATCGATGGCGGGCAGCAGCGTCACCGGAGCGAAAGGCTACGCCCTGCGATACCCAACCCTCCTGCCTAGGGTGGCTATTATAGCGCTTAGCCCAATGGTTGACTGGTAGAGAATGCCTATGTGGCATTAAGTCCGCCTTTTGTACACAGTTTAATTGTGCAATAAAGATTAAATAAATAAATTATGGGTATATCTTCCAGATGTTTGCCCTAAGTGGCGAACAACTAGGAAAGCCTATGTCCAGCAGTGGACTGCATTAGGATGATGATGATGATGTGTAACTTACTCTCCGTAAAGATCTGTATGTAAGTCTTCATGGAGCAGATGAGCACAGGCGCCAGCTGCTTGACGCTCTCCAGGCACCGGGTCAGCGTCTCGGCGTGGGGGGGGTGCGTCAGCTCGGCTGCTCGCGCGGCTACCTACGTCGAAACAAATACTAAATGAGCCAGACCTAAGTGGCGTAGTAATAGTTACTTTAGGCCGCAATGTTGTCAACAAATATAGGCTTTCAGATCAAAAACAAATTGGTGGATGGACCTCAAAGGACCACATCACCGCTCCGGTCATATTTGATAAGGATCAAGATGCCTACGTGGGAGTATTTAACAAAAATACTATAAAGCCTTTGAAGAAAATTATTCAAAACTATCATTCATTCAAAACGTTTTAGCGCGAATGTTGCGATTCATACACAATGTGAAATTCCCTACAAATAAATTAGTAGGTCCTCTATCTACTCAAGAAAGAGACGAAGCTCTGACACATTTAATTAAATTATCTCAAAGGGACTCTTTCTCTATTGAATTAAATCATTTACTAAATAACAAGCCTTTGAAAGCCAAGGCTTCTCTATCTTCTCTCAATCCCTTTTTAGACTCAAAAAATATTTTGAGAGTTGGATAAGTAACTAACTAACTGGGTAGTTAGTTCCCAACAAGAAAATCCCATAGACACTGGTCTATGGTACGAGTACCATATTATGATGACAACTCCCAATGAAAAGTTAATTTCCTAAATTGATACAATCGGGAATCGAACCGGAACCTTCGGATTGCCGCGCTTTTTGACGGCTACGCTTAGCACATTGCGCCATCGACGTCGTAGGAAGGAAGTATCCTTTGTGGTATCCTTCTCCGTTTCGAACTGTTCAAAAGACATTTCCGAAAAGGTAAGTTCCTAAATGTCCAGCAGTGGACTGATATAGGCTGATAATGATGATGAACTTCTTCCGTTAAACGCCGTCGACGCTTATAAGTTTTTATTGTGTCTCATTTCTCGGCGGTCAAATCATCATCAGCCTATATCAGTCCACTGCCGGACATAGGCCTCGCCCAAGGCTCGCCACTTTTTTTTTTATAGTAGCTCGACATAATGGCTTCCCTACGCCTGATGGAAAGCGAAAGAGAAGCCCATGTCGCTGTGACAACTGGCAAGTAACTGGTTAGTTACCTGTCAGTTGCCACTGCCATGCCGGTCTAACCCTAGCCCCCCACGAGCTCCGGAGACCCTACTCACCAGCAGAAACACGACCTGGAAGTCATTTGGCTGCGGTATTCTATAGGGTGGAGGTCCTTCCCCACGGGCAGCTCAATTCGAGCGAAGATTCGCTATGCCCTACCTCTCTTAAACTACTTTGATCGGCGGTCAAAGGTTTAAATTAAAGTATAGCCAACTCACCTCTCTAGCCGCCCTGGAGAGTGCCGGCGAGATGTCCCTCAGGAACTGCACCAGGTCCTCCATGGTGTCGATGACCTCCGCCACGCCCAGGTAGTCTAGCACCTACAACAGCCGCTAGCTAACTACGCTACTAGGTACTTGAGCAGGGACATTGGCGTATGGGACGTGGGAGGAAAGGGGTAATCGTGACGTGTACAAAAACTTGGTAGTAGGTGCCTGTCCAATGAGAATGATTATACAAGCGACGTTCATTAAAAAAATCTCTAACTTATGAACACCCGGGTTCTACTTTGCCCCACCAAGGCGCCCCACCAGTGGGACAAAGTGGAACGCTTTAACAATTCTAAATAGGTAAATACTACAAGATAATTACGTGTAGTAAACTCCACCTTTACTCTAAAGTGATGATACCCTAGTGGGGCAGATTATACTGAAATTGTTAAAGCAAATAAAATAAATAAAATAATTTATTTACGTTATAAAACATTTAAACGGTCTTAAACTATTCATGTCAATGTCCCCTTTTAAGCAAAGACAAAGTGGAACCACTAAAGACGAGCAGACCAACCCTAAACACACACCCGTATTCACAAACGTTACTTATCTATGAAAACTAACAACACTCTGCGAAGTAACTCTAGTGCTTCTTATGAATAGGTTTTTGGGTACCTTTGCGTCCGACGCATAGTAACGTATGTGTATACGGGTGTAAGTGTCTAGTAAGTAGCTAGTAACTGCCTCCACAGGTAAGAATATTATAAAAAAAAGTGTAAAAGAAAGGCGAACCCGATTTAGAAATGAGTTAACTCCTTTTGTTCAACGAATACTCGTAATAGAATGCCATGACACAATGATGAATATAGTTATTACTATAACTTATAGCAATACAGGGAAACAGATAATAAAATAAGTATTCAAATACAAAATAGATAGAAGATCAAATAGATATTGTGCAAAAATTCAAGACTAGCTATACAGGTTGCAGCGACGTGCTATCCGTATTGTTGGGGATCAAGAGGTAACTAAGACCCTAGAACCTCTTCAATTACGTAGAGACATTGCCAGTCTTAGTGTTCTCTATCGTCTTTACAATGGGGAATGCTCCGAAGAGTTATTCCAACTCGTTCCATCCTCTCCTTTCCACTCCCGAACAACACGTGCTGGACAGCGTTGTCGTCCTCATACCATCCAGACGATGGTGGCGCGCACCAAGAGGTTTAGTTCCTCGTTCCTGCCCCGTGCCATCATGGAATGCCCTTCCAGCTCATGTGTTTCCTTCCTCTTACAATCCTGGGTTCTTTAGGCGGGGCGTGAAACGGCATCTCAGTGGGCCTTCAGGGTGAGGGCGACAGGCGCAATGGGCTCTATTGTGCCTGTCGACCTAACTTTTGGACCTCACGACCGCTTTCCATGAGGTCATCCTGAAAGCTCTTCTTATTAAAAAAAAAAAAAAAACTTGGATCTCAGAATTGTGATTCAAAATAATGGACGAATACACTGACATACCTTTTTACATTCTTTGACAATCTTCCGCACTTCGGATTCGTCGAAGCACAGAAGCAAAGCCGACGTACCCTGCAGGATTCCCCTGGAACCTTCGATCAGCTTCTTTCTGTAATGAACGTAAGTCACATTAGCCTTAAACTTATGTCATCATCCAAAACATACAATCATCATCATCAGCCTATCACAGTCCGCTGCTGGACATAGGCCTCTCCAGTTGTTCGCCATTTTCGTCTGGAGGTTTTACCCATAATCGCTGGCGATTGTGTCTGGACACATTTTACCACTTTGGAAGAGTCTCTCGCGCAAATTGTGAGGCCCTTTTGTTTTGAACGTCGCAACGGTCTTGTCCGGTCTAAAAGCCCTTGTACACGATCGGAATGGACCGCCGACCAACGCGTCGTAGGTCGGATCAACCAATATTTGTCTTCATTCTACACGGTCGGTGGAATGGCCAACCACAAACGCAGCCTGTCGAAAGAGATGCGCTGCCGAGCAAGACCGTTGTCACCGACCAAATAATGGTCGGACAACCGTTTTCTACACTGTCCATTTTTATATCAACCCGGCCAAGGACGCGTTTTGGTCCAATCCGACTGTGTAGAAGGCCTTTAATTATCATTATATTGGACAGGCAGCAGGACAGGCGCTGTTTATTGTGTGCGTCCAATAATATTAAGGGGCAGTGCAGACGACAGACTATCTGTGACGCACTTTTTAGTCTATGATGCAATTATACGCAGTAACGCACACGCCGCGCAAAAATCTGTCGCGGATATTTCACAGACTCAACGCACATCTCCGATCATTCTGTCGGCAGAGCTGTAGGGACCTATATGCTCTTTTTAAATGTCTCAGACGCAGACTATCGTACAGAAAGTCTGTCGTCTGCGCAGCCCCTAAACGTATTTCTCTTTCCTTCACTTTCATCCACTCTCCCTGCTCACCTGGCAGGGCCCGAGTAGGGGTCGGCGCGCAGCATGTCGGAGGCCTGCTGGAGCAGCGTGGCCGCCGTCTCCACGCGGTGCAGGGCGCCCGGCATGTCCTGCCGGAGGATGGCGTCGTCCGACGACTCGATCGTTTCGTGGCCCACCTGCGAATCGAATACATTTAATAGAGCTTTGAGTAAATAAGTCTTTTTTTGTATATAAATAACCCAAGACATGCCACGCTGGGCCACACAGCGCCACCTAGCCCCAAACTAAGCCGAAGCTTGTACTATGGGTACTAGACAACTGATAAACTTACTTAGATATATATATTTTTTTTGTAAATAAATATGTAGCGTCAGCATAGACTTTGCACAGTAGGTCACAGCTGACGCACATACACATTAGTATATAAGTAAATAATAATGAATAAACGAGGCTCTTGATTATTGCACTACCTACTGGCTGTTTCATTTGTCGTCTCCCTGCTCAGGAGCCAAATTGGTGACCCCGACGTGATTCTCCGTGATCGCACATTTCAATCGGCCTTCCACAAGCGGATCTCACCGATTGAAATTTCAAGAGGCGCATATTCACGGGAATCCTTCACAATAAGGGAGAACCTAAGTACTGCAGCCAGTACAATTAGTATTTTGTCAGCCAAGAGACAAAATGGAGTCAAAATCCGTCCACAATTTTGTTCATACCCACGACCATCATTCATTGTCAACGGGAAAATACGCCATGGTGTTCGAGAAGCTGGAACAGTTGGAAGCAGAGGTCCGACGATGGCGCAGAGAGCGGGAGCGTCAACCCAAGAGTACCCCGCCGACCTCTAGCAAACGAGCCTTTCCTCGAGGACATCCAGATTGGAAGTGCTTTTACCATCGCAAGTACGGACGGAGAGCCAACAGATGCGCTGATCTAGCGAACTGCCGCGCCTACAAGTCGACTTCGGAAAACTAGATCCGACACCGACCGCGGCGGGAGTGGGTGTTGATGGATCAAGTTACCGTCTTTGTGTCACCGACCGCAAAAGTGGGACACAATTTTTGGTAGATTCTGGAGCAGATGTCTCAGTACTCGCTCGTAAAAAGGAAAAGCTCAACACCACCGACTACACAATCTACGCTGCCAACGGAACTAAGATACGGACATTCGGATCAAAGACCGTCACCGTAGACCTCGGCCTCAGGAGACCCTTCACGTGGACGTTCATCGTAGCAGATGTGCGCCGATCGATTCTCGGAGCAGATTTCCTCGCTAAGAATCAATTAAACATAGATCTTAGTGCAAGGAAATTAATAGACAAAATTACTAATTTGTCTGTCTCCACGCGCACATTGCCGGCGCCTGAATCATCAATCCGCACGATAGATGTAACCGGACGCTACGCCGACCTACTGCGCGAGTTTCCTGATGTAACAAGGCCGTCGACACTGAAAAATGCACCTAAGCATAATGTGGTGCATTACCTACATACGACGGGGCCGCCGATCTATGCAAAAGTTCGTCCGTTGAACCCAGCGAAATATAGAGCAGCGAAAGACGAATTCCAGAGGATGATGGAATTGGGCATATGCCGCCCCTCCGACAGTCCCTGGGCAACACCGCTGCATGTTGTAAATAAGAAGAACGGCGAAATACGACCATGCGGAGATTACCGACGTTTAAACGCCGTCACTCTTCCTGATCGCTACCCTATACCTCGACTCCAGGACTTCACGTACTTGCTGCACAACAAGACAGTTTTCTCCAAACTGGACATCCGAAAATCGTACCATCACATACCGATTTTTGAGGGCCATATACCGAAGACGGCTATAACGACGCCGTTCGGTCTTTTTGAATTTACCAGAATGACGTTTGGTCTACGTAATGCCAGCCAAACGTTCCAAAGATTCATGGATATGGTCCTAAAAGGGTTAGATGTCTTCGTATTTGTTGATGACATCTTACTGCCCAGCAGCAGTGACGAGGAGAACAAGGTCCTGTTGAGACAGGTTTTGGAACGGCTAGATCAGTACGGCATAACACTTAATGTAGATAAGTGTGAATTTGGGAAGACTGAGATCGAGTTCCTGGGGTATCACATATCCAAAGATGGAATACGACCCCTCGAAGAGAAGACTAAGGCCATTTCGAGTTTCCCTTTACCCACCACGGTACAAGAGCTGCGACGTTTCCTTGGCATGATGAACTTTTATCGCCAATCTATTCCGCACGCCGCTCAGATACAGTCTGAGCTTAACCAGTACCTGCACAACTCTAAGAAGAACGACAAGAGCAAAATCCAGTGGACTACAACGTCGAAGGAAGCGTTCGAGAAATGCAAGCAAAGCATTAAAAGCGCAGTTGCATTATCTCATCCAGCCACTTCTGCTCGTCTCGCTCTGCTGACAGACTGTTCAGCAACTTGTGCAGGGGCCGTCCTTCAGCAACGGGTAAATGGAAAATGGCAACCCTTATCCTTCTTCTCCAAGACATTGAGCGCCACACAACAGAGATACAGCACCTATGATCGGGAACTACGCGAGTAGTTACAGTTAAAGATAGCGATATCTTCATGGCAGTTAAGCACTTTCGTCACATGATCGAAGGAAGGGAATTCACGGTTTACACAGACCACAAACCGCTAACGTTTGCTCTAAATAAACCGCCCAGCGCATGTGACACGGAAAGAAGACTGCGACAGCTCGACTTCATCTCGCAATTCTGCTCCGACATACAACACATCTCTGGAAAAGATAATGTTGTCGCCGATTGTTTATCCAGGGTAGAGGAAATAACCTTCCCATCGCCTATCAACTACGTGCAACTCTCGGCAGAGCAAGCGAAAGATACGGAGCTGAAAGAGATGCGCAACAACCCGCGTCTCCAGTTTAAGAAGTATCCCGTGCCGAACACAGACAAGTTTATCATATGTGAAACGTCCACACAGAACATTCGGCCTTACTTACCATCGCTGTACCGAAGAAAAGTATTTGACATCGTGCACAACCTCAGTCATCCCGGCGTCAGAGGCTCGAGACGCATGTTGGCAGAAAGATATTTTTGGCCGTCCATGAATATTGATATCGGAACATGGGCAAAAACATGCATAAAGTGTCAACAATCTAAAGTTCATCGACACACCGTTTCGCCTCTCAAGCAGTTTCCGCCGACCGAACGTTTCGCACACTTGCATATTGACATTATCGGCCCACTACCTACGTCAGAAGAATGCAAGTATTGCGTCACGATGATTGACCGATGCACAAAATGGCCCGAAGCATATCCCGTCAAAGACATCAGCGCTGATACTGTTTGCCAAGTTCTACTCAGAGGGTGGATTGCCAGATTTGGAGTACCAACGACGTTAACTTCAGATCAAGGACGTCAGTTTGAATCAGAACTTTTTAGAGTACTGACAAGAAGACTCGGCATACACCACATCCACACAACGGCATATCATCCACAAGCCAATGGACAAGTAGAACGCTGGCACAGGACACTGAAAGCCGCGCTGATGACCAAGTGCAATCGAGAGAACTGGGTCAAAGAACTGCCCATGATCCTGCTCGGATTGCGAGCTGCCATACGAGATGACGCGAAGATTAGCGCAGCGCAGCTCACCTACGGGACAACTCTACGACTTCCTGGCGATTTTTTCACACCCAAAACCAACCGTCAAGAAGAAAATGGCATGTTACGGCAACTACAACGATCGATGACGTCACTTCTATCGACACCCAGGAGACGGAACTCTCAGACTCAACGCAACATCTTTGTACACGACGAGCTGTACACATGCTCACATGTTTTTGTACGCAACGATGCAGCAAAGAGCTCCTTAGTACCACCATATGATGGTCCGTACAGAGTGCTGGAGCGTCATGAGAAATTTTTCACCGTCCAGCTGCCGAAGAGAACTGCTGTCATTTCGATCGATCGTCTGAAGCCAGCCTTTTTACTTGACGAAGAAGATAAAGACTCCAGCCAGCGGCCAGCGCCCGCGACGAGAGCTGCAGCAGCAACATGCGACGGGACTTCATCAGACGAACCGCGTCACGAGAGCGCAAACGCCCGGACCTACACCACTCGTTCTGGACGCGTCTCAAAACCCGTCGTGCGTTTCAAATTATAATAATATAAGATAATAGGTGTGTAACATAAAACAATACATAATGATGCACCGGTATTTCGCTTATACGGCAAATACCAATAGGTAGATTAGGTAGGTTTCATTTTACACCTTTACTCGTTTACTTGTAGGCTACGATAATTATATTTCTTTGCTAATGTTTTTTATTTTTCACCCCTAGTTTTTACAGTAGGATACTTTTTTAAGGGGGGAGTGATGTAGCGTCAGCATAGACTTTGCACAGTAGGTCACAGCTGACGCACATACACATTAGTATATAAGTAAATAATAATGAATAAACGAGGCTCTTGATTATTGCACTACCTACTGGCTGTTTCATTTGTCGTCTCCCTGCTCAGGAGCCAAAAATACATATTATACATAGAAAACACCCAGACCAATACAAACAGACATGTTCATGAACACAAATGTTTGTACTGTGCGGGAATCGAACCCACGACCCTTGACTCAGAGGGCAGTGTCACTACCAAATGAGCCACCGAGCCTGAGCCTGATATGGACTCATTTCACGCGTGTAGAGTTAACGCGGATAATTCGCCCATTTCAAATGTTTAGAGAGACACGTCACAACTCAGTTGGGGTATACTCAGCTGGGCTATAGCCCAGCTGAGTTGTGACGTGACGTTGAGTGACGTGTCTTCTCCAATAATCAACCACTACGGACAGCACTATTCGCCACGCTCAGGAGTCACCGCACTATCGTTGACAGTTGACGTTTGACGTTACGGTGACACTGACAGCTGTCATCGAGTTCCCGCCAAGTATTACTTTGACATCTCTCACTGGAGTCTCTGGTTGAAAGTGTGATTGTTGTTGTATTATGATAATACATAAATACTTTTCATAACGTATCTTTAGAGGTTGGTACCATGTTATGCGCTTATTAAAAAACCCTTAGGAGAATATTAGTACTTACTTTGACGAGATTGTTGACTGCGAGCGACACGGCCTGCACTGGTCGCGCCAGATCCGGCATAGCGTTGCCATCTTCGGCCTCCTCGTGCAGGATGACCAGCCGGGATACCTGGAACCAATGGCGGGCAGAATAAGAATCAATTTGCAATGGAAAATGTCGATACGTTAGGTAAAGTCGCAGGGTCGTCTTCAAACGGAGTATCTACTTATCCAACACGGTTTCTTAGGCTGCCTCTAGAGAGAAGCAGAGCGCGGTAGAGAAGCGATGGGCGAAGTAAGAAACTACTGATAGAATCGTGGAAGGCCAAGAAGAGCGGAGATTTTATGCTATTATATTGGTGGATCCACGTTCTCCGCTCCGCAATCTTGCTCCGCTCACCTCTTAGGAATAACGTTTCTAACATAATAACATACATAAGTTAAACAAATTAATTAATAGTCTACACCTAGATTGTATTTTTAGGGCCATTTTCCGAAGCGTGGGCGCTTTATCTAGGAACTTTTCACTACAAGATATTTTTCCATAACTTTCTCATAACAGAACTATGCGTTCAGGTATGCGAAATCATCATAACATGTTACGTTCTAATTTCAGAGTCTATGGTGTGTTGAATCGTTGTGCACTGCATTTGCTATTTTTACTTGTTCTATTTTTTATTACAGCTTAAACATAGTGGCTTTCTTTCCACCTGGCGGAAAGCGGAGCAAACAGCCCAAGTCGCAGTGGCAACGGACAGGCTAAAGGTTCCTGCCAATGACTACCACCATTCCGTGAGATGCCTCTGCGTCTACAGTTGTCAAACATCGTTAGTTAGATAGATAAGGTATTCTTTATTGCGCACCATACAATTGACCTAAAAACTAGGTATTACAGACACTTGTTGCACAATTTAGGCGGCCTTATCGCTATAAGAGATCTCTTCCGGGCAACCTTAGGGTAGAGGTTAGTTAGATAGATAAGGCTGTTTTCCGCATCCGACGTCTTGTGTGCCTATTTTCCGTGTGTTGCCAGCTCAACTCATTCAGGAAACCCAGCAGACCTTTCAATCTGCCAAAGACATCCAAAAGTATGACGGGCTGTCTTAAATACTTAAATAGACCCGGACGACCTCAAGCCCCGGCACAAGTCCTGCTAGTTGGAACAAGCACCCTGCACGTAGAATTGTCTGTGAGCCCCAGGTTACAGACGATGGAGAAGTTCCGAAGAGTAAAAATTGAAAAAAAAAACTCACAATATAATAGCAGAAAACATGCTCCCTCAAAGCATTATAACAACTAAACATTTCACTGGCCGCACCCGGCAACATGTCCAGTCCAATACCGCTAATCGTCGTAAAGGACACAAAATACTTGCCTAGTCGTAGCCAAAGGGCAGTGTTATCTCGAAGAGGACATAACTTGCCGTTATCTGACTCTCCCTCATAAGCTCTGCTTGTGTTTTTACGTGCCAGAGATAAGGGAACAATGTTCATTGTGGTTAATGCATTCAATATAAGCCGACCGCATCGCAACAAAAATTAGGGCTGATAAGAGGGTTTAAAACGGTAGAGAAATCCTTAACAAAATATAAAATACTAGCAGCCCGTCCTGGCTTCGCACGGGAGACTCATTTTTCAACACATTCGGTTCCATTGTTCAAATTTTACCAAGATCCCTAATTTTTTTCAAAATGAAATGTAGCCTATGTCCAATTGGAAGAATGTAGCATTCTATTGGTGAAAGAATTTTTTAAATCGGCCCAGTACTTTTTGAGTCTATTCATTACATACATACAAAAATAGGTACAAATCTTTCCTCTTTATACTCGTAATATTAGTGTAGATATTTATTCTGAATATAAATGACAGGGTGGTGTGGAAGCATCTCGTCAAAACTTCTACCACAGCCTATCAAGACGGGCACGACCTTCAGTAATGAAGAAAACGACTAAGAAGACGTCCGTAAGTCTTCTTAGTCGTCATACATGAGGAATCTATAAGGGTTCCGTTTTTTGGCTATGGAACCCTAAAAACGCTGCTCCCTGTTTCCTGATATTTCTTTAGTAGTCTTCTACGACCTACGGGATAAGATGGGGTGGTCTTATTTTAAGTCCGAAAACCACACGGTCGGAACTATTATGTCAGTACTTACTTTTTAGGGTTCCGTAGCGAAAATGGCAAAAACGGGACCCTTATAGATTCGTCATGTCTGTCTGTCTGTCTGTCTGTCCGTCCGTATGTCACAGCCAGTTTATTCCAAAACTATAAGAGCTACATTATTGAAATTTTGTACGTAGATGTATTCTGTAAACCGCATTAAGATGTGAAAATAAAATCAGAAAAAAGTCCAAAATTTTTGGGGTTCCCCATACATAGAACTGAAACTCAAAAATTTTTTTTTCATCAAACCTATACGTGTGGGGTATCTATGGATAGGTATTTGAAAATGATGTTGAGGTTTCTAACAACATTTTTTTCTAAACTGAATAGTTTGCGCGAGAGACTCTTCCAAAGTGGAAAAATGTGTGTGTCCCCCCCCCCCCCCCGTAACTTCTAAAATATGGGCATGATAAAACTGAAAAAAAATATATGATGTGTATTACTATAAAAACTACTAACGAAATTTGGTTTGAATGAAATCTAGACAGTAGTTTTTTTTTAAACGTCATAAATCAAATTACCTAATTTTTTCATTCAATCAGTGGTACGGAACCCTACGTGCGCGAGTCATACTCGCACTTGGCCGGTTTTTTTTTTTGCTATTTTTGGATTTGTACATTGTACGGCTTGTACATTAGCCACAGACAAGGAAAAGGTTGGGAAACGTATGGATTTTAAAACCAGTTAAAATTCTCTAAGTATGATACTCGTATCAATAGACTTTTCTATTGTGTTTGTAATGCCGCTTCTTGTAAAGTTAAAGGTACCTTTAAATACTATCAGTGCTCAATCAACAACATTGCACAATCCTCATTGTAACCCATCAATGACCGATCAACGCGCAATCAGAACACAGGAACAAGCAATCGAAACGGATCGCGCATATCAATGAGTGACACGTCTAGGGTTGCCAAATGTATGTGTCACCGGAAAATAGCAAGAATTGTAAGTTGATCAATTTCCTAGGTAGTTGATTAACTTCCGGAAAATAATAAACGGAAGTTGAAATGTATTATTTAACGTATGTATTTTAGTAAATTTATCATTTTACGGGGTCTTGTCGTAAAATCATCCGACGAAGGTGAGGTGAACGTTGATTGGTTCAATGGCTCACGTGGCGTTATCCCGGCAACCAATCAGGGAACAGTGTATTAAGTTACGGGTAATAGTGCACCGTTAAATAGTACATTGAGCAACGATTGGCCCATTTGAGGACGATTTTACTTGTGTCAAAATCGTAAATTATTAAATGACTGTCAGGCTACCTTAAGTTGATTAACTAACTGAAATCCATTGCGTTAAATAATACATTTCAACTACCGTTTGTTATATTCCGAAAGATAATCAATTACGTAGGAAATTGATCAACTTACGATTCTTGCTATTTTCCGGTGACATATGCATTGAATTCACATAAAAAATTAAATTATTATTTGTGTAACTGTGGAAAAGTTTAGGGCAGGCCTTTTCCCACAAGTAAGCAACAAAGGTTTAGAAAGAAAGAAGAAAAATTAGCACAGCATAGTGCCCTCCATCGCCTGTTACGAAACAGAGATCAGCCACAGCAACGGACAAGTAACCAAATCAAACAGTTACTACCATTCTAATAATTATGAATTATTCGGCGAATTCCGGGACCATTCTACGATTATGTATTTGTTCAAACAACCTTTAGTAGTTAAGGTTCAAGCAGGGTTCAAAGCCCACCGGTAAAGGATAAATCGTGAACCTGTACACCTGGGAAATAGTGCTAAAAGGTTGTGTAAAGTCAACGAACTCGCGACAAAACAGCATGAAAGCCCAGTCAATCATCATGGCAATCAGGATTGCCCCGGTTTAGAAAGGTCGCTCAATAGGGACGTATAATGAGTTGTTAATAATAATTATTATTTTCTTTGTAATTGGAATATTTACATATCACAACATAAAATACCAACTAGTTATAGGAAGAGCGGGACCTCCTAATACAAGTATCTGCACATACTTAATAGGGGGTCGCAATCGTAAAAAGGCCAAATGTAACATTTGTGATAGTAAATAAACATTTTTCATTTTCATTTTCAATTAATTTGGTCCCTTTTTAGCATGCTATTTGTAATCCGAGACAATAAGGCGTGATTCCTGGACCAAGCACAAGACGCGCATTCCTTGGGCAACCTTAGATTTGTCAGCCCTAATTACAGCCCAATATGGCGGCACAACCTGTCCGCGAGATAACGCGGTGCCACGCAAGCGCCGCCGTATAAGGTGCGTATGCGCAACTCTACACATGCGAGGTTCATTCATAAGTTTTTAGCGACAGCCGCGCAATGTTGCTCTGAATATGATCTTGCCGACTTGTCTAAGTAAGATTGATAATTAATTATACAATAATGGGGATGGAAACTGTCAATTGATATACTTTTAACTTAACCAAAGTTATAGATATAATTAGTACTAGTTGTAACTGTCAACTGTATTGAAACTGCGCTAGAACTGCAATTTGCGGTTGGACTGCAGTTGAAATGCGGTTCGTCTGTCTAGCTAGAGCCTTAGGCGCCTAAATGAGTTCCTATTAATGTCAGACTTTTATTTTTTAATAATCTCTAACACACTTTGAGGCAAAGACTTTAGCCTATATCATAGACAGCGGGCACTTGAAGGATTTTATTCCAATCTTGTTAGTTCTTAAATTGATCCTCTACCTGAAGGGGGTCTGGTCGCTTGCTAGCGATAAGACTGCCTAAATTGTACCACAAGATGTCTGTAATACCTATTTCTGCATTTTTAACATTATAATTGAGAATTATAATTGCTAGCATTATAATTCTCTCCACAATGATATGGTCTTGACTCTAGGTACAAGGTGACTAAAGTTTATGTACTTCTCGGACCTAATAGTGCCCTAAAATCGTTGTGAGAGACTGGACAGAGCCTGAAGGAGGTCTGAGGAAAACCTCTAGGACAAATCACCAGTATTGCACCCCCTGTTTATAGTCCGATACGGTTCGTTCAACACGGCCAGAGAGAGATTCAAGTGAATAGAGTAGCTAGCGCGTAGACGGCATGACAAAGTTGGACAACTATTGAATGTGGGCGGCCGAGAAACTACCAAATAAGATATCGCAGTTAACAGAAGTTTAGTGTTCAAAGTTTATGTCTCATCGACTAATTATAGATACTGTTTAAAGACATCGTTTGATAATGTTGTTACACATTCTGTACCGGTTTGCTTAATTAAAATGCGTCAGGCAATACAATTAAATGTTGATAACTTTTTTACATATAAAGTTACAGGTAAATATGAAATAATTATGTCCATAGATCATAGTAGGGAAATGTTAATAGGTACATAATTCGCTTTTCAGCCCATGCTGGATGATGATCTATCTCGCGAAATTGTAAACTGTCGAAAGATTGTGAACAGTAACATAATGCTTACAGTTTAACTATACTTTTTCGGTAGATTGTAAACGAGCGAAGCGAAATTCTTAAATGAAAATTTGTTACGCCTTAAATTATTATCAATGGGTATGGATTATAATATAATCTAACGGTATTTTACAATTTCACGGTAACATATAGAACCAACTCAAGACACTTACGAGTCACTCAACAAATAGAAATACAAAGTGAGCCGACAGCTGATTAATAACGCAATATGGAATGTGAACCACCAAATATCCCAACATCCCAGCCCATATCAGATGGTGACCACAAGCACCCAATATCGCATGTCTCGACAGGCATATCGAAATACGGCCTCATTACTCATTAGCAGAGAAGAGAGGTAGGTCATAGCGAATCTTCGCTCGATTGTGCCCCCGCCCGGGGAAGGTCCTCCACCCTATTGAATACCGCAGCCGTGGTTTCCGGAGCTCGCGGGGTGTTTGGGTTGGGCAGGCATGGCGATGGCAACTGACAGATAACTGACCAGTTACTTGCCTTTTGTCACAGCGACTTGGGCTTCTCTTTCGTTTTCCATCAAGCGTAGGGAAGCCATTATGTCGAGCTACTATAAAAAGAAAAATAGCAGCCTACAGCAGCCCACTGCTGGACGTTGCACTCTCCCAAAACACGCCAATCTGCTTGATCAGCAGCTCATCCAATTGAAGCCGGCCGCCCTGCAAAGGTCGTCGCTCCCTGCAGCCAAGGACCGCCCACAATATGCCATTGCAGAACTTGCGATCATCAGTTCTGCGGCAGGTGGACAGGGCATTGCCACTTCAGCTTACATATTCCAGAGGTCCGATGGCCCATTTGGTAGTGACCTCTGCCTTTTCTGACCAAAGGGTCGTAGGTTTGATCTCCGCACAGTACAAACATTTGTGTGCATAATCATTGTTTGTATTGGTCTGATATAATATGTATTTGCAAAAAAGAAAGGACCTAAGTAAGTTTATAAGTTGTCCAGCACCCATAGTACAAGCTTCGGCTTAGTTTCGGGCTAGATGGCGCTGTGTGGCCCAGCGTGGCATGTCTTGGGTTACTTTATTTATTCGAGCTATGCCGGCCTCAATACTCATCGACAATCAACATCTCGCGGTCGACTACAGCTGTTCACTTGCGTTTCAATTTAGACGCTGAATCATCGTGGTGGCTAGTGTTATGACCCCTTTTGATACACGGCGCTGCCCCAAACTAAATAAATAACCTAAGACATGCCACGCTGGGCCACACATCGCCATCTAGCCCCAAACTAAGTCAAAGCTTGTACTATGGGTACTAGACAACTGATGAACTTACTTGGATATTTTTTTTTGTAAACATGACAAACAGACATGTTCATAAACTTTACACAAATGTTTGTACTGTGCGGGAATCGAACCCTTGGCTCAGAAGGCACTCTCAACTCAGTCACTACCAAATGAGCCAGTCCAATAGGAGCCAATAAGTATAAACAGTTTTTGCATTTGGCACCCCTTTTCCTTAACGTCTTGCATTTGACGCGTCCTTCAGCCCAGCCGGGGTAGGGCAGGGGCAGCAAAGGGCGCGGTATTTGTCTACGCGGTGGCGCCCAATCTGACCTTTCGCTTTATGGATTGATGCGGCTCCCTGCGGACTGCCCGCTAAAATCGCAACGACATCGTTTCGCAATCAACTAAATTAATACGGGGAGTTGGCGACGTAAATGGTTGGTGCTTTTTATGGTAGAACAGCGTAGTGGCTTCAATTCGTTTGATGGAAGTGAGAGACGTCACGATTTGCGCAGTACGGGTGGCAAGTGCTGAATGCGAGAAGACGGAGATCGAACATTGGGAGAGTGTGACCTATGTCCAGCAGTAGACTGATAAGGGCTGATGATGAAGCGAGAGAAACGACGCTGTTGCAAAGAGCTAGTACTTATCAGAGGCATTTTTATGTATACTTCAGAACTTTGTCACATGATGACATATCATTTCTTATTGCAACAAGGTTCTAAAGTAAGTATATTTAAAGCTTTTGACTGTACTTGTCAGTGAATGACAAGATCCCATCTGATTATTATGAGCTCTGAGAACATATTATGTTACAATTCTGGGTTCTTTAGGCGGAGCGTGAAACGGTATCTCAGTGGGCCTTCAGGGTGAGGGCGACAGGCGCGGTGGGTTTGTTCTATTATGCGACATGACTTTTGGACCTCACGACAGCTTACCATCAGGTGGAGTGAGTAGTCATCCTGAAGGCACTTATTTTAAAAAAGCAAAAAAGAAAATGCTATCATGTTCTATTGCGTAGAGTTTATAAACCGCAGAAATATAGAAATCAAGCAGTCGGAAGATTTACACAGGTCATAAACGCCATGATTTCTAGTCCATATAACACGCCGGCCTTATAAAGCGTACACATAATTTAAGCATCTGTCGTAAAAGTATAACGAGCAGTAAACGATGATGTAATCAACAAAATCAACTAAGTTGATGTCACACGACACAAACCCAATATTGGATACATATATCTATAGATAGAAACTCTTTATTGCACAAAAACACAGAAATTACTGGAAAACACATTACAAACAAAAACAAAGTACAATTTAGGCAATCTTATCGCTAATAGCGATCTCTTCCAGACAACCTTCAGGTAGAGGAAACCAGATTCGACAGAGATGGGTAACCTAGTGCAAAACTTATCTATTTCATACATAATAAGTGTTTTGAGATTCATCATCATCAGGCTGCAAGCGTCTAATACGCTCAACATTATTCGAAGCCTTGCCATATAAGCAGTGATCAGAGGTACATAACATAGCTAGTGACAGTATTTACTACTTAGCTTATTCAAATGCCACAGCCATATGGTCATCCGCCCACGCGATATCGCAACGTAGGAGAAAAGGCCACCGCGAAACGTCATTTCGTAAATGCACGATTTGATTTACTGAATGAATGTTTTATGGTACTGTCGGCTTTTAGAAGGAGTTTGTAAGCCTTTGTTTCAAGAGTATTGACCTGATAACTATGCGGGGACATTTGGGTCCCTCAATGAAGTCGTCAATATACGTGATAATTTTATTTGAAAACTACCTGTGCTCGCGACTTCGTCCGCGTGGAATAGTTATTTTTTCCCCGTTTTTTTACATTTTCCATTATTTCTTCGCTCCTAATAGTTGCAGCGTGATGTTATATAGCCTAAAGCCTTCCTCAATAAATGGTCTATTCAACACAATTTTTTTTAATTCGGACCAGTAGTTCCTGAGATTAGCGCGTTCAAACAAACAAACTCTTCAGCTTTATAATATTAGTTAAGATTTCAAGATGGAAAGAAACTTTGGGAAGCTTTTATATAAAATAAAGGGAAAAAGTGTCAGGGCAGCATGGGTCTCCTAGGACCCCTGACACCACCCGATGGCGTTTGACGAAGAGGCCGGGGTTTTAGCTGGTATTCCCTGCCTCTCTACCATCTTGAGGCGGGGTGCCACCCTTTCCATTTTCGAGGGTGGCGTGAGTCCCACATACCCCGCCGGTATTCCCCCGAACGGCGGGGATGCCTAAAAGCATTTTCCCCGGCAGAAAAAAAAAGAGCTCTCGAAGTAGAGTACTTTCAGAACGGCCTCAAACTGCATTACCATCCGGAAGTACACTGTCCAAAGTAGGCACGTACACAAGCCAGTGTAGAGATGCTGCCCGCCAGATGAGCTCGTTACGTAACGTCAAGCACTGTTTACCGACCTTGCGGCGCGCCCTTGACCCAGCGAGCAGAGCCGATTGCGCCCGCTTGCATAGGCCTCTACCGTACATTATGTATAGGTACTACTGAGCTTTGGCGTAACTGGAGTGTGCACCAAATGGGCCTAGCTGCAGCTAGTAAAAATAAATATCAGACAATATCATATACGGAAATCGGAGGCGTTATGAAAATTGGAATCGGCGAAGGTGCCACAAATATTGTTTGTAAGCCTATGCTGAACGGTAGTTAGTTAGAATGGGTCGATTTCTGCAACTTGACGTCTTTGCGCCTATTTAACGAGAATTTCTGAACAGTAACGAAGAAAAACAATTAGATACCTACATGTTGTGGATAAATACATATTATATAGCAAAAAACCTTTATAGAGAATGTGCAGTTCAGGAGTAATTTTTTTTTGTGGAATTTTCAGATCGTACCTACGTCTGATGACATTGTGTAATAAATAGAGCTTGTTACTTGCTGCTAATCAAAAAGCTGTGAAAAAATGTGTAGTATATGCAGTGGATGTGTAAACATTTTAATATCGCTGTTAACGGCACCATGTGCTTCAAATAGAAACAATACAACAACAGCATCGCTTGATGTTACGAAACGCAAACAGTTCCATTTTTAAATTTCGGCGCGAAGAGAGAGCGCGAAAACGGCGGCAAACAGCCGGCCAGCAACAAAACGTGACTCAGACATTCAAAAATAGATTTTATTTTGTAATGATAATTATAATTACATGCGGCAACACTGGCCACGTTAACGCCGCTCTGGGGGAGCAATTAAATGAGTTTTTACGAGTATTGTCACTGTGACCTTTGAAATTGAGTCAGAAATGTCGTGAGTACACGTAGTTCAAAAACAGGCAAAACTGTAGATGGAAATACTTTACAGTACAGTTCGCCTTGTGATACAAAGTAAAGTTTAAACAAATAAATATACTTCTTAGACAAATAATAATCTGCCAATGGAATACCTCATTTCTTCTTTTTAAATTTTTTTAACTAGACTAGCCAGATAGCAAAAACACGGGTGGATTCACTGTTTCTTCACTTTCGACACACAGGATCGAGCAAAGTGGCAATCAATGAGGGTGTTCCAAAATGAAGGATGGTATTAAGTATCCAGCGATTGGTCAAGCGCTACGGAAACGTCAGTAGCGTGTCAAAACGAACCAATCGCACAACAGCTGGATCTGATGCGTATGTGGTGGCATCTGGTGGATTTCTTTTTTTCAGAAAACCCTCATTGGAGTCGTCAGTGTCCAGACTTGATGATCATGACATTTATGATATTAATACGAATTACTAGACAAACACAATTTGTGAAACATGACAATCCTTTCCCGAATAATTCCGTTTCCATCAATCATTTCGGCACGTGCATTAACACTAGAAAGACGGGAAAATCTACCTACCTACAAAGACGGCGACCGGTCAAATGACTGCCCCAATTTATTTCATATATTTTTTTTATTTATGTGCTAAATTTGGTAAGTATAGTAATAAATCAGGGTATAATATATAATTATTTATTTAATTTACATACAATTTGTACATTTTATTTACGTTACAAGAGCCGCAAAGTGGCTTTTTGCAAGAGCCGCATACTTTATTAGTTTTATTTTTGCACTTCTGTTTATAGCATTCTCGCCTTTTCCGACTTTCCGGATTTTGAAGAGAAGATCGAGAAGTAGAAGGTGTGGACTCTTCGGGCGACAGTTCGGTTTCAGAGGGTCTCGGTTCAATTTCTACTTTGCCGCTAAGTTCACTTGCTAAACTTAGTATGAAATTCCTTTGTTTTATGTTGGTGCCTGACATTTTCTTATACAAAATGAAGGAATTTATCCCTGCTAGTCCAAAATATTGAAAAATACCTGTACAGGCCACCTTCGAGATGCCCCTTTGACACTATATTTTTTTGCCATCTGGTCAACCACATCCACGCCGTACTTGGTAGCATTGTAAAAAGTCACAGTTTCTGGATGATTAGAATCTATTTCAACATTGTCATGTAACGTGCTGAGCTCTCCAAACAATGGATAAAGCGCTCATTATTTTGTATTCTACCTTCTTTTATTACAAATAAACACTTATCCGATATCAACCGTCAAATGACTGCCGCCGTCTTTGTCGGTATATCACGATTTTAAATAATAAACAAAAGAGACGAGAGTTATTTTCATACATAGTTTCATTTAGCTAGTAATATTAATAAAAGTCACAAAGTCTCAATACATTGAGTCAAATAGTTTTTGAGTTATTCAAAATTTAAATTCAAATTGCAGTCAAATGACTGCTTCCGTCTTTCTAGTGTTAAGGAACTTTCAACAACCGATTTCTGCAGGTCATTTCCAAATCGATAGTCGTTTATTCCTAGACCTTCTCCTTATGCGTGAAGCAAAAGACGCGCAAGAATGGTGATTATAAAATCTTTAGACATGCATAAAAATTTGAAGTTATTGATTGGGGTAGGTAGGTTTGGTTTGGTTTCTCAAAACGTAAACAATTTAAAAGTTCTAAAAGTGAAGATAAATACACTAGGTAGATGACACAACATACGCAGTAGGTCCAACTGAAAACGTGATTGGTTCATTTTGACATGACACTGACGTTTAGATAGGCACTGACCAATCACATGACACAATCTTTTGGGCAGTTCATATTGAAACACTCTCAATCATACCAACCACCAGGCTTCAGAAAGGTTTTCCCTTGTACTAGATGACTGCTGGCGTCTCCCAGAACGCCTAGACCAGGTAATTCAGAAGAATTATTTTCCTAAATTGACCAAACTAGTAGTCGAACCCCGAATCTTAGAATCGTGAAGGCATAACGCTCTAACCTTTGCACTACCAAGTCCGTCAATCGGAAGAGAAGTGGGATTTATTGAGCCGACTTAAAAAGGGTGTTCAACATCATCACCAGCCTTAATAGACTGATGTCCAGCAGTAGACTGTAATCAGTCTACTGCTGGACATAGACCTCTCCAGTTGTTCGCCACTTAGGACAAACGTCTGGAGAATATACCCATAATCGCACGCTGGGCAGGCGGGTTGACGATCATAGCATAGCTTCTCGCTCCGGTGACGCTGCTGCCCGTCATCGGTCTATGATAATTACCTACGCCTTCACCGAACTACTTCGAATATTCGTCGATGACCCGTGCAAATACTGGTTCAAGAACTATCCCTATACTACTATAAGCGTCAGTTTTATTCGTCTGCATCTCCCGGCGGCATTCCAGACTATATCCAAACGATACAAAATCAATAAGACTAAGGGACTGATCACCAAACATGCACACTCGCTCTATAAATATCGGTCGCCATAGAGAAGGTATGAGGGTATTTTGGGCCAGCGCCCTTTGCGGATTTATTCAATAGCCAATGGTATTGACAGATCAAAGGATCTTTGGTTAGGATTAAAGGTGACAAATGTAAATTAACTTGGCAACTAAATGGAAGCAGAAGTGCCTATCAACCTTTTTTATACTGGTAGAGCATAGTGGTTTGGCCTATGTCGAGCAGTGAACTGCGAAAGGATGATGATGATGATGAAACATCATGGCGTGATGCAAGGGAGGCGCGGGCGGCGTACCTCCTGGCCTGACAGCGCGGACCTCAGGGGAGGTTGGATTTATTTGCCTCGGGTCGGGACATCGACGTCAGCAGACCTAGCAATCTGTACCTGCATTTTAAAAGCAGCAATACACCAGCTCTATACTGCGAACTGCTAAAACACTTTGCCGAGCTCCTTGTTCCCTGAGAGATATAATTTTCCTATGTTCAAGGCGAGAGTGAACCGGTTTTAGCTGGGTAAGTGCGTTCCTTTGTAGACTGCCATATCGCTTATCGTGGTCAAGCGCAAACCCATATCGAATTAAAAAAAGCTCCTAAATTTTACAGCCCGCTTATGATTTTAGTCCCAGCAAGACCCTTCAGAACGAAATTGACCTATGTATACAGGATTACTTTAAAGTCCATCCAAGTAGATCTGATCTGATCCAATTTGTTAGTTGCATCGTGTCGTATGCAGTCGGCGCAAGGATTACAGAGGTCATACGGCAATTTATTGTCTCCGATCTTGTTAACGGACATGAGTCTTTGTTCGTGGTAGGTATATCTGCTAATGGGATCTTGCCAGTCTTTATAAAAAACCTACCTATCTGTTCTCGGCATCAATTGCCCGATGGTGACTTATCGGGGGGCAAGGCAGTGCCCCCGCCAAATCGAGCGCGAAGCAAACACTGCAGTACCATTCAACCAACGGGCAAGTAACTGGTCAGTTGTCACCGTCATGCCGGCCCGACCCTAACCATCCACGAGCTCCGGAAACCCTCACCGGCAGAAACACGACTCAAAGGTCATTTGGCCGCGGTATTCTATAGGGTGGAGGTCTTTTCCCGAACGGGCGCGCGGCTCAATTCGGGCGAATATTGGCTATGCCTATATACCTCTCTTAGAGATTGATCCTGAAAGAACTTATTCCGAGGAATGCAAGTATGTTATTTAATCTGACTTGTAAAACAGCCAGGTGTTCCATAGATGTCGTGTCCGTAATGAATCGCCGTCGCTGCGAGCGGCTAAGCTTCTGAATAAATTGTTACGTTACGATTATGCAGATGTGTCCCGTTCGTGTTTAATGTTCGCCGAACGGTTGCATTATGTCGCTGCTCTGACAATTTTCACTGCGGAAATGTAATGAACGACAAAGCCATCAAATTGATGGCCTCGTGGCGCAATGGTGGCCTTCAGAGTTCGATTCCCGTGGGATCAATTTTGGAAATTAACTCTTTTCAGGGCTTGGTGTTTTGTGGGACTCGCCTAGCCATTATCTGGCATTCAAGAGAAACCTTAGTTAGAGGTGGGCGATATGAAGAGTCTGATGCATTTGTTTATAGACTATATGGATTGGCGCGGGTAAGGGTAGAGAATTTGGGTACTTAGTTATTTCGTAGCGATAGTATTGTAGGTCAAAAGACAAAAGTTTTTTTAGATGATTTTGCGTGATTGACTAATCTTCTTGGCGATTTGCCGCCCAATAAAGATCAAAAGAATTTCATAAAAGGTTCATGTCATTATTTTGTGGTGATTGAAAAGAAAGTAAAGATATTTCGCACTGTTTCATCGACTCTCCTGATGTGGTAGGACTCTTCTACATTTTCTTTTCTATTTTACTATGATTCACTTTACACCTTATAGTAAAAACTATTCGTGTACATTTTCATTTACTACAATAGTTCTTACTACTCTACAGTGGATACTAAACGTTTGACGAGGGTTATTAAAAAACCATTACCATTGTCGACACAGTCAGATATAACCTGGCTGACGTAAAACTATAAATTATACATTTGTTCAGGTTGGTGAAAATTGGCTCATGACACATGGTGATCATGATGGACAAATGGACAATCATTCATTCATTCATTCATTCAAATGCCCTGTAATCTGTCCGAAACATCATCATCATTAAAGCGTTAGTCCCGGTTGCTTCCAAAGGCCGTGCCTTGGAGCCTGGGGTCCGCTTTCCTGTTTAATCTCCTCCACTTTGGAACATCGTCGGCATCTCTGGTGGCGAGTCCATTTTTTTTTATGCCGAGGAAAATGCTTTTAGGCATCCCCTTCACCCAGGGGGAGTGACGGGGTATGTGGGACTCACCCTGCCTCAAGGTGGAAGGAAGGCAGGGAATACCCACTAAAAACCCCGGCCCCTCCTGTCAAGCGCCTATGGGGATGGTTTCACGGGACCCGGAAAGACTAGGACTGCCGCGACACCTGGTGGCGAGTCCATTGGACTAACGCCCTGCAACCTGTCCAAAGCATAGACATCAAATGAGACTAGTTTTCGTAACGCTCTGAATAGTGGGGCTATTTTCCTCAGTGAATTGGAAATTCGGAATCGTTAAGCTAAGAATACTGAATCCTACTTATTTCCTTCATTTTCGATTCATGTATTTGCAAGATGTTGGATTAATATTCAGTGCTAGGGGATTGACCGCTAGAATATGCTACCGCCTGATTACATTGACTTTTAGCATGTACCTACGTGAACTTTGTCCGCGTAAGAATATTTGTTTGGGATGTATAGGCGTCTGACACCCATATTTCTAACTCTTACATTACTATGCGCTCCTGGTACTTTTTAAAATACAATAGATTTTTCTGTTAACTGTACATTAGAGCAATTTAGGTTTTGGTCCCAGTCGACCGATGCTATCAGGCAACTGGGACCGCGGCAACTGGGACCACCATGGTCCCAGTCGCTTGAACCCTCGAGTAGCCATTGTAGAAACCTCAATCGATAGCTTTGTAGTCTACGACGCGACACGAGGGCACCAAAGGGTTTAACCGATTAGCTGGCACCATACACGACCGCCTGTTTACCGAGACAGACAGGTTAGGTTCGAAGAGGTAACCCTTGTTAAAAAGGCTTCCATATGCCACCAAGACATCATCGTCAGCCCATTGCAGTCTACTGCTGGACATAGGCCTAGATGGCCACTTAGGGCAAACGTCTGGGCAGGCGGGTTGGCGATCGAAGATATCTTCATCATCAGCCTATTGCAGTCCACTGCTGGACATAGGACATAATCGCCACGCTGGGCAGGCGGGTTGGCGATCGCAGGGCGTAGCTTCTTGCTCCGGTGACGCTGCTGCCCGTCACCGGTCTTTAGTATTTAGCTACGCCTTCAATTGTGATGGTTATACCGCCACCAGTCGGTTGCCAGCGCCTCGTTTGTTATTCGGCAGGATGTACTACGGGCAGGTGAGGTTGGCTTGGAGCGAAAAGATGATAGGTCGCTCCCTTACATCCCCGAAGACCGAAGATATATATTAAACCGTAAACTCAAGTACCAATTATTATCGCTTCATAGCGTTCCCACCACCGATTCATATTTTGATGATGCCAACATAACATATATTTATTGCTGAATCTGAAACGGCGACCGCTATGTATAGCTATAGGTAATTAGGGCAGGTGGGCAGCCTCGCCGCATCCGCCTGATCTTGTGAAACGTCTCCGGGGCTATTTTTACGGAGTCCGTTCGGTATTGACGCGGCCCTTCGCGCGGCGACACTGGAAGGTCATGTTTTATTTACTGTGTTTCATATACAGTGGCAATGTTTTATGAGGGGGTTTTGAGAGGGGGCAAACGATAATGATCGTTCCCCAATTAGGAAATATCACTTCAGTCTATAGACACCGCAACACCAGAGGGCTAACAGTCACAGGTGCTTTGCCGGCCGTTGAGAAATTTGTAGGCTTTTTGAAGGTCCTCAAGTCGTATATGTCACCGGAAAATAGCAAGAATCGTAAGTTGATCAATTCCTAGGTAGTTGATTAACTTTCGGAATATAACAAACGGTAGTTGAAATGTATTAGGTATTTTACGCAATGGATTTCAGTTAGTTGATCAATTTACGGTAACCTGACAGTCATTTAATAATTTACGATTTTGACTATAGGACACTATAGAATACCACAGCCAAATGACCTCCGGGTCGTATTTCTGCTGGTGAGTAGGGTCTCTGGAGCTCGTGGGCGGTTAGGGTTAGGCCGGCATGGCAGTGGCAACTGACAGGTAACTAACCAGTTACTTGCCAGTTGTCACAGCGACTTGGGCTTCTTTTTGGCTTTCCATCAGGAAGGAAGCCATTATGTCGAGCTACTATAAAAAAAAATATATATATTGGAAGTGAAAGTTCATATCTGGCATCCCTACTCGCGACCCATCAACGACCTGTCATAGCTCACCGAGACGTTGAACCCGCTACGCTCCCCGGTCCACTTCACACAGCGTCCATTGTGCTACGACCCCGGTATGACTTCATCAGCGCGAGCGCCGCATCACGGCTTCATTTCACGGTGTACGCATTTCATAATTGGGGGATTGTCTTATAAATGAAGCTGTTTGAATGTTAATTGAAAACGTTTAATATCCCGTCGACATAAAAAGGAAACTGTGGGTACAATGTGCATAATGCACTATTGACATATCATCATTAATTCTCCACTCACCATACCTGCGTCCTGCTGAGGCACCACCCTTTATGTATACACATAGTTTTTCGTGCTTACATAATAATTTCGATTGTTGCAATTGTACGCCTATTAAAAAAAGTTGATTGTGTTACTTACCTCGGTGTTAAAGTAGATAATAATTTTTCATGGTCACATCATGTAGACTATATTTGTAATAAGCTGAGATTACTCTTAGGTAAATTTTACCACTTAAGATTTAAAGTTCCTGCTACTACATTAAAACTTTTATACCTTTCCTTAGTTGAATCAATTTTGGGTTACGCTCTTGACAGTTACGGACTAACATTTAAAACACACATTGATAAGCTTGAAGCACTACAAATTAGATTTCTAAAATTAATGGTAAATAACAAAACTAAAGCAAAATGCAAAGATAATTACTATAAACTATTTAAGATCTGTAGGATTCTTCCGGTCAGTTTGAAACATAAATACTTATTGGCACTAAATAACCACGACAGTCAGGAGAGTGGCCCAGTGTTGGTCAATCACAGTCATTGTACCCGGTCTATGTCGGCGGGCAAATTTGAGGTACCTAAAGTAAATAACTACTTTGGTGATAGGACAATAAAAAAAAGGTTACCATACCTATTGAACAGTTTGCCCGAAGACATACGCCGGGAGCAGGATAGGGGGGTGTTCAAGCGGAAGCTTAAAATGTATTGTTTGGCTGCATTACCCTAGAATTACTTATCATTTTAATTTAGAGACTCGTGCCTGATCCCACAGACAAACTATTTAAATAGTTTTGTGGGACTATGTCTATATCTAGTTATATACTTTGTGGGTATAATAATAATAAATAAATAATAAATCATAATCATCAGTTCACAGTCCACTGCTAAACATAGGCCTCTCCAATAGATGGGCACTTTGATCGATCTTGGCTACTCGTATCCAACACTTGCGAAATCCTGGCTGAACCTGGCCTCAAAGAGCGTCCTACACAACGTTACATTTGCCAAGAAGCAGAATCCACTCTAGAACTTGTTTACCCCAACGTTTATGGAATGCCGCGAAGTGACAGCATACCGGCTGAAACATCTTGGCCAGCCCGGCATTTTCCAGGATATCTTTGACAGGCTAAACAGCCTGCTGAGATATTGGACGAGCTGGGGTGGCGGGAATGACCACCATACTGAGATGTTAAAACAAATTCAGCCCACCCCACGCAAAAAAGGCGCTCAGACGTCAAGTTGCGAAAACCAACCAGTTCAAACTAACTACCCCAACCGTATCAGTTCTGCAGCTGATGTGGCCAGCCCACTGCCACTTCAGCTTACTTTCAAGGTGAGCTGTGGCGATGACTTTGGTTCTGACTATGATCACCTCATTTCGGATCCAATTTCAGAGTTGAACACCAAGCCCTTTCCATAAGTACAGTTGTGCCTATAGCAGACGAATGTTTTTTAAATAACCCAAGACATACCGTTTGCGACAAGACGTTATGTCTTGCTTTGCTTGCGTTATATACTGCTTTTATAGTAGTAGGTATAGCATACTGTTCTATCTTCACCAGGTGTAAAACTAAAGTAAAGCATAGCACAGACGGCCAAGCTGCCTAGTGCTCAAGGGCTGTAAGAATCTTATACATGGGAAAGTGAAAGGTTCTCAGAGATAAAACAGATCAAAAAAGTGTGACAATCAGATTGCTTTAAATTGTTTCATTCAGTAATTTATTGCAAAATTAATGTGGGAATCGTGTTGATTAGCTGTGTGTGAAATATTACAGTAAGTGGAATAAAAACAATCCAATGTACACAGAAGTAGTATGTTTGAAATATTTAAAAATTCATTAATTTTTGTTGCAATAATTTTGTAAGGTTTCAGAAAGCTTTAGACTGTATGGACGTGTATGTAATTAAAAGTATAAATGTGATGATAATATTGTACACACTATCTTAAAAAGAGCAACTACACGAGTTTCTTGCCGGTGTCTTCTCAGTAGAATGCTTTCCGAACCGATTCCGAGGATCCAAATACCAGACCTACTTAAATAAAATTAAATTTCATTACTGGCATCACATTTGCTCGTCTGCCGCCTCTTGCATAAAAAAAAATTACTGCTTTTGATAGGAGTTTAATGGGTAAAAATTAATAATGTCTAGGTATATTAGATCAAATATTTCAGCAACTTTTTATTGAGCACCATTTAGAAATATATGGTATAAATACTTCAGAAGTACTTTCAGAAGTTTTTGCAAAGCATTCCTATTTTAACAAATTAAAACTTTAAAACTCATAGTCTCAATAAATATAATTAAATTGGTAACATTAAATTGAAAATAATGCCTACTTCCATGTATGAACCCAACAAAAACTTTACAGCTGATCATGACATATGGCGTCAACAAAGAATTTCGCTTATCACATCATGTACATGACATAATTTCATAATTAACAAATAATATGTAGTTATTAACAAGTTTAAGTGTTATATATGAATCATCACTATTCCTACTGTCTACTAATATTGAGATCAAATACGTCTCCAATAAGAGCCGACGATTCTAACGAAACATGACTAATAAGAAGTTTGTTCTCCCTTCGCCCCGGCAAGGTTAGCCAGCGTGAGTCGCCGGCCAACTACGGGCATTTACACGGGGCCACGCTCCATCCGCCCAAAGGTGACATAATACCCGATAACGTAGCCAGCGGCAACAGTAAACAATAATCCAAAAATCTTACACCTACATGAGAAAATTGGAGCAGCAACAATCTAAAAATAATGCACAACTATTACCTGTTGAGCTACAGGCTCCAAAATACTTTCGATGATCTTCGTGTGGAACACCGGCATCTTGATAGCGTAAGCACCTATCTACATGAGATAATAAACACAAATAACACACTAATCTCACAAAAATAACACAAAAATTATAATAAACACAACGAAACAGCAAGACAGACAGAAAAATACTGACTGAACTGAACGAAACGACAGATTCTGTCGGACAGAACGAACGACTGACTGACTGCTTAGGGATGTGCTACGCAATGAGTGTCGGTTTGACGCTACTTGCCAATCGCAGGTATCTCGGATCATTCTTTTTTTGTAACAGAAGTAAGACTCATGTCTAAACTTTGTTATATATTTCCAAACCGTAGTGCACTGAACGTTGTATTTGTTTTTTTGATTATTCTGTTATCTAAATTTGTAAAAGCGACACTGGCTCACTCATAAACATAAAGAACGGAAAATCTCAGAAATTATAAGTTCCAGAAGTTTTTGTATGAGGATTTGTTTTACAACGTACGCGGTCACTAAGAAAGGATATCTATAGATCGTGCCTTTGCTGTTCCCTATGTCCTATAGAAAAGGGACAGCGAAGTCTACCTACATGGAAGTTCTTCGTTTTTGAAAACAGATACCTACTTGAGTATGTTCTCGAAACTAGATGTAATTCAAATTCTTGAAAAATAAACTCTTAATGAAGTTAAAAGGGGTTTTAAATTATTTATTAAAGTAATACCTACTTTAATAAATAATTTAAAACCTAGTTAGTACCTAAATCATTTTTGGGTACGTTAAGGGAATAAAAACGTAAATGCGAGCGAGGATGATATAGAAACAGGTACCTTGAACGAGGACAAGATAGAGAATGAGACCAGTAACAGGACCGAGAAACGGCGATCTTCTCTAAATTAACGAATTGTAATCAATCAGCTAACTTTGGAATACATTTTTAAAATAACTGCATTAAATCGATCTTACAAGCATATAATTCAAATTATTTATGAGTCACTGTTATAACAGACTAGTTTCTGTTGCGACATCTCTACTGAATGGCCAATTGACATTCCAATAAAATGTTGCCAGTGCACCCAAAATTACTACTCAATAGTATTTCTTTTGTAATCTTCATTACATGTTTCATCAGCTTGACTAAACTAAATTATGATTTAAATTTTGTAATATGGGTACAGTTCAAATAAAAAGAAATCGAAGATTTTTGTAATAAATTTATTAATAATTTCATGTTAATTTTAAAATCTTATCAACTATCAAGTCTTTAAATTACGTGCATTAAGTCGTAAATAATAAATAGATACATCCATCCAACATTGGTAAGTTTCCTACATGTAGGCGAATTGCGCTAAAAGTTATAACTACAAAGTAGTTACGTAGAACAATAAACAATATTGAACACTTTTCAAACTAACAACTAGCTAAAAGACTAGGAATATCACATAAGGACATAACAAGGATCCAAACAGGCACAGAACGGAATACAAAATAAAAACAACATTTAGGTATGTTTCATTGCAGTTAAAGTAGGTATGGTATTTAAGAATGCTCTTAAAATATACGTAACAGATTATGCTTATTTTGTCATGTCTAACATAAAAAATACATTACTATAACATCGATTATTATCAAAATAATAAAATATTTTGAAAATAATATAAAAAAACATCTTGATGGACAAAATCTTCTGTTTGCAGACAACAAACGGTTAAAATGATGTAATTTTCCGATAAAAGCATTTATTTCGGATAGGTATAATAGATTTTCTGAATTGGTTGGTTTCGTTTGTGTCTGTGCTGGTCTTCCAAAGAATAAATATTACGAAAATAATATTAGGAATACACACCTATGATTGTGTACGATAACAAAGATAATTTTGTGCACTTTACACACATTCGATGTCTGAAAAAGATACATTTTATTAAGTACTTTCCACTTTTTACAATTATTATTAGAGACCCGTTATCGAACTTGTAATTGAAATTATTAGCTTAATTACTTCTTCCTATGACTTCTTACTAAAAATTACCTACTTATTTCGCATAAACTGAATTTACATATTGATTCCTACATGTTTCATCGAACTATAATGTATATAAATATTTGCACACAATATACGCATGTAAGAGTACGTATTGATTGTATTCCAGTTATTTGATTTTCAACATTTTATATATTTATCTCTTGGGTTAAACATAAAAAGCAAATATTTTCACAATAAAAGGTAAATACAATAAATCGCTCCTTCAGACACAACTTTCTAAAATGGATATAAAATTAAGCTCATGTTTAAAAAAACGTTGTGCTAAAATGTGTATAGTTCTAAATCAAATTCTTCTGATTGTAGGTTTGTATTAATACACTTCATAAGACAGATAAATGTTACAAGTATTCCACTATATCGCATTTGATCGATATATTAGGACAACTGACTCCATAACTAAGGTTGAGACCGTGCGGCTGGCTCTTATGCCTCTCTGTGAGGAGTTTATGGAAGATAGGTAGGATGGCGCATTCGAACAGCTCTGATTCAGAACTGGCAGTGTACATCTTACGCTGTTCCACTGACTCCTGTCGCTTAGAGTCACTTCTGCCATACGTGGCTGACTTACGCTCCTCGCGAGTGCTTGGAGACCCTGAGAAAACGAAAAAAGAATACATACTACAACCTCTTATTTTCATTAAATCAATAATGCACCAAGCATTTGCTTTATTTGTTTGACGTGCCCAGTATTTATTTAAAAAACTGTTAAGAAATAGACTAACCTGTTTTATGCCTAGATGCTACGTTAGGACTGCTCTTGTGGTGATCAGGCCTAGGTGTCGTGTGAGAAGCTTGCGTTAACCGCGGCGAATCTCCCACACCTTTCGCTCTTTTGAGAGGTTCCGCCTCCTGCCGTAACCTCTTAGCAGGTGAGTCTTGACCCTTTGATACTCTGATCGTATCAGGGTCCGGTTTCCAAGATTCTACTTCCTGTGGTGCTTCAGGAAGCGGCTGTTTCCTTGGTATGTCATCATGCCTTCTAGGCGTTTCAATTTTTTCTATTCTTTCCTCTTGATAAGGTCTTACCTATAATGCCAATTGTTTTAATGTTAACAAAATAATTAATGTAGATAATGGTTCTAATTCATCTGGATTTTTAAATGACCAATCTATTTATGAACACTTATAATTAATTATTTCTAGAACTTACTTGAGCTGACGATTGTCTTCGCTTAGATTGACTTTGATGCGGTGGCGTACTTACTGGCTGAGGAAACTCTGAACCTCGACGCTGTAAACCATTAAAATGTGTTCTTTTTTGTTATGCAGGCACATTACGAATTACACATTTTTAGTTAACTATTTTTTATATTTACCTTTGCTAAGCGATCTGTCATTCTAAGAGTCTCTGCTTCCCGATAGCCTTCAGGAGTACCACCTCTTGTTGTACCCGCTTAAAACAAAGTAAAATGCATTTTTTAAAATAACTATGAAAATACGAAAAAACATGAATTTATAAATGTCTGTAAGTTACCATAGTTTATTGATGCGTTAGAAGCTCTCCTTTCCATGTTTCTAGTGTCTGTTTCTCTGTAACATAAATAAAGATAAGTGAGTTGCAAATACCAATACACATAATAATATATTTTATAGTTTAATACTATAACGAAGACCGAATACCTAAACTGTTTCAGTCTGTTTTATACTTACCTATGATGATGTGGAGAAGGCTGTTGCCTGCTCTTCTCCGATACACTTCTTTGCATAGGAGAATGGTGATGGCTTGTAGCTGAAAAAAAATTGTATTCTTTGTTCAAGATATGCCTTTAAATCTGTTGAATAATTAATTAGCTAATATTAATTGATTGTATCTACTGTCTCACCTGGTGGTGATTTTTGGCAAGTATATTGAAATGTGTTTGTATCCCATAGGTCACTCTGAACGACTATGAAGTTCTCTTTCTTTTTTCTTTCTGAATCCCGTCGTTGACCTTAAAACAAAATATATGTAGGTAAATAAATCAAACACTGTTAATACAAGTTGTGCGCACAGACCGACATCCTTGTCGGTCTGTGCGCACAACTTGTTGTGTTTTGCTCCTATTGTGACATTGACATGAAGCCGTTACTGCGAAAGAAAAATACCAAATATCGACGTCAAACAAAAGTGACATTTTGTTTATTGGCGGTTGTTACTTTGTTAGTTCCATAGAAGTAATATATAAGGAACAAGCTGTTTGTCGGAAAATCGAAGCCGAACGAAAGCGCAGTGCATGTCCCTTTTGTCTCTTTCTGAATAGGGTGACTATATTAAAATATGATTTAAGGGCAATGACAATACATACGTACAAAAAAAACAGCCAATATTGAAAGACAAAATATTTTTTATTCGTAATCGTTTTTTAAATAACACCACTTTTTTTTTTTGCAAAGAAACCGACTTCAATATGGCGAAAATGTAAATATGAATTGGCTAATGCCTTTACCAATTGAATATCACGTGGATCTTCAAATATAGATTGAGAAGGATGTGGTGGATCTAACAATGTACCTATGTTGTTTGCTATAAAATTCTTGGACAACATACATGGTAGTTTTATTTTTGTGTACCTACGTTTTTTAATGATTGATTTGATAATGTTATAAATAGTTTTTACGTGTATTTTAGAACTTCGAAGACGAATCGGGAAACATGCTTTAGTTTTCCTATACAAAAAAACAACGGACTTTATGATTGGATAGTCATGCATGGTCACCCTAATTCTTCACTAACAAATTATGTTTAAAAGTATTACTTGTGAAAAGACAAACTACAATCCGGATAATACTCGCTTTCACAAGCCCCCCGACACAAATTCTCCCCGTTTTAATTACACATTAAGAAAAATATAACAAATTAAAGATCCCCGCCACCGACGTCAAAGTCGGCGATGTCATGTGAAGTTGTCAGGGCCCCTACCACCGGTTCGAGAGCGATCGTTCGTTGAACGGATCGTGTATTTTTGCAAAATCAATCCCTCCCATTATTCCTTTCCGTGTTTGAATATATGAATTAAATTAACGAAAATCAACTTTGACGAATTTTAGTTTGTATATTCGAACACGGGGGGGACAAATGAGTGGGATTCATGGCTCAAGGGTACGCCATCCGTTGAGCGAGCGATCGTTTTCGTTTTTGGTGGTAGGGGGCCTCTAGGTCCGGTGTTTCGTACTCTATCTAGCAATCTAGTCGCTGCTAGAAAGGGACGTTTTGTACACTATTTTCCCTCTCATTGGTTACGTTCTTATTTTGACAAGACTTATTTTGAACAAGACTCTTACGACCTTAACATAAGGTTTCATTTTCTTTATTTTAGCTTCAATATCCATAGATAGAACGCCTTCCTGTTGTACGAAGTACTTGATACTTCCATGGTTAGTTCTGAATTCGGAACGTGCCAGCCAAAACATCAGTCGGTAGTGTTATAGTAATTATTTATGATATTTTCTGGCAACACAAATTTTTTGGCGGTTAAAATTTGGTGTGGTCATTCATTTCATTTTGGGTTTGCCGACGCCGAGTTTAAAATAGTGATCGGTGAATTGATTCGGTAAGTTTTTGTTGTCACTGTAATAACACTAATAAAACCTTAAGATACTAATTAAACCATTTTACCCAATATTTCATTCGTTCGTAAATAATTTTAGAACTTACAGGATTTTCTTCTTTCTGCGGACGAATAATCAAGATCTGTGTCCAGTATGTCTTCTGGCTCTTGTTTTGGAGGTAGCGGGTCCCTTTCTTGACCTGAAATTAGATGTAAGATTATAGGCATCCGCAGAACACCAGGAGCGCTTAGCGGCATCATCGGCATCGCGAATGTAATCATGCTGAGTGACATTTATGCTTAGAATAATGTGTTATTATTTTAAGCATTTATGTATGTACATACCTAGCTAGATGGGTACCAACCAACACATTGTTTTATTTTAATTTACTAGTTTTTCTGTCTTTCAATTATACCTAGTTCCTAGTTCTAAACGGTACTGTAGGTAGGTATTTATTTATTTTACTATTCGTGCTGCCTGCAGACAGAATTTGAATTTTACGGAAATTACTTATAATGTTATTTTTTATGAATGGAAATTTCCTAGAGGATTTCTAGATGCCGCAGGAAGTGTTGAAGTCGTAATTTTCATTCGCATTGTCATGTTAACCACCACTCACCTTGACTATGACCTTTCGCTTCTGACCGCTCCATGTATCAAGACATGCCGGGCGGCGGCTCCGGCTCGTCCTGGTCTTTGGACCCAGCGCGTCCTGACTGACGCTGGTCACCGCCGTCAGTCACTCACCTATGACCTTGCGCTCCATGCCGGGCGGCGGCTCCGGGTCGTCCTGGTCTATGGACACGTGCATCAGGTCCGTGAGCAGGGCTCCCTGGCTGACGCTGGACATGCGCCGGTGGCCCCGGGGACCTGACTTGTGCTCTCTGGACGGAGTCGTTTTGGTCACAGATTCTTGAGTCTTTACTATCTTCTTTTGGAGTTCTGGTGTCTGTGGGTAGGATGAGATAGTTTTAGTACCGCTCTATTCCATATCCTAAGCTAAAGTGGCAGTGTCAACCGCAAACCCAGGGTAACAACCCAACGGTTACTGGTTTTGCGTGTTTCATCATCATCATCAGCCTATTGCAGTCCACTGCTGTACATAGGCCTCTCCAGTTGTTCGCCGCTTAGGGAAAACATCTGGAGGATATACCCATAATCGCCACGCTAGGCAGGCGGGTTGACGATCGCTCCGGTGACGCTGCTGCCCGTCATCGGTTTGTGGTATTTGGCTACGCCTTCAATGATGATTATACCGCCAGCAGTCTGTTGCCAGCGCCTCGTTTGTTATTCGGCTGGATGCACCACGGGCAGGTGAGGTTGGCTTGGAGGGGTCGCTCCCTTACATCCCCCATCTAATCCCCAGTCAGAGAGGAACAGCTGTCCTTCTTACCTTATTTACTTTAGGCGTGGCGGCTTTAGTGTACATTGGTTCTTGTACCTTTGCAGGCACCGATTTAGCGGTAGGGGTATCACTGGGCTTCAGGGCGGATATAGTCTTTGCTTCAGCTTTGGCTGGTTCTGTTTGTTTGGACTTGGGGGCCACGTCATCCTGGAAGTAAAAGAGTTCAACACTGTTTTTGCATGTTTTTTGACTGGAGCGATAGCTCATTTGGTAGTGACCTCTGCCTTCTGAGCCAAAAGTTGTGGGTTTGATCCCCGCAAAGTACAAACATTTATGTGCATGAACGTGTCTGTTTGTATTGGTCTGGGTGTTACCTGAGTGTACCACGTTACTATGCATAATATTATGTACCTATAGATAGATATTCTTTATTGCACCAAATACAAACATTTATAGTCAAGGTATTACATACAACTAGTGGTACAATTTAGGCGGTCTTATCGCTAGTAAGCGATCTCTTCCAGACAACCTTCAGGTAGAGGATAGATTAAACAAAAGGGGTGAGGTGAGCAATCGACTATATTATAAAGAAAAAAAATGTAAGTTAGTTTATCAGTTGTCTAGTCCCCTGATGTGTGGCCCAGCGTGGCATGTCTTGGGTTATTTTTGTATGTATACATTTTGGTAATGGGAATAGGATAATTTGGGAATGCGTAGAGTTGAGCATATAAAGAGTGTGAACTGAGTAAATTACTTCACTCTCATACATATTGAACACTTTTCGTACTAGATTATTAGACTTTTTCGAAGAAACTGTTTTATTTTTAGAATACCTACGTGTTGTTCATCATTGCCGCATGCTGTAGCCATGCTGGCTACTACGTGGGTGCTCTTAAATGCATCGATCTTATCTGAGGCATGATAATGGGCTGCGAAACCCATTCTTTTCATCATCATTAATGTCGTACGTAGGTCCATTTTGATACTACATTCCTGGGTTATTTTCGGATTCGTATCATCATCATTTTAAACTACTCCAAGTTTAAAATGTTATAAAGCTTCTAACATTCTAAGAATCGCAGTCCACTGCTAGATATACGTCTCTCTAATTGTTCGCTAGAATTGGCTTCTCGCATCCAGCACTACCAACCAAGCCATCCTGCGCAAGTAGTTAGCACTTGACTAGTAGTAGTCTTAAATGTTACAAGTTATTACTTACCTCATTTCTAACCACTTCTGCCGACCATCCGTAAGGCAGTTTCGCGAGCTGGTCCTTCTCAGGTACAGCCTTTGAGGCCGGTGGACTAGTATAGTCCAGGTGGTTCTTGAATGACACGTTCTTTGTTTGTTCTTTCTTCGGTTCTTTGGGGGGCGCGTCTTTTATCGGTTCTGGAGGAGCTGATGGTTTTGGCCTAGAAATCAGTAAACCAGGATTCGGTATCAAGGCTATCGGGGTAAATCAAACTGATTCACGCAAAACAATCAACTATTGCAGTCCACTGCTGAACATAGGCCTCCCCAAAACAATTCCAACTATCCCGATCGTGGGCATTCTGAATCCATTCCCAGCCATCATTCTCCAATCAACTATCCGTCGCTTGTTTTTATAGTTCGTCTATTCTTTCACACGCGTAAATATACAACAGGAACAGCACATCTTCTAGATTGAAAGGTACTCTAGCTCTTGCCAGTGCTAGTATGTGTATACGATGAAGGTTGGGATCAACATAATAAAGGGACCTGCAGCCTTATTTACACAGAATGGCCCCTTTAAAGGATACGCCAAAAACATGCAAAGTGTTCTGCTTGTCAAACTTACTTGTCTCCTGAAGTCTGAGTCTGCAGATTGATGTACTCGCCTTCCGCGCCCGCCGACGCACTCAGGCTGCAGACTGAAGTGATGTCACTAGTTTCTGCAAGTGAGAATTAATAGGATCACCCATCTCATCCCGTGGGTGTCGCAAAAGACGCCTTTGGGAGTCAGGAGAAGGCATCAGCGGTTAACTTGGTATAAATAAAACCTACTGCGGGCACCAAACCGCTTAAGTCAAACCGCCGTGGTGTTTAAGTCAAATCCCCCCAAATGACAATTGTCATTGGGAAAAGCTTATATCAAGCACTGGATGTTTGCAAGCTGGTGATGAAATGCATTCCCTAATGGTATCTAAGTATGTGTCAAAATGTAGAACTTGCCTGGGTGACTGATGTTTTCCTTGGGGACCGGAAGTCTAGTGCGCTGAGTCGCTGGGGATCGCGAATCTCTTGTGGTCGATGATTCTGAACCGGCGTCACTTCCAAGTTTGCTCAGCAGCATCTGTGGACGAGGGCGGATTTATATACTACCTAACACCGATATACTTTGACTGGATATAAGGCAGACAGACGAGCATTTTTTGTATGATCGAAAAATATTGTTATTTATTGCTTATGGTGACAGACGAGCAAAAGCTCTGTCTGTTGTTGAAAACTAACCGCCGCCCATGGACATCGCTCATGGCTGTGACTGTGGCAAATAATCTTCCAACAGTAAAATTCCCTAGTTTTTATAAAAGTTTGCAAAAGCACCTGTAACTCATTCTCTTTCGCCTGCAAGGTGCGCCGATAACGATTATTGTATTGGCGCAGTTCCTTCAACCTTCTCTCCAGTTCAGGTCCTGGAGACCTACATTCGTGCGTGGACGCCGGTCGGAGTGTGGCCCGGATTCTACTTGGGGCTGCGCCTGGTTGGCCATTACGACGAAGTTCTAGAAGCTGGAAAGAGAATGAGAAAGTATTAGTATTTGCTGTTTGTGACAGTAATCTAACTATGTCATCTCGTGGGTGACGTAGGATGACTAAGGAAATATCAGGAAACGGGCAGCAGCGTTTACATGGGTACAGATAAAACCTTCTGCGGTCACCAACCCGCACATCAAGCGCGGTGACTTAAGCAAATCCCTACAAATGACAAATGTGGAGCTTGGTTTACTAAATAAGTATCTAATTTAGCTTGTTCATAGTCAACGTACTAATAGCTGAACTCACCTTTGGTACGAACACCAAACACAATGTGGCTGTTGTGCAGAATATAATGAAGATGGCAATGAGCACGAACAATGCGTCTTTGTGATCTGACAACACCTGCAAGTAGATTATTGATGTTGGTTTACGTTGTGCATGGAATATATTGGCAGTAGAGCAAATGTAGTTAGTTTAAATTCCAAGGGTCTAAATTTTTTCCAACTTATAGCTAACAAAACCATGTAATGGTACATCAGTCGTTTTTGATTAATCCTCCCCCACCGACCCAAGTATAGATATAGATCAAAGCTGTTGCATAGGCATTTCTTGTTGAATACAATTCGTATATCACAGTAATTTCAGAATTCATCCCGGATAAGTTTGAAGATGAAACAGATGTTCTAGTTCTGAATATCCAGACACTTCGAGATTACCCTGTTTTGATCACTTGTCCGATGCCGAAGCAAAAAGCACAGCATTGTGTGCTATTATCAGCTAAAATACATAGACAAATTACGACTACTCACCAAAGCAATAGCAGCGCCCATGATACACATGATGAGGACGTTGTACACTGACAGACCAATGTGCTTGGAATCGTTCAAAGCCGGGATGGAGACATGCCGCGTCTCCCAAGCAAGGAAAGCACCGAACACCTGCAGATAAACAAACCATACAAGTATCCAGAATCTAAGTATACTTAGTAAAGGTGAGACTGATTATAATTGTAGAATTACCAGCAAGAGTCCTTTGTAAGCGTAGATGATGCCTATAAATATGGTCATCCTTTCAGACTGACAATACTCGTTCTCTTGGACTATGACGATATCTTCGCTACTTGGATGAGGCTGAAATGTAAAGATGTGAACTTTAAGAATCACAGACAAATCTTCACATGGATAAATGGATATGGATGTGTACAGAAATGATTGGTAACTCACATAAGGCTCCATCTGTTTAGTGGCTCTGTAGAAAGGATCGGAAACTTGCCATGTAGTCATTATAGCGAGGTCAACGGCCAGCAAAACGCCTACCACCATGAAGAGTTGGTAGTCTTTTATTACCTAGAAATTTCAAACAACTTGGAAATTAGTAAGAAGGTCATGAGAAACTGCGAGCACATAGAAAACTTTCTTGCGGCTAAAGTATACGGGAAAAAATAAGTTGTCGATGACAAACAAGGTAACAACATCATCAAAGAAATCAAGGAACAACCATAAGTAACTTTTCATACCTTCTTATTAAGCTTGACATCTGTGAAGATGGAGTGAACCCGCCAGGTCTTGGAGAACATAGCTCCAAAAGCGAGGCTGAAGCCGGCCATGAGCAGCCACGCCCTGGCGGTGCAGATGTACGGGAACGCAGCTGTGGACACCAGAGTGGCGATGCCGTAGTTAGAAACGAAATATTTGACTGAATACTCCATGTTGTGTATGATACAATTTGTCTGATCATGTGTATGTAACTGTTTAGACATTACTTTTAAAATCAATCCATTATTTACAGTTAGTTTAGTTCATGCGTCGTTCGGCAAACAAAGAAACCACAAAACGATAACGAATAAAGGAAAATTTTAAAACAAGCATAATTTCTCGTCGTTATCATTTTCAATATGATGAGAATCAAGACGCAAAAGAAGAAGAAATTACATATTAAGCTGAATTTCACATACCCAAGCGTTACGAAGATGATCAAGCTATAAAAATACATGAAATCGTCACATACCATTGAACCACAAAAGCTTCGCGACTGAAGCCAAAGGAATCAAAGAAACCAAAACTTGGAAACATGCTGTCGACTCCTGTGACCTAGAAAACGGCCTAGGTCTTTCTCAGAATCAAGGAGCTAGTCTAGTGAGGGTTTATTTCCCAAAAACTTGGTGAACGGGATCCACATCGAAGGGTTAAGCTCAAGCCGGGGATTCGGGAACAAGCTCTTTACCTCCGTGTGGTGTTTCCTGAGAAAGACCTAAGGATACATGAACTGGATGAGATCAAATGACATAACGCGTGATCGATGATGTGCTAGCGACATGCCGATCGATGTGCTTGTTTTTAGAATTTAGATTTAGTTTTTTATTTGTTAATTTATTTGTGAAATGAACTGATTGTGATCTTGCCTTAACTGGGTTAAATCTATTTATTAACTTATATCGGTATGTCTTCAAGTAGTATATCAAAACCATAAATCAATATTAAATACTCTCGTGTGTGCAGAAACCTGAAAAAAATGTGATGAGCAACAAATTCTATTATAAACTGTAGCCACTCAGCATATTATTTGAAAAGAGAGAAATTTGAAACAAGAAAAGAACAGAACTAAATATTTTCCCACAATATTTCAAAGTTAACACAAGATCAAAACCCACAACATGTTCCTCAGAACAGCAATTCTAATGCAATGAGTTCATGAGTTACCTTCCATCCGATAAGAAAGAGAGAACACAGAGATATCGATGACAATGCGGTTAGGATCACAACAGAATTAACGCCAAGAGAGTAAAGGGTGGTACGTACCGATGCTACTCAAGCTGGAGTCGAGGCCGAGGAAGATCACACTGAGGTAGTTCAGTATGCAGCCCACGATTATCAGGTTGTTGAGATGGGGTGACGACATTTTGATGTACCTGAAGGAAGAAATGGATTCAGGAATCAGTGAAGAATTTGAGGCAAAATGAACAAAGTATGAGTCCGACTAAAAATCTAAGAAGGGATGAAAGAAAAGTCAACCTCAGTAAGTAGAGTTTCAAGTTCAATATTGAATTTTGAAGATCGGGAAGTCTCTACTGGGCACTACATAGTTACAGTTGGGTAACGCAGGATCTAGTCTAATCCTCTAGCCACAATGTTAAGTTAGTGAAGTGATTATTATATAAATTCTTATACTTAGTAGGTAAAGTCGCTTTAAATTTTACCTCTGATTTCTGTAGTGAATATTCATAGCGAGGAAGCCAGTGGCAAGCAGGATCCCAAGGACGGAGCAGGAGACCAGCACTGAGTAAATGGTGATATTGACTTGCGTGTGCTCGATCAGCCGGAGAGTGCGGTCCTTTGGTGGATTCCTGGAATGTTAAGTTTTCAACATCATATTTGCATTATGAAGAATACTAAAATACATTGCACGTTCTGTCTTTGGCAGCAAGTCGTCTTGCATTGCGGCACCCGATCATAACAAGGTTGGAATCTAAAGAACGCAGGCGTAATCCGTATCAGGGACACGATTAGTTGAGGACTTTACGGCCAAAAATAACTGACAATTCATAGAAATCGATGTATTTGCATTAGAATGTGAAATATTCTCTTAAACAAAAATCATAAAGTTCAATTAATTCAATGCTTTACATCAACAAGCCAAACAAAGTATAAAATCTGCCTTACTTGCCAATCCATTTGAAAGCTTCTCCACTGCTGAGGTCCAAATGATCTCTCTCGGCACAATATTCGCCAACCTTTACTTCTCCCACTTGGTCCCCTTGAAACTGTTTCAGTAGGATGGATGCTTTTCGTTCGTTATCATAAAACCGCACTGGACCCTGAAAAGACCAAATGCTGGTTATAATTCTAGCTCAATTAAGTACATTGGAAATAGCAACATGTTTAAAATTATCTCAGTTTATGCCATCTCCGTGTTTGTACAGTTATCCTTACAAGTCATTTTACTATTTAAAAGTTGACCTATTGAATCGGTATACCTACCTGCTATTGTACTCGTATATCTCCCTCTGGTTCCTTTATTATTGCCCTAATTGGTTTTATCTGGTTTGATTAGGTAATTCATACGAAACACATAAACGAAACGTTCTGTTGGTGTTTGTCCAAAGATAGAACATAGAGTTATCTTAAACGCTACTACAAAAATAAATTGTGAGAATAAATCATCAACTCTACTCACTGTAACCCCTTCGAACGTGACGTTGCTCAGTGCATCAAGGAACAGCTGCTCCCACTCCTTGTCGCGATACCTAAAGTCCTGAACAGTTTTTTCCTTATACTTCAGCTTAACCCTTTGTGCCACTGTCTGAATAGCTAGTGCCATTGCCCAAATTCCTGAAAGAAGATACGAAGCACATTGATACTTTCGATGTTATCATTCCTACTTCCTAAAATTAAAACAAAAATGTTATATGGTGTCATACCATCATAAGTGTAACCGTGGAATCGAGAGTATTCCAAGCCTCTTCTTCTGTCATATTCGACCTGGTAGTCTTTTGCTGTCTGTAACGATTAAAAGAGCATTTCAGTCATTCTATTTATTTCATTAAGCTGCTTAAAGCATATCGCACTTTCCTTTTTTTCTTTCTTCATGTGCTATTTTGTACCGTCTTTTACTACAGCGACAAAGATAACGCGAGCGATACCATACTATGTGGAAATCACTAGACTATTGGCGGGATCAGGACCACAAGAACTAGAAGAATTTAGACTTAATATGTTGCAATATTTACAATTCCCGAGACAGTCATTTCTCCCGTTGTAGACAGCGGGAGCAGGTCAGTCAGTATGGTGGTGTCCAGAGCAGCAGACAGGTCCCTCTTAGAGCAAGGAGCGCGTCGCATCCACCACTTGCTGCTGTACGTCCCCAGCAGTAGCCACGTATATGCTCGCCCATACATCTCCAGCCTGAAAAATAGTTAAGCTTTTAGTTAGATAGGCCTTATTTCTTACTTCCCATATTCTCATTCGTCTATAGTGTGTACATAGTTAGGGATAGCCAAAGAACTCACTTGTATGCCTCGCAAAAGATTTTGACTGCCCAAGTCTCGTTAAAATTGCCAAGGATGATGCGAACATCCTTCTCTTTCAACTTGGAGAGCGCCGTCCGCACTTCCGTCGCGAAACTTTGCGTTTCTTCAATCAGGAAGCCGTTCGTGTCCAGATCCGCAAGGAGACGATTGTGGGCCTGAGGAATTCAATTAAAAAGAAAAAATCTGATTCTGAGCTCTACTCCTCAAAGACCTACAGGCCTTAAATGCTGTTGAATAAACCAGTGATCGTTTCACTTGACTTCCATTATCACAAAATTTATGTAGAGCGAACCAGGCGCATATAAAGGAGCTTGCTGTTGATATAAAATTTAGGCGACTAAGGTGGCGTCGTGGCCTAAAGTAACTCATACTGAGTCTCCATCCAATATTACGAATCCCCAATAGAATCTGTCTTGCCCCACTTCTTGCTAGTTTCAAGAGCGTAGGCGGAGCTCTTACAGGTTTTACGTTACTTCGTCTCCATAAGTCGTCCTACACTCGGTCGCCAAACCACCCTGTAGTACACTTATTAATGATTAAATTCGTAAACTTACCAGTGCATATCTTGGCTCGTTCTGATAGATGGTGCCAACCCTGGTCCAGTTGAAGTGTTGTAGCAGACGGATGCGGGGCAAGTTGAATGCGTTCTCTGATGGCACGATGCGGAAGAAGTTTGGGAAGGCCTCCTTGGTGAACATCGGGTGAGTATCCGCGTATGAAAGCTAGAAGATAATGATAAAAATTGGTGTGATGTAAACGATAGATTTGATGGCACAAGACGGAAGTTTTGGCTGGTTTCGTACTTTTTGCCGTCTTAAATACCTTTAGTCTCTTTTCCTCCTCCATCCTTCACCAGATGTATCATCGTGTGTTTGGAAGTACATAATGCTCACGTAAGTCAATCTGTTGGAGAAGGACGCGATTGCAACACATGCTATATTTAAGGACAGATAAATCCATAGGTCACTGGTCATCCGGCTCGAAGGACCGTGTAAAGAGTTCTAGGAACTTAATAAAAAAAAGCGGACTGTAAAATTTCGTTCGCCCAGGGCACTGGTAGCTGGTGATGGGATTATACCTGATCTGACGCGCACACACACGCCAAAATATTGTTCTGTCAAAAGGGGGCGTCATTATCCTGATGCTCCAATAGGTTTAAGTCGGCCCTAGACATGGGAAGTGAGACGCGAAAGAAGAGTAGCGTGTCACGAACCTTGATGAAATTGATGTTTGTAATAATGAGAGTTCTATGGCAATCTAATTTTTCAGAATGTATAATTGATTAGGTAATTAATGTAATTGTGTAATTTGATGTATGTATTAATTTGCTGCGCCCTTCCAGGGTGTCACATGTATACCTTTCACAATGTTCCATCTTCTGTTATTTTGTAATGTGACAAGCAATAAATGATTTTGAATTGAATTGAATTGAACCTGGGTAAGGTGCCAATGCTTGGAGGCCTTCGCGATGGGGTCGGTGACGTGGGTGCAGGCGGCGCCGAACAGCATCAGCTTGTGCGGCCCGCTGTGCATCATGTCGAAGAAGGACTTCACCCCCACCGCCGCGTTGCACTGGAAGGAATGTCCATAATGATATTAGAATGCTTCACCTACAAACGTCCACTGCTGAACATACTAGGCCTCCCCCAAATGTCAATTATCATTTGGGGGACTTAGGCCTTAGTGTCGTAGAAGTTGACTAAGGGTATATCAGGAAATGGGCTGCGTTTGCCTGCTAAAAATCATCTACTGCAGCCCTGCATTAATTAGAGAGTCAGTTTTAAGAGAGGTAGGGCATAGCGAATCTTCGCTCGAATTGAGCCGCTCGCCCGTCCGGGGAAGGACCTCCACCCTATAGAATACCGCAGTCAAATGACCTCTGGGTCGTGTTTCTGCCGGTGAGTAGGGTTTCCGGAGCTCGTGGGGGGTTAGGGTTGGGCCGGCATGGCGGTGGCAACTGACTGGTAACTGACCAGTTACTTGCCCGTTGTCACAGCGACTTGGGCTTTTCTTTCGCTTTCCATCAGGAGTAGGGAAGCCATTATGTCGAGCCACTATAAAAAAAAAAGTAATCCATCCTACAACAGATAGTCACCACGCTTGGCAGGCCAAGCGTGACTAAAGAGAACCCCCCCAAATGATAAATTTCATTGGGGGAGGCCTTTTTCAGCAGTGGACTGCAATAGGCTGATGATGATACACTCGGCAATTACACTAGTTCTCGTAAGCTCACCTCAGTATCGTTCCACCACATGTGCAGCCGGTAGTTCCTGAGCACGGAGTCGTGCTCGTTGACGTGGTCCAGCGCCAGCTTCACGCTCGGCATCACCCCGCGACCTACGGCAGTGTTTACGGGAAATTGAGCCACTTCTGACAGGATATGTCTCGTCAATGTGTCTTCTGACGAAGGCGGGACAGCACAGCATGGCACTGGACAGCGTGATTGAAGCAGATATACACTGTGACTGGTAAGTCGGGGGAATCCTCCTCAAAGCCCGGCCAGAGTAGCGTGTTTGAGCGGCCACACTAACGTTTTTTCTGTCCGGCGTTAACCGCCTTTCGACCACTGTTACGTGAAAAAGCCAGGAAAAACGCCACTGTAAATCCTCAGCCCGGTTACACTAGCCTTTTGGCAGCTGGTTGTGTTTTAGGGTCGATAGCCGCACGGTGGCCGACTCGTAGATAATGTGAACAGGGTTTGATCGCGTTTTTGCCTGTGGAAAACGCTGGTTTGGCCGGGCTCTAAGAGGTAAATAGATAATCGACCTGTTGTATCCTGTTTACATATGAAAAGTTAACTAAAACCAATCAATCAATTGTTCTTTACTGTAAAATAGAATAAGGTTTATTTTTAACCATAAATTTCTGCTGTTAGCTGTACGTTAAAAATAGTTTGATCTGATATGGTGGCATTGTTATTATTAATCCATCTTTATTGTGACCGCAGCTGATAACTGTTTGTGTTTGTGTTCTTCCAGAAGTGACAAAGTAGGTACGTGTCAACTTGGTTTATGTCAAGTTTCGGACCTTAATAAAATATTAACAGATGATCTCTAGGATTGCGTGCACGATTGAGTGAGGAGCGGGAAAGTTTGTGGTTTCATTTCATTAATTATTTACAAAGACTTCGCCAATCATTAGGTTAGTCCGTTAATTAAAAGAAAACATTATTAAATTGCTTACCTAAATTATGTAAGTAGGTTTAAGTGCCATTTCGGGCATTATAAGGCGAGAGAAACCAGAATTCTTATGCGTTTAGCAAAAGTTTAGAAATAATGGTTTTGGTGTGGATATTGTTTGTTATCACAACATTTTCCACAATTCAGTGTTTTTGTGGCTGACTAGGTAGCTTGTTGATTGATGAAAACACAGATTTCTTGTCCTTTTTCATATCGAAGCTCCGTTTTCAGCTTTCCATCAGGCATTATGGGCTGTGTGTATAGCGTCAGCATAGATTATACTCGTACATGGTAGATAACAAAGAACTCACGTTAACTTAACATTACAGGCTTTAAGTAATTAATAATCAGTAAACTGGGCTCTTCATTCATTGTTGCACAATCTTCTGGCTGTTTAAAATGTCCCCTCAAATTGGTGATCCCGATCTCCGTGATCACACATGTTTCAACCAATATCAAACTGTTCGTTAAAAAACATTACTCTCCTTCTTTGGCAGTCGGGTAAAAATAGACGCTGTGTTGCGCCTTTACGTACGTACCTACCTTTACAAAAAGTTATCAATAGATAGATACCAGTGTTTGAGTTCTCCACCCCCTTGCCGAAGGGGAAGAAGCCTGCGATGTAGACGTCAGTCCGCCGGTTCAGGATGGCGTCCAGGTTTGGCTTCTGAGGAGTAGCCTCGGCGAGGCTGACCAACGAGAGGAGCAGGAGGCGCCACATCATGAAGTCTATGAAACGGAAGAGATTCCTATCATTTGCATTCCGGAATTTTTCATTATACGAGTAGGTACACTACAGTAGCAGAAAAACTTTGGAGAAAAGCGTTTTTCCTTTGCGTCGCTTCTTAAACATTCCACAATACATTACTACTCCAAGACTTGCATTCAAGACTCAGTCAAATTCCGCTCTCACGGGTCTAACTTACTCCTACTAATTTTTCTTCCTGCTTACCTTTTCAGTCGGAAAATGGAATCCTATTTTATCTATTTTAGTTTGAGTCTTAGGTAAGTATGTTTGCTTCTTACCAAATTGCAATTAATAAATATACTTACATCCTTTTTTACTCATTTGATTTAGATTTTTCCCAATCTTGTGAGTTTTATCGAACACACATTCTATAATGATGAATGATTAATAATGGTTATTCAAATAAAGTTTTTCTACGTTCTATCTGCCGTATTCCAAAAATAGCACCTGGCATCTTTTAGTAGCAAATGCATCATAAGCATACTTAATCGTGCTATTAAAATTCTGCCAGGCGTTTGAACAAACATGTATTATTGTCCTACCTGAAGATTTCAGCTATCGCATATGATTTTTAGAAGATGTCTAGTACACTAAGTATACCGCAGGTCCACTAACAGGCACTATTCATCACATTTCTCCACTACACAACACACGGCATTCAGCGAACCACCATTTTGCAATCCTGCAACTGTATCCGGGCTAGAACCACATTTCCAGTTCAAACAGTTTCTACTATCTCTCGGCGCTCCAGACTCCTAGGGTCCTCACCCTACAGTGACATAGTGTATCCCAAAATAGACCTTATTGTAGGAAAGTTAGGCACAGTTCCACTTATGCTGGTTACTTTGAGGTTCTGCCCAAAAGCCTTCAAAACTCGAAATTGTACATTTGGAAATTATTCTTTATTGGAAAATCGTAAGGTGGAAATTCAGTTGACAGACCTATTGGCCATAGAGCCTTAAGAATCGTGCTGGAAAACGGCAAACAAGCAGAATTTAGGCTTACACCCTGCCAATCGATAGAGGGTGGGTACCAAGCTAGTGTTGCGGAAAAATGTCGATACCAGTAGGTATACTTATTTTCTACCTTTTCATTCAAATCTACTTGCCTATTTACCTTTACTATTTAACCTGCCTTTGGGGTCTGTGGTAGAGGGGTTCGAATCCCACAAATACTTTGTTAACAAGGTTACACTTATAGATTTATTAAAATTCTCCACCCCCGTTTTACTTAAGCTAAAGAGTTTCTTTAGATTTAGGATTAGAGATTTATCCAGCGACAATGTATAGGTATATGTAGATAGGTATTTTGAGACAGAAGTCAGAACCCCATTTTGATGATTATATGACGCCGCCAATCATTTGCTGTACTATCATAGTATACATTCATAAGTTCATTTTATTCTCAACTCATTCACATCGGCATGTTTTAGCTTGCCGAAAATATTCTGGAGTATGCTGGGGGACTTTAGAATTTTATCGAGACTCTAGTAGAAGCTACCTAGTACCTAATATAGCCAAACCCACGTCCCATCACTAGACCCCCGTATACCGCGCATGCGCGGAGGTGTGTCTGTCTACGTCAGAGTGGCGCAGGGTTCGCTCCCGGTCACGACTTATTGCTATTGCCCATCATACAGATAAATCTTGACCCAACATCCCGCAAAATGTATGGCTTGAGTAAAGTTTTGATCGGATTAAGTAGGTGGCAAGGGTGGGTGGGTTTAAACTTCCCTAATGTGGGTGAGGGTACCTAATTTTGTGTTGGAGATTTCTTGTACAAGTATACATATTTTATTCTAATCATAAATTACTTAATTGAAGGGGAGTACCTAACTTAAACTCTCATAAAAATATAATCGATTTTCCTACTATTCAAAATAGCTAAAAAACGCTCTGACGCATGTTGTGTTTTTCATAGCTTTTTCTAATTGTTCGAATACATAGTTCCGTAAGTTGTTGGTGCTCATCACAAGGCTGTTATCAGTCATTCATTATTCATCATCAAAAAATAACTTTTTCGTAACTACCTTCACAGGTAAAAGGTAACACTGTCAATCTCTCGTTTTAAATCGTAATCTTTAGCTTAAGGCAATAAAGGTTAAATTGGAATAAAATGATTCAAAAATGACATTTAAATAATTACGTTGCCATGGTTAATAAAAACATTTCGATTCATGCACAATTTTTGTTTACTGTTAAACTTTCATTCTTAATTCATGAAAACTGTTCTTTTAAAAACTATACTGTTAACAAATATTATATATTTTTATTGCAATTTTTCACTTAATAAGGTATAATTAAGGATGATTTATGGAGAGACATTGGATTTCAAATTCTTACAACGTTCCGTTGCACGTACCATACGCAAAACTTCAAAAGTTCCACATAGGCGGTGGGCCACTGACAACACCGTCTGCCAGAATACGTGGCCTGAAGGTTTACGTGATTTGTGTCTCTTGTTTATATTTTTTATTGAATTATTCCGAGTAAAATCACTTTTGAAGCCGTAAGTATAAAAAGATATAATTCAGTGATGTGTGATTCGTAAATTCGGCGTCCAGAAAAGTGTTTGGTCATCAGAAAAGTTATTTACAAAGTTACGAGGCAGCTGTCAAAATTCATCTTGCAAGATTTCGTAAAATTTTAGAGAAATAATCGTGTATTCGGTTGAATTATAACAAGCAGTGCGCTAGGCTCCATGCAGGTTACGTGTAAGTTTCATAACCTGACACGTTAACATCGTAAAGTGAGGATATTTTAGCGTCTTCGTTGGTATGTCCAATCTTGTTTTACCTAATTACTGTCTTGTCTTGTGGCATCACATTACGTGTAATTACGTTAAGTCTAGTTTATTTACGTACAAAATTGTGGTAAATGTCTCGTCAGGGTCCCAGAAGGTTAATAACTTGTAATGGTACAGAGTCTGAAATGCAAACAAATTCTTATCATTATGAATGACACAGTTATCAATTTATTCTGTTTTGATAACTTTTTGATTTCAATGTGTTTATATTTCTTCATTTATTGTAATGAATCACTACCTTAGGTTAGGCTTTCTTGCGGCAATGAAATTGTAATAATGTTGTTGCTTCACATGATCTAGATATTGACTATGTACTGAGTGCCAATGTTTTAGTTTCAATATGCAACATTAAGACCAGACTTCTTAGATAATGTTATATATTGGAGTTTATTAATTTTAAGATCAGAAGATAATTAACATGTTCGTGTGAGCCACATTGCATAATGTCATGAGTAAATTCATATACCGTAGCTCCTTTGCGTCGCAATACATCCAATTTTTGTGGTTTGTTGGACATTGGTTGATTGGACGTCTGACATTGGAAAATTCATTTGTGTAATGGCGTGACGTCTTCATACGTTGCGTTATTTTGTATGGAGAAAAATCTGCTCTGTTTTGCAACTTTTTGAAAATGGGGTTGCTCATGCGAACATGTTAAATCAATGTATTTGACAATGCACACCAACCATCTGGTTACAACCTAAGACTGGCTCGGTGGCTCAAGGGAATTTTTAGACCCTTGCGTTTTAGAGCACATCAAAGAAAGATTTGTAATGTTAGGGTTGTTAAATAAACTTTATTTCATTTTATTTTTTAATTAGTTATTAAGAGGACAACTTATTTTGGAAGGTTGTTACTCATCTTGTCTTAAGTATATATTGTAGGAACAAACTTTCCTGGCCCGATTTAATGATTTACATAATATGATAAGTTTACGGAGAGATTTGTTTTTCTAAACAGCATTGTCTTTTTAGGAGGATTGGCTTCAGACAAGATGATGAATCCACAGTACCTTCCGCCGGGACAAAATAACAATGCACCAACCAACCCCCTTGGCTTTCCACCGTCAAGCCAAGACTTCAATGGAGTTCAAAATGCCAACGTTTATAGTCAGATGCCACAGAATGGGCCACAGATGGGATCGAAACCATTCGACCAAAACGACATGGCCCAGAAAATGCAGACAATGAATATCAATGGTCCTGGAGCTCCTGGATTTCCAAACATTCCCACATCTCAGTTACCACCTGGGCAGCTACCCTCGGGAGGCAACTTTCCACCTAATTCCAACTTTCCTCAAGGTCAATTACCCCCTGGTCAGAGACCCCCTGGCTCATTCCCTCCTGGTCGTCCACCAGTTAGTGGGGCACCCCAAATGCCTATCCAAAGGCCTGTTCCATCTTCAACACCAGGTTACGTGCCCACTTCTCACCCAGGATTCATGCCACCAACAAGTCAACCTCCTAATCAATTCTCGCAAGGGCCTCCCTCAATGCAGGGTCCACCGTCAAGTCAAGCTACTCCGCCAGGTCTAGGGCAGGTGCCTCCTCAATCCCAAGGTCTTCCACCACAATCGGGGCCGATGGCTCGACAGCCTGGCGCAGCACCACCCTATGGGCAGGGCCCTCAGCAACCCGGTCTTCCACCCCAAATGCCCCCCCAGTCTCAGTCTGGACCAATGCCACCAACTTCGCAACCTGGTCAACCAAGTCTACAGCCTCAATCAGAACCTGGTGAATTGAACCGATCATTCCCGCAGCAACCTTCGCAGATACCTGGACAATCTGGACCTCTTGGTCAGCCAGGGAAACCTGGCCTTCCTGGGCCCCCTGGCTTGCCACCACAGCCAGGAATGCCACCTCAGGGTATGCATCAACCAGGGTTCCCTCCCCAACCTGGTATGCCGCCGCATTCCCAGCCTGGCATGTCTCAGCAGCCAGGACTGCCCCCTCAGCAGGGAATGCCTCCACCACCAGGCATGCAGCCTCGTCAAGGCATGCCACCTCCTGGTCTTGCTCCGCAGTCTCAACCTCATGGTTTATCCGCGCAACCTGGTATGCCACCTCAACCAAGTATGCCCCAGCAACCAGGAATGCCTCTGCAGCCTGGTATGCCCCCACAACCGGGAATGCCCCCACAGTCTGGACTGCCCCCACAACCTGGAATGCCCCCACAACCAGGAATGCAACAGCAACATGGGCTTCCACCACAACCTGGCATGCCCCCACAACCTGGAATGCCCCCACAACCAGGAATGCCGCCACAACCAGGAATGCCCCAGCAACCAGGCATGCCGCCTCGTCAAGGCTTGCCACCCCCACCTGGTCTGCCACCGCAACCTGGAATGCCACAGCAACCTGGCATGCCACCGCAACCTGGAATGCCACCCCAACCTGGCATGCCACCGCAACCTGGCATGCCACCACAGCAATACCAGATGCCAGGCCTTCCCCATATGCCGCCGCCGCTGGCCCAGCAGCAGCAGTACCCTGGCATGCCGCCGGTCAACCAGCAGCCAGGGTTCCAGCAAGGCTACCAGCAGCCTCAGTCGGGGTACCCGCCTCAGCCGCCCTTCCCTGGTCAGCAGGCCAGCTACCCCGGCCAACAGTTTGGGCAGCCTCAGCAGAAGAGGTTGGATCCAGACAATATGCCTAGTCCGGTGAGTAACAAAGTTACCAATATAAAGTTCAAAGTTCCATCTTATCGCAGGCCACTGCTGAACATTGCACACTGGGCCTCTTCAGGTGTTCGTCTTTACTCATAATCTACGTTGGGCAGGCGGGTTGGCGATTGCAGGGCGTAGGGCGTAGGGCGCAGGGCTCTCGCTCCGGTGATCGACCAGATGTATGGCTACGCCTTCAATCGTTATGGTTATACCGCCACAGGTCGGTTGCCAGAGCCTCGTCTGCTATTCAGCAGGGTGCACCATGGGCAGATGAGGGTGGCTTGGACCGACACTCCCTCGCATCCCTCTTGTAATGTATATTCCCTATTGGGAAGTACTACAAGTACCTTCTTCGTTCTGATTACCATAACCACTTGCTTGACATATTTATTTATGGTTTAATATTTTCTATTGTTAGATCCAAGTAATGGCCGATGACCAGCAGAACCGCGGGGGCATATTCGTGACCAACGAAAAGGGGTTGGTGCCGCCTCTCGTCACTACCGACTTTGTAGTCGACGACAAGGGAAATGCTAGTGAGTACACGGTTAAAACAACCACTATCAGCCTACAAACGTCCACTGCTGGACATAGATCTCGGACATGACAATAGGGAATATGCATGAAAAATAGTTTCATGTATTTACTAGTTTATCGTAAAATAGATAAAAATATACTACGAACAGTGAAAACAAAATCAAAATGGGCTGAAAAATGAGTGAGATACAGTCGTTGAAAGTAAATATATCCGTCTCTCTCACGCGAAACAGATTTTTCTATGGAGTTTGTATGGCGCGCACGGTACGTGACGTCATCCGCCACGTCGGATCTCTCTGTCTAAGAAATATCTCTAACGCTTTATAACTCGCTCAATAAAACAGATAGTTTAAAAATTCTTCGATATTTATGTATCTGGTAGATAAAAGATCTCAATAAATCCATAAAAAAAGTCATGCATATTCCCTATTGTCATTTTGCTTTGGCAGGCGGGTGATATATGGAGGATGATATATTTATTTATGGTTGACAAAATATGTTTGTTACATGTCTTTACACAATAATATCTTTGTTTCAGGTCCTAGATACATAAGGAGCTCGATGTACAGCGTGCCCGTCACGGCCGACCTCATGAAGCAGACGTCCATGCCGTTCTGTTTGGTCGTAAGTTTATGATTTGTACCTTTATTTGGCTCAAAGTATGTTACTGTATGTACGCTCTACTGACTATGTGTGTGTAGGCGAATGTATGTGGTTGAAGTCAGTTTCAGCGTAGTAGTTGTAGACTGATTTATTCTGTAGTTCAAAGTTTTTAAAAATAATTTCGATACCGAGGAAGGATGGAAGGATCTCGACTAATCGTCAATTGGCTGGTTTAACTGCGCAAATATTCTGACTGCGTTATAAAAGAAGAAGCTGACTGACATGTCAAAGCAGAATCTAAACTGTAAGGGTTAGACACTTGAAATTTTGCACAGGGGTTCATTTTCTAACATAGGGCAGGACTAAGAAAGGATTTTTGAAAATTCCTTCCCTAAGGTGGTAAAACGTGGGCGATAAGTTAGTATGAAATCACTGTCGTTTTCGAAATGATTCAAATGAAATTCATTGGAAGTTATTCTCGTAAACTTATGTAAAATATTTGTTAAATAATAGATTCTTTCAATAATGGGTTTATTGATTCTAAAAATTCGTATTATCCACTAGTTTAAGTTTACCGACGAGCATGTAGGAAGAGATTGATGAATTTGGACGGAGCAAAAGTTGTGTGCCAGGATCGTAGCCAATGGAAGGACGTGGTCTCTGCCTACCCCTCTGGGAGAAAGGCGTGACTTTATGTAAGTAAAAGTGTAATAGTAGTGTTCTACCAGATGATGCCATGCCATGAAGAGGATGTAAGGGAGCGACCCATCATTCGCTCTAAGCCAACCTCACCTGCCCGTGGTGCATCCTGCCGAATAACGAACGAGGCGGCTGGCTACCGACTGGTGGCGGTATAACCATCACAATTGAAGGCGTAGCTAAATACCACAGACCGATGACGGGCAGCAGCGTCACCGGAGCGAGTAGCTACGCCCTGCGATCGCCAACCCGCCTGCCCAGCGTGGCGATTATGGGTATATCCTCCAGATGTTGGCCCTAAGTGGCGAACAACTGGAGAGGCCTATGTCCAGCAGTGGACTGCAATAGGCTGATGATGATGATGTTGTTCTACCAGAACGTACGCAACCTTCCAGGTCTCCCCGATGGCGGAGACGGTGGGCACGGAGCTGGAGCCTCCCCTGCTGGACTTCGCGGCGCTGACCAACTCTCCCGCCATGGGCCCGGTGCGCTGCAGCCGCTGCAAGGCCTACATGTGCCCCAACATGAAGTTTGTGGACGCCGGCCGACACTTCAAGTGCGCCTTCTGCAAGGCAACCACTGAGGGTGAGTTTTTTTTTTATACTAGCACGACTTAATGGTTTCCCTCCGCTTGATAAATAAATATCAGACAACATCAAATACATTGCTCCGATCCCAAAGTAAGTAGCTTAAGCACTAATGTTATGGGTATCAGAACAACGAAGGTACCACAAATAAATACTTAAATACAAATATAAACACCCAGACACGGAACAAACACAAGTGTTCATCACACGAATGTTGGTCCCGGGTGGGAATCGAGCCCACGACCCTTGGTTCAGAAGGCAGGGGTCACTACCAATTGAGCCACCGAGCCAGTCGAAGTGATAGAAAGTGAAAGAGAAGCCCAAGTCGCTGTTACGACTGGCAAGTAACTGGTCAGTTACCTGTCAGTTGCCACCGCCATGCCAGCCCAACCCTTACCCCCCACGAGCTCACCAGCAGAAAAGAATTTGTTGTCCAACTAGTTTAGTTGATTGTGAACGTGTGGGAGGAGAAGTCGTCTCGTTTCATACAATGCGACGGCACTGCTTCTTAGAGTGATTCTTGACTGGCTCGGTGGCTCAATTGGTAGTGAACCAAGGGTCGTGGGTTCGATTCCCACCCAGGACAAACGTTCGTGTGATGAACACTTGTGTTTGTTCCGTGTCTGGGTGTTTATATTTGTATTTAAGTATTTATTTGTGGTACCTTCGTTGTTCTGATACCCATAACACAAGTGCTTAAGCTACTTACTTTGGGATTAGAGCAATGTTTTTTAAAAAAATAAAAAAGTAAGTGAGCGTTGTCGGACATTTCCAAATGTTCACCACTATAACCGATTCTGGGCTTCTAGCATCCAGCTTCTACTGATAATAAAGATGATTATTGTCTACGCTGACATTATGGGACCTGATCAGAGAAACTCCGAGAAACCGTTAACAAAGGCTTTAATGTCGTTTGTATTACATTTGTTGAATATAAAATAATTGACGTGCTAGGCTTGCGCGTGAGTATTAGAAGCGCACAAATCATTATGGCGGTGGCGAATCGGCAGCGACAAAAACTGCTACCCGCATTCTAGCAATAAAAAAAGGCGAGCGCCGGCGGAGTTGCCAGTGCGCCCGAACAATAGGCTTGTTTCCATAAAAAAAAAAATTAGTCCGTCTTCTAGATTATTCAAAAATAAAAGATACGTATTTTTTCATTTGTAAATTAGACCAAAGATTACAAAGATATAGCCCGTTAAAGTTTCGCGTGACGTCACGCCGTGCAGCATTTTGTCGCACGGCGTGACATCAAACACCCCCACTCCTAAATTTTGATGCTTAGTATCTTTGTTATTTATCGTGTAAATGAAAAAAGAAAAAATACGTGTCCAATGTATTTTTATAATCGAAAATACGGACTAAATATAATGTAAGTATTTTGACCCTGGAAACATCCCTATTATTATTGTCATTGGTCGATTGTTCCAGTGCCGATGGAGTACACTCAGTACGTGAACAGCATGCAGCAGTACGGGCGTGCGCCGGCCGAGATGGCGCTCGGTGCCTACGAGATCGTCGCCACCAAGGAGTACTGCAGGGTAAGGCTCTGCCACCTATCGTGTTCCCATATTACGGTGATGGAGTACAGCCAGCACGTGGACAGCATGCAGCAGTAAGCGCTCGGTGCCTACGAGATCGTCGCCACCAAGGAGTACTGCAGGGTAAGGTTCTGCCACCTATCGTGTTCCCATATTACGGTGATGGAGTACAGCCAGCACGTGGACAGGATGCAGCAGTAAGCGCTCGGTACCTACGAGATCGTCGCCACCAAGGAGTACTGCAGGGTAACGTTTGGCACCTATTCTATTCCTGTTAATTATTGATGATCTCAGTAATCTTTATCAGTCAACACTTATGTCATGCAGACGATCCATCTATCTATCTATATCTATACTTATAATAAATCTGTAGACAAGTCAATTCTGTACATTGAATATATTTTCAAAATAACTATCAGGGGATGATCAGTGATCGATACTGATGCCAAAAATGCAATCAGTAAAATTTTTGTCTGTCTGTCTGTATGTTCGCTATAGAAAAAAAAACTACTGAACGAATTTTAACGAAACTTGGTACGATTATTCTTCATACTCCTGGGCAGGTTATAGTATACCATTCATCACGCTACGATCAAAAGGAGCTGAGCAGTAAAGAGAAATGTTGGGAAAACGGGAGAATTTTTATCTGTATGTTTGAACGCGCATCACGCAAAAACTTCTGCATGGAATTGAATGCGGTATTCACCAATGTATTGCTAGAGGTCTAACTTAAAATTTGAGTACCATTTTATGGAAGTCCGTTATTTTTGAAACCCGATATCCACGCGTGCGCCGCCGCTGGCACAGCTAGTTAATAATAATTGTTTGTTTCCAGAACAACACGCTACCGAACCCGCCGGCGGTGGTGTTCGTGATCGACGTGTCGTACAACGCCATCAAGAGCGGCCTCCTCGACACCGTCTGCGAGAACATCACCAGCTTCATAGAGGTACTATTGACGCAAGTTGATTCAGGAGAGGTGGGGTATAGCGTAGCGGAGACCGCGTCTCGGCAAACGTAGTGTAGGACGCCCTCAGGCCAGGTGGAGTGACGATTTGCGCAGGACGGCTGGCAAGTGCTGGATGCGAGAGGCCCGGGACCGATCGAAGTGGCGAGCATTGGGAGAGGCCTATGTCCAGCAGTGGACTGATGTGGGCTGATGATGATGATGAGGGCATAGCGAATCTTCGCTCGAATTGAGCTGCCTGTCCGGGGAAGGACCTCCACCCTATAGAATACCGCAGCCAAATGACCTCCTGGTCGTGTTCCTGCCGGTGAGTAGGGTTCCCGGAGCTTGTGGGGGGTTAGGGTTGGGCCGGCATGGCAGTGGCAACTGACAGATAACTGACCAGTTACTTGCCGTAAACTCAAAACCTAGGGCATTTTTCCCCGCCCCGGAGGCGGCATGAAGGTGCCTAATGCATTCCTCTCTAGAAAAAAAAAATGGGCCGGCATGGCGGTGGCAACTGACAGGTGACTAACCAGCTACTTGCCTGTTGTCACAGCGACTTCGGCTTTTCTTTCGCTTTCCATCAGGCGTTGGGAAGCCATTATGTCGAGTTACTATTAAAAAAAAAAGCTCTACACAAGCAAGCTTGTAGGGTTCCATAGAGAAATTAAACAGACAGAACACTACGAGCCCGTTCCCACTTGTTGGGTGTCGGGTCCGGATTTTAATCTGAGGTTATAGTGGCAGAACATTATATATGGAGCTATTCACACTTGTCGGAATCCGGTTTTAGCCAAGAAATGTCGGGTGTTTTGCCAGCCCTCTACGCCCGGAAAAAATCGTGTCGGAGCTCGCTCGCCTATGAATATGAATGGCGCTGTTCACATTTGTCGGATGTCGGGACCGACAACCGATGATTAAATGTTGTTATTTGTGTACGAGTTTACATACAACCTTTTGTGAATGTTTATGTCTGAATGTATTATTTATTATTATGTAGATACTATTTATATATATATATATATCAGTATATTATAATTTTAAGTACTATTAGTAATCCCAATAATTAACTAAAATAAAATAAAAATTGTTTGTTTTACATAATTTTAACCTTTTTTACAGGCAATGCCGAAGGATCCGCACACAGGGCAGTCGTGGACCCGAGTCGGTTTCATCACATACAGCTCGACAGTACATTTCTACAATATTAAGGTTTGATACATGTCTTATATAATAGCATACACATCAACCTTAAAGGAGTCTGCCCACTACACCGTATCATACCATGGCCGTGCTATGAACGTGTCAGACAAAACAGTATTCTTTGTATTGAAAACTATGAGACGATGCCCATTAGACCGTTCCGTCACCGACCAGCACCGTCGCGTGCCATGCACGGACAGTTCAGAATTGTCGGCGAGAATATTTTGCCGGTGCCGGTACGCTCCGCGCACGGCACGCGACGGTGCCAAACCGATGCGTGCCGGCAGCAAAACGGTGATAATACGGGTTATAACCGCGTTTATGGACCGTTATAAACGCGTCTCAAATGCCTTCTCTGAGTTTAGTCCAGCCTATATAATATTATGGCAATCATTGCCAGTTGTCCAACAGTTAATCTTTTAATAGCCATACCTATTCTTAAAACCACTCCCCAGACGTCCAGGCATTACCGATACACATGCGATAATGAAACGGCTTCCTATGAATAGTCACACAAATTACGGGTGGGCATCATACGGGTTGCATACGGACACCATACCGGCATCATACGGGCATTAAACGCCGTCGACTCGTTTCAGTGGGCAAAGCAAGCCGTATCGTATTACCTTCCGTGCTTGACACGTTCATAGCACGGCCATGGTATGATACGGTGTAGTGGGCAGAGACCTTTACATACACTCCCTTTTATATGCATTTACTGACATCTAGTGCAAGATGTCAGTAAGATATGTGGTTCGAATCCCGCACAGTACAAACATTTGTGTGCATGAACATGTCTGTTTTGTCTGGATGTATAATATGTATTTATTTACAAAAAAATAGTATCTAAGTTTATCAGTTGTCTAGCACCCATAGTACAAACTTCGGCTTGGTTTGGGGCTAGATGGCGCTGTGTGGCCCAGCGTGGATTTTCTTGGGTTATGTATTTTTATCTATGGTTGTTGTTCACATGTCCCCAGGGGTCCCTAGCGCAGCCGCAGATGCTGTCCGTGGGCGACGTGGGCGACATGTTCGTGCCGCTCCTGGAAGGGTTCCTGGTCCGCGCCGAGGACAGCGGACCCGTGCTGACTCAACTGCTGCACCAGCTGCCGCAGATGTTCCGCGACAACAAGGAGACGGAGACCATCCTGCTGCCCGCCGTGCAGGTATGTGACAGCTGACAGGAAGCGGCAGGCAGCGGAGCGGCCTCTCTTTGAGACCAATCTGCTGCCCGCAGTGGAGGTATATGGCAGCAAGCGTCAGAGTCTTGCCTCTCCTAGAGGGTTTCTTTGTCAAGGACGAGGACAGCGAGCTCGCATCTTACAGGGTGTGGCAGCGTCCTGCCTTTCCTGGAGGGTTTCCTAATTCGGGCCAAGGACACCAGGTCCGTAACTCGCTTGCTATTCGCCGATCAGGTGCGCTGACATCCTCACCTCGAGGGTTCCTGGTCCGCGCCGAGGACCGCTACTGCGGACAAACAAGGAGACGGGAGACCATAATCTTGGTCAAAAATGGACCATAATCTTTGAAAATTGTAGTAATAATTTGAACCTTATTACATTGAATTAAAGTAGAAAAGCTATGAATTTTTCTACAAAGGGTTACCTGTTTATATCCGTTCCAGGCCGGCCTAGAGGCCCTGAAGGCAGCCGACACCTCCGGCCAGCTGCTGGTGTTCCACACGAGCCTGCCCACGTACAACGCGCCCGGCAAGCTCGCCGCCCGCGAGGAACGGAAGCTGCTCGGCACCGACAAGGAGAAGACGATACTCGGTCAGTACTGACTCATGACTCATCAGCCTTTCGCAGGCCACTGCTAGACATGAGGCTCTCTACACTTTCTCTCTTTCTTTCTCTCTATCTTACCCATACGTCAAAACACAGAGATCTGTCGCAGTTGCAATGTGGCGGGTTCGGGTTAAGTAAAACAACTGACTGCGATCAATAATAATGTTATTTATTGCATTACACCTGTTTATATATGAGGAGAGATGCGTGTGTGCACTCGTATGTCGTACACACACTACACCTCCCCCTTTAAAAAGACAAAAAAAAAATTAATAAAATATAATTTTTTTTGTATACTTAGAAGTTAAAAAGTAAAAGTGTTGTTGACGATATTATTATTATCTAATACATTTGTTTTGATTGATGGATTGCACAGATTCACAATATTATTATTTTTAATTGCACATTTTAAAATTAATACTTTTTATATTTTCAAAATTCAGATTATACACAAAAATTGAAACTGTTATACATTATATCTCTTTTCACTCATTAAAAAAAAAACATTTCTAATAAATTTAAATAATCCCATAAATCGTATAAAACATTTCGATATTTATTTGTCATCAACATCTTGTCATTTCATTTCTTAAAATTCCTCTCTACGTTTCCTACTTTTGCATGTCATTTTCATTATTCTTTCATCTTCTTTTTGTCAATATCGTATAGTCATATCCTTATATCACACTCCTGTATTCTCCTAACATCTTATTCACATATTCGTACTTATTCGTATATTTATTCCCTTATTCGCATAAACACTTATGCACTTATTTATTTATTCACTTATTCGCATATTCCTTTATGCACTTATTCTCATATTCTTCATTTATTCATATTAGTTTTGGTACCCTATACCATAACTCATTTATTTATTTATTTATAGTCGACTTCATACCTCATTATTCACATACAAAATGGACATCTCATTTATGCCATTTGGGTTGTACTCGCAACCTATACCTATTTTGGGGGTCATAATTTAAGTCTCTTTGACTTTGGACTCCAACTTATCTCACAGAGGAAAACTCGTTCACACCATGATCGAATGGAAGGATCCTGACCCTCAATGTACCATTATCATAATATATAGGGTCAGTAATTAAGACACATTTTTGGTCTCCAACAGAATTCAAAGGGGAATCTCGTTCGCACCTTGATATTACTGAAGGATTTGATCCCTATTTGTACCTATCGTACATTTCGTTTATCCGAGAAAACTTAACATTTCACTCCAATCTTTCAAAAAAAATAACTATCATTCCAAATGAATACAAAGTAAATAAGAACTTCATCGCTCTTGGGTGATCAATCCAATCGCATAATCCTTTCTTAAAACCGTATACTCCCATACTTCTAAAAAAAAACTTATCAGCATTCCTCATCCTACATTAAATCAATCAAATACCTTTTCCATAATAACGCTGTACCTAATTGTACATAACAATCACAAAAAGATTTTTAATACAGCTACATACTCATATCTAATCATTTCTATCCTTTCAAAACAAAATTATTTCAATGTTACATTCTTTGAAAATTTACGTATTCAGCTATCATACCTAAATGTAAACACAATTCAATTATTGATGTCATAAAACTTTCCAGCTAAAACGACACTAAGAAGTTGGTATCATTCCTAATATGTCGCAATGTTTTAATTGTGCTTGTCCAGCAAACCTACGGTGGGATTGTTTACACCACGACTTATGTTGCTACGTACTTCGCTAAAATTGACAACTTGCATGTGCATAATTCTTGTTACACTGATCGAAATATAATACTTGTTGTTTCTATGACACATTTACAACGCTTATGCGAAAACAACGGAATCATATTATGACCTAATGTATACTATAATATTTATAAAGTTATCTAAATACCAATATCCAAAAAATATGGTTATAACGAGAATGCTCTAAAAGTACAATACATTATGTAACAATTTATTGATTTACATGTTTCAAGTAATTTGCAACATTTTCTTTAATTAACAAAATTCAAACAAACATTAAGTCCAGCAGTGGACTGACACGGGCTGATGATGATGATGATGAAACAAACATTCTTATTCAATTATTTGAAACTCTTTAAAAAAAAACAAATTGTTACATTAGGTGATGCTAGGTCAGCAATAACTACAAAGTAATTTTATACGGTACATTTAAGTTGTAAAAAAAATTATATTCAAAACATTAACAAATAATCACATAAAAACATAATTTGACCTTACGAACCTTTTATTTGGGAAACTGTATAAAACTTTACATTAATGACCAAAATTAAGATATTATAAAATTTGACACTTTATTACATTTATCCTTACCTATCTGTGCAACCCTTGTACTTATAAACTCAAATAAAATAATTTTTTTTAAAAAAAATAACCAAATAAAACAATTTATGAAAAACACTTTAAAACAAAATATTTCCTTTTTATATTTTTCAAAATCACATGATCTTTATCAAGTAAATACTATAAATTTATCTAATCGTCAACAACTAATAAAAATTACACAAGATTATTACATATTTATTTTTAAATTATCTATTAAGTAATTCTATCGTAAAATAAATTCTTCATCATTTTGTCATTTTGTTCTTCTTCAAATTATTATTTTTAAACAAATTATTATTACAGCTTCTAATTTACGAAATTTATTTAATATTAAAATTCCTTTAATTTTAAATATTTTAACAATGTAAAAAAAATTATTACGAATACTAATTAAGTAAATAGTTCAACCTTGGAGTAAATTTTAGACATGTTGACTTAATCATGTAGGTAGTGGAGTGTTGGTTGGTTGGGGGGGTATGACCGGATCAACTCCCGGCTGCGTCCACTTCCGACTCGAGCATCTCCCGGCAGCCGGCTACTCATTTCCATCCATCGGTCACCAACATCTCCCGGCGGCCTGCTATTTCCACATCGGACGCCATGGTCTCCCGGCGCCCTGCTTTTCAGCTTCCATCACCACCAATGTCTTTCACCACTCGATACAGTTTTTCCAGCACAGCACCGATTATGTATTATCGAAGAATTTATTTTAATGTAAAAACTATTTAAAAATATCTATCAGTTATTAAATTGTCCATAATATTATTTAAAATTGTTCGTCACTCGCGCACCTTGTTGTCCATGTTATTATGAAAAAGAATGTTCGTAATCACTTGCGCACAGTTTATTAGTCCATTATTAGAGTTTATCCGTATTAGTAAAAAAAAAAAAAAAAACCGTCTGCGCAGCGCCGCCGAAGGCAGCACTGGCAGGGTCGCCATGCAATGTGGCGGGTTCGGGTTAAGTAAAACAACTGACTGCGATCAATAATAATGTTATTTATTGCATTACACCTGTTTATATATGAGGAGAGATGCGTGTGTGCACTCGTATGTCGTACACACACTACACAGTCATCTGGTTGAATCTCCTATTCAATTGAATGGCTAGCGCGTTCATTGAATGACGACCTTCAATTGAATGACTAGTGGTATAAAAAAAAAAAAAAAAAAAAGACCGAACGTTGACTAAACACGCGTCACTTAATGTCCAACTAGGTAGCGGATTGAAACATAGCCCTTTGAACAGAGCGGACGTAAAAGCAGTCAGGTGATTGTAATTTAGTTCATTTTTTTCCCACGCGGCGTTAGTAGTCACCAAAACCAATATGGCGTCAAACATGATCAAAAAGATATGAACAGTGTTGATATTGTTTTGATTAGATTTACTTTAAACTGACTTATTCTTAACTAGCTGTGCCAGCGGCGTCGCTCGCGTGGATATCGGGATTCAAAAATAACGGACTTCCATATAATACCCATCTATACCTAGTGCCTAAGTTTTAAGTTAGACCTCTAGCAATACATTGGTGAAAACCGCATTCAATTCTATGTAGTAATTTTCGCGTAATGCGCGTTCAAACATACAGGTTTAAATTTCTCGCGTTTTCCCAACACTTCCCGTCACTGCTCCGCTCCTATTGATTGTAGCGTGATGAAAAGTATCCTATAACCTGCCCAGGAGTATGAAGAATAATTGTACCAAGTTTCGTCAAAATCTATTCAGTAGTTTTTTTTTCTATAACGAACATACAGACAGACAGACAGACAGACAGACAGACAGACAGACAGACAGACAGACAGACAAAAATTTTACTGATTGCATTTTTGGTATCAGTATCGATGACTTATCACTCCCTGATAGTTATTTTGAAAAAATATTTTATGTACAGAATTGACCTCTCTACAGATTTATTATAAGTATAGATAAAATAGTGTGACAGCATGGATTTACCTATTAATATGCCGCCGCCGGATACTTTTAAAGACAAAATAATAACTATAAACATTACACAATCGGCTTTTACCGATTCATCGACTATGCTAAAATAACGTTCAGTCAAGACGTTGAATGTTTCATTCAATAACTTGACGAGATGTCCTTTAGGCATTCAATTGAATGTCGTCATTCAATTAACGCGCTAGCCATTCAATTGAATAGGAGATTCAACCAGATGACTGCGACATATCTATCACGTTACCTTGTCCGCAGCTCCCCAAACGACGGCGTACAACGAGCTCGGGCAGTCGTGCTCCGCGGCCGGCGTGTGCGTCGACCTGTTCATCTGCAACAACTCGTACGTGGACGTGGCCACCGTCGGCCAGCTGCCGCGGCTCACCGGCGGACAGATACACAAGTACACCTACTTCACGGTCAGTATTCATCATCAGCCCACATCAGTCCACTGCTGGACATAGGCCTCTCCCAATGCTCGCCACTTCGATCGGTCCCGGCCTCTCGCTTCCAGCACTTGCCAGCCGTCCTGCGCAAATCGTCACTCCACCTGGCCTGAGCGCGTCCTACACTACGTTTGCCGAGACGCGGTCTCCACTCCAGAACTCGTTTACCCCTACGGTTATCGGTTCTGCGGCTGATGTGGCCAGCCCACTGCCACTTCAGCTTACTGATCCGGTGAGCTATATCGGTAACTTTGGTTCTCTGCCGGATCACCTCATTTCGGATCCGATCCCGCAGAGAGACGCCGAGCATAGCCCTTACCATAGCTCGCTGAGCGACCTTCAAGTTGTGGACTAGCCGTGCCGTGAGTGTCCACGTTTCGGCTCCGTATGTCATAACCGGTAGATGGCACTCGGTCATCTGCGACAACTCGTACGTGGCCGTGGTCACGTGGTTGTGTGGTACCCATAGTACAAGTTTCGGCTTAGTTTGGGGCTAGATGGCGCTGTGTGGCCCAGCGTGGCCTGTCTTGGGTTATTTATTTATTTATAGTGTAAGTAACTAACGTCGTCCACAGGCGGAGACGGACGGCGAGCGGCTGGCGGCGGACGCGCGCCGCTGCGTGTCGCGTGTGACCGCGCACGACGCGGTCATGCGCGTGCGCACCTCCACCGGCGTGCGCGCCACGGACTTCTACGGACACCTGTTCATGTCCAACACCACCGACGTGGAGCTGGCCGCCATCGGTGCGTCACACACACACACACACACACACACACACACACACACACACACACACACACACACACACACACACACACACACACACACACACACACACACACACACACACACACACTCACACCCACACTCACACACACACACACACACACACACACACACACACACACACACACACACAGAGAGAGAGAGAGACACCAATACACACACACATACACAGACACACACATGGATGCCCATAGCCAAAGTTATTTTACAATAGAGCATGGGGTGATAACTGACTAAGATGGCAGATAGAATCCCCTTGCTAGCTTTACTTCACCAACATTATCTTGACTGGCTCGGTGGCTCAATTGGTAGTGACCCCTGCCTTCGGAACCAAGGGTCGTGGGTTCGATTCCCACCCGGGACATACATTCGTGTGATGAATACTTGTGTTTGTTCCGTGTCTGGGTGTTTATAATTTGTATTTAAGTATATATTTGTGGTACCTTCGTTGTTCTGATACCCATAATACAAGTGCTTAAGCTACTTACTTTGGGATTAGAGCAATGTATGTGATGTTGTCTAATATTTATATATTTATTTATATATCTTCAATTGGGATGATGACTAAAAAATAATTTAATGTCCATCAGATAGATTAATGAAAAATATTGGATACGTATTTTTTATTTTGCCTCTTGTTCAAAAACTTACGAAGATACATTGATTTTAAATGTCACATGACGTCACGTTAGAGTACAAAATATACTCTAACGTGACGTAGTTAGCCCCCACTCCGTAACTTTAATGCGCTATATCTAAGTATTTTCTTGTTATTTCGACAAAACAAAAAATACGGGTCTTATATTTTTTTATTATCTAAGAGACGGACTAATTATTTTCTTCATTTTCATACCTTGTCATCATCTGTATTGCAGACGCCGACAAAGCCATCGGCATCGAGATCAAGCACGACGACAAGTTGACGGGCGAGGACGGCGTCTACATCCAGGCGGCGCTGCTGTACACGCACCGCTCCGGCCAGCGGCGCCTGCGCATCCTCAACCTGGCGCTCAACGTGGCCCACCAGCTCGCCGACGTGTACCGGAGCATGGAGCTGGACACGTGCGTCAACTTCCTCACCAAGCAAGGTTGGTGCACCCTGGCCTCAACGTGGCCCACCAGCTCGCCGACGTGTACCGGAGCATGGAGCTGGACACGTGCGTCAACTTCCTCACCAAGCAAGGTTGGTGCACCCTGGCCTCAACGTGGCCCACCAGCTCGCCGACGTGTACCGGAGCATGGAGCTGGACACGTGCGTCAACTTCCTCACCAAGCAAGGTTGGTGCACCCTGGCCTCAACGTGGCCCACCAGCTCGCCGACGTGTACCGGAGCATGGAGCTGGACACGTGCGTCAACTTCCTCACCAAGCAAGGTTGGTGCACCCTGGCCTCAACGTGGCCCACCAGCTCGCCGACGTGTACCGGAGCATGGAGCTGGACACGTGCGTCAACTTCCTCACCAAGCAAGGTTGGTGCACCCTGGCCTCAACGTGGCCCACCAGCTCGCCGACGTGTACCGGAGCATGGAGCTGGACACGTGCGTCAACTTCCTCACCAAGCAAGGTTGGTGCACCCTGGCCTCAACGTGGCCCACCAGCTCGCCGACGTGTACCGGAGCATGGAGCTGGACACGTGCGTCAACTTCCTCACCAAGCAAGGTTGGTGCACCCTGGCCTCAACGTGGCCCACCAGCTCGCCGACGTGTACCGGAGCATGGAGCTGGACACGTGCGTCAACTTCCTCACCAAGCAAGGTTGGTGCACCCTGGCCTCAACGTGGCCCACCAGCTCGCCGACGTGTACCGGAGCATGGAGCTGGACACGTGCGTCAACTTCCTCACCAAGCAAGGTTGGTGCACCCTGGCCTCAACGTGGCCCACCAGCTCGCCGACGTGTACCGGAGCATGGAGCTGGACACGTGCGTCAACTTCCTCACCAAGCAAGGTTGGTGCACCCTGGCCTCAACGTGGCCCACCAGCTCGCCGACGTGTACCGGAGCATGGAGCTGGACACGTGCGTCAACTTCCTCACCAAGCAAGGTTGGTGCACCCTGGCCTCAACGTGGCCCACCAGCTCGCCGACGTGTACCGGAGCATGGAGCTGGACACGTGCGTCAACTTCCTCACCAAGCAAGGTTGGTGCACCCTGGCCTCAACGTGGCCCACCAGCTCGCCGACGTGTACCGGAGCATGGAGCTGGACACGTGCGTCAACTTCCTCACCAAGCAAGGTTGGTGCACCCTGGCCTCAACGTGGCCCACCAGCTCGCCGACGTGTACCGGAGCATGGAGCTGGACACGTGCGTCAACTTCCTCACCAAGCAAGGTTGGTGCACCCTGGCCTCAACGTGGCCCACCAGCTCGCCGACGTGTACCGGAGCATGGAGCTGGACACGTGCGTCAACTTCCTCACCAAGCAAGGTTGGTGCACCCTGGATGTACTGGAGTGACCCAACATCCTTTCGCTCCAAGCCATCCTCACCTGCCCGTGGTGCATCCTGCTGAATAACAGACGAGGTTCTGGCAACCGACTGGTGGTGGTGTAACCATCTCGATTGTAGGCGCAGCTAAATACTACAGGCCGATGACGGATAGCAGCGTCAGCATTTTACCAAGGATCCCTAATTTTTTTCAAAATGAAACGTAACCTATGTCAAATTGGAAGAATGTAACATTCTATTGGTGAAATATTTTTTTAAATCGGCCCCGTAATTTTTGAGCCTATTCATCACAAACATATAAAAATAGGTACAAATCTTTCCTCATTATACTCGTATTATTAGTGTAGATTTACAATTTTACGGCGGCTTTAGCTTAACTCTACGCAGTCCTGGATCTATCGAAACAGACCTTAAAGATACCCTCGATCTGTTTATTAATTACTACCTGTTTTTTTTCTCTGTTAGCCGTATGGGCCCTCCGCGACGCGGGTCCCCGAGCCGTCCGCGAGGGCCTGTCCGCCCGCTGCGCGCGCTCGCTGGCCGCCTACCGCCGCCACTGCGCCTCGCCCTCCTCCGCCGGACAGCTGGTGCTGCCCGAGTCCATGAAGCTGCTGCCGCTGTACACCAGCTGCCTGCTGCGCTGCGACGCGATAGCTGGCGGTACGGCGGTTTTTAATTTGCTTGATCATTGATTGTTTGATTGACTGCTTCGATCGATTACTTGATTCGATCAATTAATTCCATCAATTGATTCCATTGCTTGTTTGATATATTTAAAAATAAAAGACACGTATTTTTTTATTTGTAAATTAGATTAAAAATTACAAAGTTGTAGCCCACTGAAATTACGCGTGACGTCACTCGGTGAGGCATTTTTACGGGAGCGAGTGACGTCAAAGACTCCCACTCCTAACTTTTGATGCCGTGTATCTTTGCTATTGTTTATTTGAATGAAAAAAGGAAAAATACGTGTCTTTTATTTTCGAATAAGCTAAAAGACGGACTAATTACAATTTTTGACCATAATAGCCTATTTAAATATTCAATTTGATTAATTGTTTATGTATTTACTATCAAGTTATGGTGTATAATGTTGTGTGGCCAGGCCCGGACATCACCTGCGACGACCGGTCGTGCGCCATGCACCGCGCCATGACGGCCGGCGTGGAGCTGTCCGTCGCGTACACGTACCCGCGGCTGCTGCCGCTGCACGCGCTGCCGCAGCAGCCGCCCACGCCGCTGCGCGCCTCCGTCGACAAGATGCACGACCGGGGCGTGTACCTGCTGGGTGAGACATACAATATACATATAGACACCTTTTTTTATGGTAAGGCGACATAATGGATGCCCTACGCCTGATGGAAAGCGAAAGAGAAGCCCGAATCGCTGTGACAACGGGCAAGTAACTGGCCAATTACCTGTCAGTTGCCACCGCCACGCCGGCCTAATCCACTAACCCCCCACGAGCTCCGGAAACCCTACTCACCAGCAGAAACACGACCCAGAGGTCATTTGACTGCGGTATTCTATAGGGTGGAGGTCCTTCCCCAGACAGGCGGCTCAATTTATTTATTCCCAAATTAAGCCAAACCTTGTATTATGGGTAATGGACCTAGACTCGTTGGGTACCCAATAATTTGGATAATTAACATTATGGACAGCTTTAGCCACCACGTTCAGAGTAACCGCACTATCCTTGACAGCTGACATTGACGTTGACATTGACAGCTGACGTTGACATTGACAGCTGACGTTGACATTGACAGCTGACGTTGACATTGACAGCTGCGTCGACTTACCGCTTATTTTGTGTCTGGGTGTTTATATTTGTATTTAAGTATATATTTATAGTACCTTCGTTGTTCTGATACCCATAACACAAGTGCTTAAGCTACTTACTTTGGGATCGGAGCAATGTATGTGATGTTGTCTGATATTTATTTATTTAGGTGATTTATTGACATGTTTGGTTACTTTCAGAAAACGGCGTGCACATGCTGCTATGGGTGGGCTCGCAGGCGCCGGCCGAGTTCGTCCGCGACGTGTTCGGCGTCGGCTCGCCGCAGCAGATCGACACGCAGGTCACGGAGCTGCCGCGGCTGGACAACGGCAGCAGCGAGGCCGTGCGGGCGGTCGTCGAGGACGCCCGGGCCAAGCGACGCAACGCCATGAGGGTGAGTGTGGCCGTTGGCACGGGCAGCAGCGGGCAGGTGACGCGGCTGGACAACGGCAGCAGCGAGGCCGTGCGGGCGGTCGTCGAGGACGCCCGGGCCAAGCGACGCAACGCCATGAGGGTGAGTGTGGCCGTTGGCACGGGCAGCAGCGGGCAGGTGACGCGGCTGAACAACGGCAGCAGCGAGGCCGTGCGGGCGGTCGTGGAGGACGCCCGGGCCAAGCGACGCAACGCCATGAGGGTGAGTGTGGCCGTTGGCACGGGCAGCAGCGGGCAGGTGACGCGGCTGGACAACGGCAGCAGCGAGGCCGTGCGGGCGGTCGTCGAGGACGCCCGGGCCAAGCGACGCAACGCCATGAGGGTGAGTGTGGCCGTTGGCACGGGCAGCAGCGGGCAGGTGACGCGGCTGGACAACGGCAGCAGCGAGGCCGTGCGGGCGGTCGTCGAGGACGCCCGGGCCAAGCGACGCAACGCCATGAGGGTGAGTGTGGCCGTTGGCACGGGCAGCAGCGGGCAGGTGACGCGGCTGGACAACGGCAGCAGCGAGGCCGTGCGGGCGGTCGTCGAGGACGCCCGGGCCAAGCGACGCAACGCCATGAGGGTGAGTGTGGCCGTTGGCACGGGCAGCAGCGGACTGGTGACGCAGCTGCCGCGGCTGGACAACGGCAGCAGGCTGACGCTAGGGTCAAGTGACTCAACGCCATGAGGATGAGTGAGACACGCAGCCTATAGCAGTCCACTGCTGGATATAGGCCCCTCCAGTTGTTTGCGACTGGGCAAACACCTGGAGGCTTGACCCATAATCGCCACGCTGGGCAGGCGGGTTGGCGATCGCAGGGCGAAGCTCCTCGCTCCGGAGAAGCTGCTGCCCGTCATTAGCCTGTAGTATTTAGCTACGCCTTCAATCGTGATGGTTATACCGCCACCAGTCGGTTGCCAACTCGTTTGTTATTCGGCAGGATGCACCACGGGCAGGTGAGGGTGTCTTGGAGCGAATAGATAATAGGTAACTCCCTTACATCTCGTCTTGAACACTTACGGCCGTATTCACAAACGTTACTATGCGATGCGCGAGCGCACAGGTGCCCAAAAACATATAGGATTTGTGAAAACAGCCGTAAATCTAACCTGTTATAATAAAGTAGAATCAATCTTATTGCACCAATTATTGTGTTTGCATGCGTTTCAATGGTTGTTTTCCCGCAACATAACGATTTGCGATCAGTAAAAGTATCTAGCTGCGGTGCAATAACCTCTCGTACCGCGCGTCGGCCGGACTACAAACCGTCCTAAGTCAGCCGTTTTTGTGATATAATAGAAAACCATTTTCTCTTACATTTTACTATGGAACCCTGTAGGAAAACAACCATAAAAAAATGTGTATTTTCTAGCACTTTTAATGGAGCATGATGGTTGCACGCAAAATATAAATCGCACTTTTCTTCTTCTACCTTCATCTATCTTATATGTTTCTAATAAGCATTTCTTATGAGAAGCCTGCTCTTCTATAGAGATTACGTATCTTGTTGAGGTATGTTATTGGGCATGAAGACTCCTTTACTACTTAAGTTAATTTTTGAATGCATCGACTTTTACCGTCGACTGTGCTTGTTAGCATGGTCGCTAGTTGCAAACATTGCTCAAAAAATTTCTAAAAAATTTAGCGTTCGCTATGATGGGCTCTGGACTAACGGTTTCTGGTTCGATTGCCGGTTGAGTCAATTTAGAAAGCAATCCTTTCGAATTGGACGAGGGAATTAGAGGTAATCTGTCCATGCCTGGCTGTTCTGGGCTGTTCCGATACACCTGTGCTAACTAGTTGCGCTTGCGCACGTAGCTGTGCATAGTGCACCAGTACGACAAGCGCGAGGGGCAGCTGCGGCGGCTGCTGGTGGAGGACCGAGGCGCGGACGGCAGCGACTCCTACCCGGACTTCCTGCTCGCCACGCACAAGGCCGTCCAGAGGATGCTGTATGTCGCGTGGGGTTGACGGGGTGGCTTGGGCATTCGATGGCACTAGTACATCAGAGGATGCTGTATGTCGCGTGGGGTTGACGGGGTGGCTTGGGCATTCGATGGCACTAGTACATCTGAGGATGCTTTATGTCGCGTGGGGTTGCCGGGGTGGCTTGGGCATTCGATGGCACTATTACATCAGAGGATGCTGTTTGTCGCTTGGGGTAGCCATTTCAACTGCCGTTTGTTATTTTCCGAAAGTTAATCAACTACCTAGGAAATTGATCAACTTACGATTCTTGCTATTTTCCGGTGACATATATATTGGCTTAACTTAAGAGACGAGTACTTTCATTTAAGGCTCTGTATTTAAGTAAGTTTATATCTGTTGTCTTGTAAAAGTCATGTATTTTTTTCCTATTACGTTCTGCTCGAATAACTTGAATAAGGCTTAGTAACTTAGCTTGGGGTATGTGGTTAACATTTGGAGGTGGTGGGAAGAAACTTAATCAGACTAAGTTTGTTTTCAGGAGTGACGTGCCTTGTTTAATTTTCAGATTGTTTGGTTTTTTTTTACTTGTAATTTCTAAGAACTGCTCACTTTATGTTGCTTTTTCATTTCGGTCACACTGGCACTTTTTAGTGGCCAAAACCCGAGCTTTCGTGTCTTACTTTACTTTATCTTCTCGACTCAATGATAAGGGGCTGCGCAGACGTCAGACTTTTTGTGCGATAGAGTCTGCGTCTGAGACGTTTAAAAAGAGCATCTAGGTCCCTACAGCTCTGCCGACAGAATGATCGAAGATGTGCGTTGAGTCTGTGAAATATCCGCGACAGATTTTTGCGCGTCGTGTGCGTTACTGCATATAATTGCATCACAAACTAAAAAGTGCGTCACGGATAGTCTGTCGTCTGCGCTGCCCCTAATCCACCTGAAACAAAAACCTGGCGAATTGGATGCCACTGTCGTTCGCCCCGCAAAAATGCCATGCAAATGAACTCAATGAAGTCGATAAAGCAATAGACGTGTTTAACTCTTCTTTGACTGAATTTACAAAGGCTACAGAGGCTAATAGATATTACTTGATATACAAGGTGACTTTTTAATCACTATCCAATTTTTTTCTGGGCATTAGGTATCGTTGTTAGAGCCTATTTCTGGAAAAATTAATTTAGTTAATATTTTCACAACAAAATTATTGTCCCGAATCCATTATAAATTTCGCATGGTTACCATTTCTGGCGTAAATATTTTACTAAATAACAAACCGATAAATATCAATGGTATTACGAATTAAGGTACGAATTAAAGGTAAGACGGTATTACCGCGAGTACTACGAAATGGTAACCATGTGAAATTTATAATTGGTTCGGGACAATGAATTTGTTGTAAAAATTTACCTCTTTTTTTTGTAGAAATGGGCTCTATTAACGATGCCTAATGCCCAGAAAAAATTTGGATAGTGATTAAAAAGTCACCTTGTATGTATATAAGTTAATAAAATATAGTATAATTAATCTACACTATCGCATTGGGGAAATCTGTAATGTTAGTAGTATGATTTTTGAAAAATAAATAAATGTGCCATGGTCTGCATAAACTTACTTGGCTACTTTATTCCAGCTGACCGTGATGCGGCAGCACGACAAGCTGGAGGCGGTGCTGCGCCACTTCCTGGTGGAGGACCGCGGCGTGGACGGCGCCGCCTCCTACGTGGACTACCTGTGCCACGTGCACAAGGAGATCCGCGCCATGCTATAGCCCGCGTACTAGCGCGACCTGTGCCTCTACTCGTCGCTCGGCTGGGACCACAGCTGGTTCGGCTCGCGTGCGGCCGACTGACCGGAACATTACAACATTACAACATCGTCATCGTCACTCATCAGCCTCTCCAGTTGTTCGCCACGTTAAGTCATTTAAGTCATGGAATGCCCTTCCAGCTCATGTGTTTCTTCTTACAATCCTGGGTTCTTTAGGCGGGGCGTGAAACGGCATCTCAGTGGGCCTTCAAGGTGAGGGCGACAGGCGCAATGGGCTCTATTGCGCCTGTCGACCTAACTTTTGGACCTCACGACCGCTTACCATCAGGTGGAGTGAGGTCATCCTGAAAGCTCTTCTCATAAAAAAAAAAACGTTGCGGGGATTTACACATAATCGTACTAAATATAACATACATTGCTCCAATCTTAGAAAAACCAGGTCAATCTGGCACCACAAATGTACAGCTATTTGAAAAACATCAACATCCTAGATACTAGGTGTAGTGCTCAAATGCAACATCTTTTTGTATGGCAGCAATATTGAAATCACAAAAAAATGCCGAGCCGAGGCGAGGCCAACCATTGGGTTGACTGGTAGAGAATGCCACATGGCATTAATTCCGCCATTTATACTTTCTTTGTACAATGAATATTAAATAAATAAAAAATTCCATACAAACTCTATGAGCTGATTTGTTATTTATTATGGACAACATTTTTTTTTTAGATTTCAATATTGCACCATTACAAAAAGTTGTTATATTTAAGCAATACAATAAGTATGTAGGTGGTTGCTGATGATTCTCAAATAACCATGTATGGTTAATACAAATTAACACGTAGACACGGAACAAACACAAACGTTTGTACAGAACAGTCGAAACGAAATGACAACTAATGCCCGCCTTCGTACTAAGTGTCACTTTGACGTTTAATAATGGCGCCCTGCTGTCAATGTCACCCACGTGCCAAGACATGTTTGTCGGTCTGTAGGTTTGTACACGTACGTTTTTTTTTATGTCGTTTCAGATGCAACGAGTAAAACATCCGAATTTTTGAAGATGTTTACGATATGAAAATCGATTTTGTAATCAGAATAATATTGAAACAATTCTGGACTGAGTTCATTTCAGTTTAACTTTTTAACTAAATATGATATAAAATTACGTATAATTACACTTCTTTTTTTTTTACAATTCTGACGAAATTCATTTTGGATATTTCGTCAGTTTCGATAATTATCTGCATCCAGATTGTATCCGTAACAAACTAACCATATAAACGTACGTGTACGTACCTACGTAGAATGCCTGTTTATACTTTTATCAGTAAAATGACTACCCGACACAACTTCATAATTACATAAAAATCTGTAACAGTGCAACATTTACGATAATGCCTACAATTTAATTTCGTCTACAATTACATTCAGAGGTAATTATCATCATAGTTATAATTACTAGACTTAATTAGAATATTCCAACTGACACAGTTTCATAATCGCAATGAAATTTTGACGAATACCACAATATGTTTTAGTATCGATTAAAAATAATAGAGTTCATGTTAAAAGCCAATCACACGAAACATTTCCAATTTACACAGCCTTCTAGGCTAAGAGGCACTCTGAACAGAATTTAGGAGACTCTTTAACGTGAATTGTTCTATTAATTACAGTCAAACCGTCCCTTAAATGTCTAAGGGACTCTCGGCTTAGGAGGCTTTAGAAAATGCGATTTAAAACAGAATCAATTCTGCAGTGGCGAACTTTCAATGTTTACTTGTCAATTTATGGTTATATAATTTGGCATAGTATATGCTATGTATGTATGTACTGATTTTCTCATATATAGTGTCAAAGTTAATACATGATGTAAAATACCTCACTGCATTCTGAAATGAGTAATGAATGATGGATGGAGTGACAATTGATATTCCTACTGCCTTTTTTTTTAAGCGTGGTAGAAGTTCCTTGGTAAAATTGCAATATGTAATATAAAAACTAGTTTTGGTAGATTTTTCCTACTACGGAATAGATAGAGCACTTGTAGTGATATCGAATAATTAATGAAATGTCCTTCCAGTATTTGTAATTATAAAGTAACTGGTTACTTACTTAAATATCTAAGGTCTAATTCTTCAATCGGCGGATAAAGCTTGAGGGTTTGATTCCACTTGGAGCAGAGCGGAAACGAGCTATAGAGCGATTTAACAATCACATGGTTTGATCCACTTATTAGATCGTCTCAGTGGAACAGCAGCCTTACAAAATAGTAACATAGCTTATGTCAAGACGACCGATGACATTATTAAAATTTACTGAATAGACTTTTGCAAGCATTGCCTTACATTTTTTAAGTCTAAACTTTGTCAGACCACTAAAAATTAAAACCTTAGGCGGTTCACCCTCGTTTAGAATATCGTTATCGGCAGTGGTACCAGGGAAGTTCTGCTATGAACACAAGTTGTGTATTTGAGCATCAAATGTAGTTGTATTTTATCGAGTATTTTTAGTTAAAAATGGCGAAATGGATGACTGACCAATGCTTTGACAGCACTGCAAATATAAATTATATTACGTTGTATCATTCTTCGATATAATATTCACAACGTAGTCCTTTTATCCTACAAGGCATAATCGCACGCTTTTTAGAGAGAATCGATTCTAAATCGATTCCTTTTTTTTTTTTTTGTACTACCCAATCTACTACTACTGCCGAGCCGTCATTCTTTTTTCGTGCGAGGCAGAGTACGCGCGCTCCGAACGTTTCATAGATTTAAAAATCGTAACCGTTCGTAAAGCGGCATTTAAATAATGCCGAAAAGAAAGTATACGGATATGTGTTTTATCAGTGCTAAAAGCTTTACATAAATCTTTTTACATACGAGTATGTAGCACGTAGAGGTTGTCCGTGGGTCAACACAACGTTGCTTTTTGATGCCAGGAGGTTAACCGTGTGTTAACACGATGGTAAAATAAACTTTATATGCATAGTCGCTACTAATGCATTGCTCGGAGGTTGGCCGTGTGCCTTCACGTGAGTAAATTTTTATGTGCGTTTTACCAGTGCTAAAGCTTTAAATAAATCTTTTTACATACGAGTATGTAGCACGTAGAGGTTGTCCGTGGGTCAACACAACGTTGCTTTTTGATGCCAGGAGGTTAACCGTGGGTTAACACGATGGTAAAATAAACTTTATATGCATAGTCGCTACTAATGCATTGCTCGGAGGTTGGCCGTGTGCCTTCACGTGAGCAAATTTTTATGTGCGTTTTATCAGTGCTAAAGCTTTAAATAAATCTTTTTACATACGAGTACGTAGCACGTAGAGGTTGTCCGTGGGTCAACACAACGTTGCTTTTTGATGCCAGGAGGTTAACCGTGGGTTAACACGATGGTAAAATAAACTTTATATGCATAGTCGCTACTAATGCATTGCTCGGAGGTTGGCCGTATGCCTTCACGTGAGCAAATTTTTATGTGCGCTTTATCAGTGCTAAAGCTTTAAATAAATCTTTTTACATACGAGTATGTAGCACGTAGAGGTTGTCCGTGGGTCAACACAACGTTGCTTTTTGATGCCAGGAGGTTAACCGTGGGTTAACACGATGGTAAAATAAACTTTATATGCATAGTCGCTACTAATGCATTGCTCGGAGGTTGGCCGTGTGCCTTCACGTGAGCAAATTTTTATGTGCGTTTTCGCACTATTCCTAATTAGCTCATTATTTTTTCAAGATAATGAGCGATGCCAACTTATTGAGGAAGATCCCGAGAAGGATACTCAGTCCCAGCCTGTTTTAAACGAATGCGCGCCAAGCGCCAAGAAGCAGCGGCAGCGCCAGAGCTGGACGCTGATGTACTCGCCGCGTTGGGTGAGGTTATCGAAGAAACTCCTAAGGTGGGCCTAAAAATTCAGGATAGCTTAGCACAGATATGGCTTCCCATTCCTCGTAAGGTTAGGGATAAAGACGCTAAGAACAAGCTTTTAAAGCAGAACTCGGTGCCCGAGAACTGCGCGCTCCTTCAAGCTCCAAAGTTAAACCCTGAAATTTTGGCTGCCGTATCCGACCCCACTCGAGTCGAGAGGGTCGAGAGCGTTCAGCAGCAACTAGGTGCTGGCATCACAGCACTTAATAGGGGCCTAGATCTGCACTTGGACGCTGACTCTGATAGGCTTCAGGCCGTAAAGCATTTGAGCGATAGTTGTCGGCTCTTATGCGATTTACATTTCGTTGAAACAGAGGCTAGAAATAAGTTTATTACACCTGGTCTTGATAAAGCTTTCTTGAACACCATCCAAGTGGAAAGGAATGTAACAAGCTTTCCGATAAAATAAAAGCTTCCAGGGCTATTGAAAAGCAGAGCTTACAGATTAAGAAATATTTGAATATTAAGTCAACAACATCGTCAATCCCACACTCTCAACCCTCCACCAGTCGTCAAAGACCACACGGAAACTGGATGGGCCCTCCCCGTTACCCACCACCTATGAACGGGGGGGGGGGGGGACCAGTCAACCGCAGGACCACCTCGGCACCGGTCAGCCGCAGGACCACCTCAGCACCAATCAACACCCATAGAGGTACACGCTGGAAGAATCCAGCATTTTATGATTGTTGGTGTAATATTACTAACAATCTTACAATCCTTAGATGGATTTCAGAGGGAGTTTATATCCCTTTTTCACATAAACCTAGACAATAATTTATTCCATGTTATAATCTTTCTCCCGAGGAGGAGTTGGCTATGTCTTCGGCAATACAGCAACTACTTAACTTCGGGGCTGTATCTAAATGTGAGCATTTAGAAGTATAAAAAAGAAGTATATTTTTTCGAATATATTCCTGGCGCCGAAACATAATAGGGTAAAAGGTTTATTCTAAATTTGAAACACCTTAACAAGTTCATCTTTAAAAAACATTTTAAGATGGAGGACCATAGGACTGCCGCTAAGCTCATATCCAAAGGAGGTTTCTTAGCCACTATTGACTTACAGGAGGCCTATTTCCTAGTTCCCATTACCCAACTACATCGCAAGTACTTGCGATTTGAGTTTAATCAACTGTACGACTTTAGCGCCATGCCATACGGTCTATCTGTCGCACTTAGAAGTTCTTCTAAGATAATGAAAGAAATTATGAACTATTTACGCAGCCAAGGACATAAGTCCGTAATATATCTTAATTATATTTCATGCATAGGTTGCGTTTGCGTTTTCTGAATGTTACCATAACGTAGAAGTAACACTTAAGTTACTCAATTGCCGGGGGTTCATTATTAACTTTGAGAAAAGTGTGCTGTTACCACAACAATCGTGTAAATTTCTAGGCTTTATATATAATTCTGTCGATATGACCTTAAGCCTCCCATTAGATAAACGAAGCAAGATTTTTAATTCTGATAGAAAAGTTCCTTTTCTTGTCCAATTTCACTATAAGAGAGTTTTCTCAACTAATAGGTGTACTCGTAGCCGCGTGTCCCGCCGTTAAATATGGCTGGTTATATACCAAAAAATTAGAACGCCTTAAATTCTTAGCCGTTCAGACATATCATAATTATGGGGTAAAAATAAAATCCGATATTTCTATCTTATCGGATCTCCGTTGCTGTAGGAATGCACTATAATGTTCAAATAATTGTATGCAACCAAACAATGATTTTGCATTAGAAATAAGTATATACTGACGCGTCGAGAACTGGCTGGGGAGCGGTTTGCAACGGCGATCGTGTCAACGGGGGTTGGAAGGACGAGGAACTTTTACGTCACATTAATTACTTATAGTTAGTGGCGGTTTTCATGGGGTTGAAATGTTTTGCAAAACATTTAACTAGCTGCACAATATTGCTTCGAGTTGATAATACAACTGCTATAAATTACATAAATCGGTTTGGAGGAATTCAACATCCTCACCTTAATGACCTGATGAGAGAAATTTGGCAATGGGGCGAAAGCCGAGATATCCTTCTTTTTGCATCATATATTAATACTCGCGATAATGTCGAAGCAGACATTTAATCCAGAAGAACTAACATTGATGGGAACTATCGGATTGGGTTTTCCAAAAGATAGTTAAAAATTTGGGTCAACCCAACATAGATTTGTTTGCTTCTCGCACTAAAGCCAAATGTCTCCGGTAGATATATTTCGTGGAAGGGACCTTTTACGTTCTCGTTACAGGTTGCAACACCCACTGAACCGTCAGCTTATCCTGGGGGTCGCAACGCTCTCAGGACAGCCTGCCCGAGACAAAATACTCCGCTTTAGAACTTACATTGGCATCCGTTTCTAAGAGCACATTGAAACAATTCGAAGTAACATATAAATTATGGTGGAAGTTTTGTATTGACAATAACTTAAACTTTTTTGACACTCCTAGTACTTTTGTGATGTCATTCTTAGTTGAAATATTCCATAATGGGGCATCTTACAGTTCCATTAATAGCCATAGGTCGGCACTTTCATTGCTTCTAGGAAATAATTTCGGATCAGAGGATCGAATTAAGCGTTTGCTAAGGGGGATGTATAGGCAAAGGCCTTCCCGTCCAAAATATTCAAATACGCGGGACCCGCAGGTAGTACTAAGTCATGTAGCTACTCGGTATCCAAATAGAACGTTAACACTAGGGAAAATTTCCAAAAAATTGACTATTTTACTGGCTTTGTGTACAAACTCTATCGTTAATTAAAATTTCACACATTACTCGGTCCCACTTAGGTTTGAAGATTTTGGTTTCAGATATTATTAAGACATCGGCAGCAGGTCGCGATCAACCGGTTTTACATTTACCATATTTTTACTGATAACAGAAGAATATGCCCAGCTACGACCATAGAGGATTATTTATTTGTTACACCTGACATCAAAACGGAAAATAGAAACGATATTTATTAATCACGTTTAGAAAACCACATTCCAGAGCTTCTCCTCAAACCATCAGTAGATGGATTCGGCCGGTTTTGTCAGAAAGCGGGGTCGATTTAGATGTATCTGGTGCTCATAGCACAAGACATGCTTCCACGTCGGCTGCTAAGTCTGCTGAAATTGATATAAGCACCATAAGAAAGACAGCGGGTCGGTCTAATTCATCTTCAACATTTAGTCGATTTTATAATCGGCCTCTCAATGTTGAGGGTGCATTTGCTCGGGCTGTATGTTCCTTGCCTATAAGTAGGCTATGCTTAGCGTGATTCATATTATAATTATGTATTATAATATTAATAAGATATTATTATCATAAATAAGATAAAATAAGTTGAGACGAAAGACTTTTTTGTGTTCATTGTGATTATTACAAATAATGTTATTATGTTCAAAATAGGTATATACATTTTCTATAAAACTAGTGTTTATGTTAAAACATACACCTCGATAGTTACCATCTCTAAACATCTACGTTGTGAATATTATATCGAAGAATGATACAACGTAATATAATTGATGATCAAACGAACTTCTTGAAGTGAAGTTCGATCGATATTATATTAGTTGTATCATTCGAAGATATAAATACACCCACCCACCCTAACCCTATAACTATGTATAGAAAATGTAAATGCTAACTCCAAATTACTCTAAAGAAATGACGGCTCGGCAGTAGTAGTAGATTGGGTAGTACAAAAAAAAAAAAAAGGAATCGATTTAGAATCGATTCTCTCTAAAAAGCGTGCGATTATGCCTTGTAGGATAAAAGGACTACGTTGTGAATATTATATCTTCGAATGATACAACTAATATAATATCGATCGAACTTCACTTCAAGAAGTTCGTTTGATCATCAATTAGCTAATAAAATTCAAGTCAAATAAAATGGCCTACTTAATACAAATGACTTTTAATTTATTTTATTATAAAAAGAGAGAATGAAATATCCGTTCCATGAAATTGTTTGGTCTGACTGGAGATATTTCAGTTTATTTAATTTTTTCTACTTTCTTCTGAGTATTTCTAAGATCTTCAGACTTAGCTTATTTATATTTGCAGCTGTTTATGAAAATAATGCCATGTTAATAAAAATACATTTAGGATAGAATATTTTCAATATTATGGCAAGTTAGAAATTTTAATGATAATTGTAATAAATTATTAGAATAGTGATTTTGTAAAATAAATCGTAAAGTTTTGGTAACATGTAATTGGTTATTTAATCGTTATATAGTTTGTCATGGTGAAGTGAGAGTGGTGTGTGTATCAACTGGAGATTGTGTCCGCAGAATACTCTTGTTTCAATGTTATATTCTCCACTATAATTCTTACCTCATTTTCTAGAATCTATTTCGAGAAGAATATTTTCTTGCATGTTACAGGACTACGTTTTGTATTGAGTGAAATAATAATGATTTATACTAATAATAATTATTTATTTCATTTATGTCATATGCGAGGATTATGTGCGTAACTAGCGTGCGTCAGAAAATATAGGGAGAAACCTTGCACCCTGTAATGTATCCCTACCGTTATATGGATGGTCCATGGAGTGGGGTGCAAGGACAGCTCGTCATATGTCTGATTGTAATAAAATCCTTACTAATACTCGGAAACGTCAGATTAGTAAAGAATTTATCCATACTACAAAAACTCAAGCGCGTCAGATTAAGACAAGGTAACAAATCTCGGTTCTCATCAAATTTATATTCTTCTGGACCAGTTTGTAGTCGATATACCCAACATTCTTATTATATTTTGTATGTTACAATACAACTAACACAATATGTTTTCGCGTAGCTGTCTCTTACGATTCGGTGTAAGCGAGCGATTACAATAGTATTTTTATCATATTCGAATGTATGTGTTGTCAGTAACATAAGACGCGACTGTAACGGAGTGTAAATAAATATATTGGCATTATTATTTTCATCAGGACTTATCATTTTTTACCTTTAAGAAGTAAATAGTTCAGTTCAGTGGTTTCCGGATTTAGAATAGAACCCACCCCATTTCATCCAATGGGTGTCGTAGAAGACAAGCTAAACCCCCAAATGACAACCTCCTAACGTCCACTGCTGGACATAGTGTGAGCGTCAAAATCGCGGGACCAAGTCCCCAATTTAAAATATAGCACATGTAAGGGTTTGTACTATATTTGTACTATTTGTACCTCTAAAGGTAAAGGAAGAAAATGAGAGGAAGAGAGATATCTGTTACGGTGACAAAAAGTCACCAGTGCGCGCCTAGGCTTAGTTTAAAAAACAAAAGAACATCTTTATATAAGTATTTCATTATTTATTATTCATTTTACAGTGTTTACTACTTCCATATTCCTAGATTTTCTTTTGAACTTGCGGCACTAGGAATGTCCTTGAGGATATAAAGGAGGCTTGAAGTATGCTCACTGTGAGGTAAATAAGAGCTATCCGCCGTGTCATGGTTGCTGTAAGTAATTTTTATTTATGAGTGATGTGGAAATTGTACGGGCAAAGAAGGTTTTCAACTCAGAATAATGATTGTATTGGAATGTAAAATAGCTACTTTGTCTGTAGATATCTAAATACATAAGAGAAAAGACCAAAAGAAAAGGGATAAAAGACTGCGGGGGGGTGTTAGGGTTGGGCCGGCATGGCAGCTAACAGGTACCTAACTGACTAGTTACTTGCCCGTTGTCACAGCGACTTGGTTTACATCAGGCGTAGGGAAGCCATTATGTCGAGCTACTTAAAAGTAGTAAGCTACTTAAAACGTAGTGTAGGACGCCCTCAGGCAAGGTGGAGTGACGATTTGCGCAGGACGGCTGGCAAGTGCTGGATGCGAGAGGCCCGGGACCGATCGAAGTGGCGAGCATTGGGAGAGGCCTATGTCCAGCAGTGGACTGATGATGATGACTTAAAAGTATTATGTCTCTGTAATCGCAGATAAGGAGACGCAGAACTCACCGGCTTGGGGTGGATAACTTCTATAACGGGCCCTGTATAGTTGCAGGGCACGCAGCGGTCGGGGCAGGGCCGCCGCTTGCACCCAAGCACTTGGCCTATCCACAAGCACACGTGCAGGAACCACAGGAGAACGAGTTGGATGATCATTGTGCAAATCGAGCGGTTGGATCTGAAATGTTTCATAGCAACTGTCAAAACGACGGTCAACGAATTAGGAGCGCACGCGTCAACCAATAGCAAACGAGATAGATAGATAGATATTCTTTATTGCACAAAATACAAACATTTAAAGACAAGGTATTACAGACAACAAGTGGTACAATTTAGGCGGTCTTATCGCTAGTAAGCGATCTCTTCCAGACAACCTTCAGGTAGAGGAAGTGTGCTAATTTTACTAATTAGCTAATTTTATTTTACGTAATTAAAGAATGGGCTGTGAAGCAAGTGTAGGAACAGACTTGTCCCTACGAAAAGTGGAAGTACTTCCGCCGAGCTAAGTGCCTTATATCGCCATCTGATGTTAGCTGTCGGAACTAGTGATTGCATATTGTAGCGACATGTAGATAGTTGTAGCCATGTGGAGACAGGTGTCGCTACACAAGCATACATGAGACTGCCCTAAGCGAACGACACCCAGGTGGATAAAGACCTGAGGCCCTACTACAGAAAACGTAAACGATCGTTCGTTGAACGGATCGCGTATTTTTGCCCCATAAATCTCTCTCATTTGTCCCTCCCGTGTTATAATATATCAATTAAATTGTTGAAAATCGACGTTGACGAATTTTAGTTCGTATACTCGAACACAGGAGGGACACATGAGAGGGATTTATGGGGCAAAAATACGCGATCCGTTCAACGAACGATCGTTTTCGTTTTCTGTAGTAGGGCCCCTGGTACTTCGGCTACAAATCATCAACTGATCTGACCTGGCTCAAGATTGGGAAGAATGGCGTCTTGTGTCGGAAGCAATCCACTACGGGCGGGCCACGTATATAATGTTGCGGATGTAGGTACCTACGCCCAGACTCAGATTTTATTGACTTTAAATCGTAACGTTTCATAGCTTACACGTTAACAAGTTACTCATGCGCAAGGTATAACGTCATTCAACCGGCCGCGCCGCCTGCAACGCCGGCAGCCTTGCGCACGCGCCACCAACGCGATTACTTGTACGAAGATTAACAGAAGCTTCATCAGGAGCATGATTGAACAGGGTAAGTCCTAGAATAATACATAACATATAAATAACTAGCGCTAGCCCTTGTAGAATAGTGTCTGAAGGTAACAGCACAGACTGTGCTGTGTACCAGTGAGTTTTAATTTTATTTTATTGAAATTAGTTCAGTAGTTTTGGCGTTAAATCGCGATATATAGTCCTATGACTATATATCGCGGTACCTATGTACCTACTAGTGAGGACTAGTAAGGATAATACATGGTTCTCTTATGATTAAAATTCTGACGACAGTTCCTTATGACCAGACTAAAAACTGCTTACTCTAGGGATCAGATCGATGTATTTGGTGTTGTCTAAACTTCGTCTTGCGACCAGTCGGCTACCAGAGCCTCGTTCGTTATTCAGCAGGATGCACCACTGGCAAGTGAGGGGCTTCGAGCGAAAATATGATAGGTCTCTTACATCCATGTAACCTTGCTGGCCTAATATTAAAGAGAACATCCTAATACCTTTCTAATGTGGTTATTTGGCCGGTTTGTCGGCACAGCAGCTGTGGGAGGCGTTTTGCGGAGGGCGCTTGCAACAGGACACCTGGACAATCCTCAGGCAGGCGGACACAACGAGCAGTAGAAATTTGTTTAGAAAGAGCATCACCAATACTTAGTCTGAAACAAAAAGATCGTATAAGGAATACACACCGAAGTTATATATAAATGGATTTGTCTATATATGCTATTGTGTCTGCGTGTTCTCAGAGACGTCATCATCTGGTAATGGTCATCAATAGATATTAATCTATTACGTGATTACAGCAGGTGAGCTTCATTTCCATATGCAAGCGTTTATTCTTAAGCGCCGCCATCATAGTTCCCTTAGGGTCAGCGAAGACAGATAGGAACGATCCTCGTGGTTTCGGGAATTCTCAAAAAAGCTCGAGGACGAACCAGGACGATCCCTTTTGTCAGATTCAAGCATGACATATTCTATGGTTCATTTTCGAATGCCTTATAAAAATCATTTCCGCTGCGGTCCTTACTGTCTGCGCTGCGCTGTCTCTTAGAATCTGACTTACTTTTTTCTTTGGGTACAAAATTTCAATATAAGGCCCTTTGTAGGTGCAGGGGAGGCAGTATTTGGGAGTCTTGCGCCTTCTGCGGCACGCTGCAGCTTCCACTATCAGCCAGCAAACTTCGAGGAGGAGAAACAGAAGTGTCTTGGGGAACGCCATGGAAACGGGGAGTTATTTCTGGAATACAATCCTAAAATCAGTAAATGTGCCAGAAAATTCACGCCATCTGGTCTCAAACTAAAGGGACCAACAGTTCAGCGTCAAATGATTCCCCTTGTAGGTACTAGGAGTACCAAATAATGAAGGCGTTTCCCAGAACACTGGAAACCCTCGTGCCAGTTCAGAGGTATTTTTTCTAAATTGGCATGTCAGGGAATTTAAGTCATCTGAAGAATCTGAAGATCATTACTAGCCCGTACACTCTATGTCCCTTTTGGGCTCTTACGACGATACGGTTAATCGAATTATAGGAATGATTTTAGTACAGGGGCCGTCTGAATGAGTAGCCAAGGGGACAGGGGCGGGTGACAAGCGCTTTGTATGTGCGTTGTGGTATCACCCAACGCGGGTCCGCTGCCGGCTCCCCCATCGGCCGCCTTAGTACCGGGGCAAGGAGCCCTGCAGGCGAGGACTCGAGTTATGTGGTTTATCTATAGTTGCTAAGTAGCACAACACGTAACCTTATGTTTGAAGAATCTATTTTTCTTCGACTGCTTCTCAGCCTTGGCCTTCTCAGCCCTCTGGCAAACCGCCTTGGCGTGGCGCAGGTCCAGCACCGACACGGCGATGTGCAGGAACAGCAGCATGAACTCGTTCAGATACATCTTGCTTAATTTGCTACCGACGATACTCTGGATACTCTGTATTTGAAATATACAACATACATATGTCATCATCATTATCAGCCTATTACAGTCCACAGCTGGACATAGGCCTCTCCCGTTGTTCACCACTTAGGGCAAACATCTGGAGGATATACCCATAATCGCCACGCTGGGCAGGCGGGTTGGCGATCGGAGGGCGTAGCCTCTCGCTCCGGTGACGCTATTGCCCGTCATCGGTTTTTGGTATTTGGCTACGTCTTCAATTGTGATGGTTGTACCGCCACCAGTCGGTTGCCAGCACCTCGTATGTTATTCAGCAGGATGCACCATGGGCAAGTAAGGTTGGGTTGTAGTGAAATGATGACCGCTCTGTTACATCCCTCCCTGGCAATCGTCCCCAATGACTTTTGTTATGGTGGGAGGCCTTGTTGAAGTTTGTAGGCTGATGATGATGAAAGTAATAAATGGCAGTTTACCCTTGTTAGCGTAAACCCTAGCGACTTCACTTCTTATCGCAGTGCGGCTGCGCGTCGTTGCACGTGACGTACTCGTGGCGCGTGCAGCCGAAGCACGACTCCAGGTACGAGAGCAGCAGCGTCACCACCAGCACCACCACCTCTTGGAGCAGCTCCTTGTCCATCGCCTGCGCCAGCTGAGGGGTTAAGGACGCAGTATACCTATATGCAGGATGATGTGACAGTGTGACCAATCTCCGAATCAAATAATCAGAAGAACTTTACGGAAGAGCTATGCTCTGCGTTTGCCAACCCGTCTGCCCAGATTGGCAAATATGGGTAAAGTATCCAGATGGTGAACCAAAGTGGCGAACAGCTATAGAGGCCTTTGTCCAGCTGTAGACGGCGATAGACTAATGCTGAAGAACTCAACAGACCCACTAATGATTATTTCTTGCAAGGCGGATTCTCGCCACAAGTGACCCGCTTGTTACCGCAGCCGCAGACGGCTTGAACCAGATAGATAGCTATGAGGAGGAGCAGGGAAGAGAGTCGCGTCCACCTCATTATCTGCAACAAGTTGAATAAACATTAGACAGTATATATAACAATACATATTCAACTTTGAAGCAGGTAATGAGTGGGTAAGAAAATGTTGAGAAAAGAAAATGGCACTGGGTGTCATCAAACAGGAATTTTAAATGCAAATTAATGACAAGGGATTAATCTGGTTACTTGTCCGTTGACACATTAACTTGGACTTCTCCATCAGGCGAGGAAGCCATAATGTTCGGTCACTTTTAAAAAAGGAGGTCAAAGACACTAAAAAGATACTACTTTGAAGCAGAGTGAATTACTTATGCGAAACAAAAATTTTGGAAGAAAGAAAAGTTAGGGTTGACACCAAATAGAAATTCCTAAAATAGCATGATGAAGCATTTATAAATGAAAGTGATATAATGTGACCGATGACCGTTGTGGTAAGAGAGTTCTGAAGTGGATACCGCTTCTAGGTAAACGTAGTGTAAGACGAAGGCTGGCAAGTGCTAGATGCCGGAAGTCCAAGATCGCTCAAAGTAGCGTACAATTGGAGAGGTCTATGTCAACACAACCCTGTTGCAAACAGATGGACGAATGAGGGAATTCACAATTAATTGTTTACGATGTCTGAAAACGAATTGTCAAAAGCGAGTTGCCGCCGACTTGAGTCTATTTGAAAGTCAGATGTGGCTTATTTGAAAAACTGGGGCGAGAGCATGACCATTGACATTTTATAAGGCTTATAAAAGTACTGCACTAGCGTATAAATATAGTAAAGCTATTCTTTAAAGTCGTCCACTATCAGGATTTTCCAGAATAAAATAGATGTATGTATATGCATAGAAAGTTTCCACTTATTAACGGACATTAATGTTTGGAAGGTTAGCAGAGGACGTATGGGCGATATTATGAATCTAAAAGGTTCCGGACGTGAACTACAGAATCCTATAAAAGATAATTTGTATAAGCTACTGCTACTTAAAAATAAGTAAAAGAAATACTCACACAATTGTAGTGTTATTGGTCTTGATTTTATCAAAAATCCTAATCTATTTATTTTCCATTCTTCAATCCCGATTGGTTCCCTGTAAATGAAAAATAACGTTTTGAGTCATTCCACCAACTCTACGCTAACTAAACTAAAACTAAGATAGATATAAGCTCTAATGATGAATAACAAAAGGTGGAATTTGACCCAAACCGTTATTTTTCCTGTGCATAGAAATTTTACATGAAATAAAAGTCTTTTCTTTAGTTGACTATGTATTTGACGTTAGTTTCCTTACATGACGCTATAAATTACACGAAGAAACTTTGTTTTAGCGTAAATATTGTCACAGATGGTAGCTAACTTCGTTGTATCATTTTCATGGCTTGGTTTAGTTTGACGAATCTTAGCTATTTCCTCAATTCAATCAGCATTTTATTTCCTTCGTTTAATTTTGCGTTAGTAAAGGATTGGCCCAGCTTCAGGTGTCAAGTTTTCAAAGTATCCAATTTCAGCAAATTCAGATCTTAGTTTTAGTCATAACGTTGTAGGTACGGTTGAGTTTTGATTCATATCAGTTTTAGTCATGGCGATGTTTAATTCAGCTTGTAAATCTTAGTCACAGTTGTTGAGTTCGATACTTTCTAGTTTCAGTTGGTTTCATGTTTAGTTTCAGTTGGTTTCAAGTTTAGTTTCAGTTGGTTTCACGTTTAGTTTCAGTTGGTTTCACGTTTAGTTTCAGTTGGTTTCATGTTTAGTTTTAGTTGGATTCATGTTTAGTGTTAGTTCGTTTCATGTTTAGTTTTAGTGCGTTTCACGTTCAGTTTCGGTACGGCCCGCGGCGGCAGGGCGCGCGGCCGGAGCAGGGCACCGCCTTCCTGCCGCAGCCCGACACGCCCATGATGAGCATCAAGAAGAAGGCTAGCACTACAGAGTACAACCGACGACCGTCCATTTTATGTTAAGTATCTTGTTCTGTAACAAAGAAGGAAAGATCAGAGTTGCAAATGACTAAGATAAATAAATTACGCAACACGTGTCTATGTGGTTTCTGGATTTAGAATAGGATCATTCCATGTCATTGGGGGAGGCCTATGTCCAGCAGTGGACGTTTCACAGAGTGATGATGATGATTAAGACGTGCTATGGTGGGTTCAGCGTCATCTAGTCCCAAACTTAGGAGAGGCTTGTGCTTTGTAGGTATTCTAGACAACCGATAAACTTACTTAAGATAGATTTTTTTTGTAATTAAATACAATTATATAGAGAAAAAGTACCCAATACAAACAGACAAGTCAGTGCACATAAATATTTGTAGAGATTGTGCAACGAACCCAATGACCACTTTTTATATGTACCTACCAACATAGCATAGTGGCTCCTTATCTTCTGATGGAAGGAGAAAGGCCTCACTGCGGCAACGGAAGTATCCCAATCAATCACTTGTTGCCAGTTGATCAGCTGTTCGTTCAATTGCCACCGCCATGCTAGCCTGTGCCTACTACTGATTAGAAAAATCTAAAAAAGAAAACCAACCTTATTCACTTGCTACAAGGCGCCGGTTGTCGGCAAGCAATGTACACCTTCCTCGTGCAGCCTGTGGCGTGGCCCAGAAACAGTAGAGCTGTGATGATCAGGTAGATGGCGCTTCGCACCGGGTCCATTTTCTTATAGTCTCACCATGGCGCGTCTTGAGCCTGAAAAAAGCAACCTACCTAACCAAGAGCTTTCAACTTCGTCGCATAGATGGCGTTCTTCGCCACAAACATAGTACCTACCTAATTGGACCTAGTTCTGCAGAAAGCAGCCATGTGGCACTTTTTCGAAAATCGAGTTATCAACACAGCCATACTAAATGCGACATGCCGGATTTTTTGCAAAGACAGCCATCTCGATATCTCTTTTAATGGCGGAGATATGAGCTGTCAAATGCAGCCATCCAACAAGAATATTTTGTAGAAAACAGTCATCATGGTGTAAAATGCAGCCAATTTGGACACAAATTGCTAAAACCAATACTGCATAAGTCAGCCTACTATATGGCTGTTTTGAACAAATTTCAAAATGTTAGGAGTTATCAGGGATCGAGTTACGTATAAGACAGCCACTTCGGCATGTTTGTTGATGCCACGTCCTTTCCATTTCAGCGTCTTGAACCATATCCTCCATTTCATTAGTGAACAATTATGGGAAATGACATTCTCTTGCCTACAGGCCTTGTTTACTGATTCTGTGCAATACTTGGACGGACAAGATTGCTTCAAAGACAGATACTACAGATATTTCTTCATTTGGATGTATCGCCAGTCTACTTGGCATCGCTACAGAGACTCCAGAAAAGGCCAGATTCCAATCGAGCCATAGGCATTCTCTTAGTCCATGAATGCTAGATACAAGCACTGATTATACTGTTACTCTTCATAAATAGGTAGGTATAATCTGCCGCTCTGTGTGAATGTGCCGTATACTCTTCGAAATCTAGCTTGTTCTGGCCGTTGGAATTTGTCGAATCTTTGCGAAAGACGATTCGTGATCACTCTTAAACACTATATAGGGTCTACTTTTTTTAAAGAACAGAACAACACTCTTATTCCAGGCCCCTGGAGTTCTACCTTCAAATAAGACAGCGTTTTAGGTGGCTTCTTCCAAGAGACTGTACACCTTAGACCCCTGATTTTGCTCGATCGAAATAGTGTTGAAATACAGGAAGCCGTACCGTAATTTCCAGGTTCTAAACCGGGAAAACCCATTTTCCTGACGAAGTGACGCGTGGGTCGTCACATCGTTGTATCATTAACCTTAAGAGTTCCCTCGAAAAGTTTAAACTCCTTACCCTTACTCTGAATGTTGCAAAATCTCGAGCCTTTTTCCAAGAGGACACGAATCACATTTTTAAGTTGCTGGTTAACGTCAGTGGTAGTTTTTAAGGCAGAAAATGGATTCTCTAGGTTGGAGAACTTCATCAAGCGGACACCTTCGGCTTTAAAGTCGAAATTCAGAGTGCCTCGGACAAGACAAGTCCGTCATCGCTGCCAGAGTTGGTCTCGTTGATCGCGGATACATCTCTGAATATGTGCCGGCCTGTCTGCTATAATAAAGTCGATCTCGTTTTTGTCGAAGTGTCGGAGCTTTGCCACGTCTACGTTTTTTGAGGCTGCTTCTTGAAGAAAGAGTTTATCAAGAAGAGCCCCTCACGTTCCAGAAAGTTGTCAACATCTGCCCCCTTTGATTACTGACCCAAAAATCATAAGATCATACTACTGATTCACTACAATTCTGTACTCCCGCTTTAGCTTTGAAGTCCTCATGACGACATTGTAGTGGATCTTGGTTAAACATTTCCTCCACTTCGTAATCCGAGGGTGCCGAGGTCACTTTTAAATAAAGAAGTAGTGTTCATAAATCTAAGAAGACAATAAACATTGTGTTATTTTTTTTTAAATTAACACGATTTTTTAGTTTTCTCACAAATTACAAACATTATTTTACATGAAATCGTAAAGCTATGTGTATATTATGACGAAGTCTGTCCTTTATATTATTGTTATGCCATTTTAAATTAGTGCAGAATACAGCCAATTTACATCATCCAGCATCCAACATCTAGCCATCGTAAGTTGGCTGTTTATTCGGTACAAAATTTGATGAAATAAGCTATTTAGCATAAAACAGCCACATCAAAAAACAACTATTATTGATGTTATGCTAAACGATATATAGTCGTAGATATGATATAAAAATCTGCTTTACTTTTCCGAATAATTCTCAAATATAAAATAAACAGAAAAGTCATAAATAACTGAAGGGTAACATTCGACAGAAAAACGCTCATATCTCCGTTCGTACTTTCCATCACTTGGCTGCTTTCTGCAGAACTAGGTCCAATTATTAAAATGTAAACGATTTTTTCGTTGCTTATTCAGTAACCTTGTTCAATCATATTTATTGTGCATCTTCAACTAAGTCATAGGTTTTCAAGATTTGGGTCAAATTCCATTACGTGCTAAACTAATTTCAATGTTTCTTTCTAATACTACGTTTTATTGACTGGCTTCCATCTTACCCGTGTATCACCGGCGGTTTTTGGTGGTTATTGGTTATTTTATTGTTTTACTATAAATTTTGAGTGTAAAAATGGATGACAGGACAGAGTTTTTGATTGCTCTGCCAGATGGAATGGTTTGAATCGACGAGCAAACGTCACCAGGTTTATAAGTAGCCAGTTGACGTAAAACGAGCTCCTGAAAGAGTTTGTATTGTTTTAAAATGCAAGTGTTTGTGGTTCTGAAATTTATGAATGTTTAAAACACTGCACTCGAAGAAAATAGTACGTTCCTAAGTAAATGGATTATTTTAGGAGTAGGTAATCTTTTGTGGGAAGTAAGAAGGTAATATCATTACTTAGCTGTGTGTAATTTTAAGTATGAGACCTTACGGCTGATCTCAGACGAGCGTAGGTGGTGATTCAAGAGATAATAAAATAGAGATCGGTAATTATGCCCACAGACTCTAGATACACGACGATCGCGTCTTATCTTCCAACAAACATAGGTTTTTCGTTTTCAACGCTTTTTCGACAACGCACATTCTAGTTCACGCAAGTTCTACCAAAATCTTTTTGTGTTTGAATGTAGTACCAAGTAAACGGTTTTTACTCTATTGTTTTCAATTTCAATAAGATTCCGCGTCCTTCTTGTAACGGGCACTAGAATATAAATTTTGAACTTAGAAAATAAATCGCACCTTCCTATTCTCAGTTCTATATCCATTATTTATTTATTTTAAAAGTTGTGCCAGTTTGTTGTGTTTGAAACGTTTAAAAGACAATGTTTGGGAACGAGAGTGATCGTTCCCGCACCGGCCCGAAAGATTGTTTTATGGCGTCCGTAGAGCCCGAAATAGGAAAATCTTTTAGCTGGTCTATATTTAACTCCTGTGGGATAAAACGGGCTTATACGGGGAATGTGGCGGCGACTTTAATGTGCTTATGGGGAACCGATTTGTCAGTTTTCCCGCCACGGTTGCTATGCTAGGCTCCTTGTACCATTTTTAGCATGTTTCAATAGTTCAAAAGAATATTTGTTCTACGTTCTTCCAGTAAACATGAAAATAAGAAGGGGTATTGATAGCGTCACCGGAGCAAGAAGCTACGCCCTGCGATCGCCAACCCGCCTGCCCAGCGTGGCGATTATGGTTATATCCTCCAGAAGTTTGCCCTAGGTGGCGAACAACTGGAGAGGCCTATGTCCAGCATTGGACTGCAATAGGCTGATGATGATGATTGATAGGTTTAAACTTGTTAATATTAGCAAGTGTAGCATATGTAGTTAATTTTTGGAACAGTCGCCTAATGGTAGATATAAACTGACTGGAAGTCCGGGCGTTATTAAAATTACATTTGCCTTGCTTTTAAATAATTGTATAGTCTGTGTTGTCACAGACTTACTTACTTGCGTACTATGGTGGCACAGTGACCCGAAATGAGTCTTGGCCTCCGATATTACACGTCGCCATCTCGATCTGTCGTGCGCCATCTCTTGCCAGTCCGTCACGCCGAGCCCGCGCCGGTCCTTCACAGACTGTGCGATTGTTATCGTAAATCATCATCATTCATCACACCACACGTAACCGATTGCAGTTCCATCCTCATCATCTCGATGGTTAGCGATCCTCCACTGTACTCTTTATGAGAAAGAAAGAAAGAAAAAATGCTTATGAGGTACCACAAACGACTTAACTCCCACTAACTTAGGAACTTCTTGCCTCGTGTGTCGATTCTAGGAACCAACTAGACAGATTTTGGATTAACCTTCAAGCGTACAAACCAACGAGTGTATTCCTATTTAAAACGCCGGCAGTGACCCCAGAATTCGATTTGAGTTGCGGGTGTCTATGGGCGGGGACTGCTTACCAGGCATCACATTTTCTCGTCTGCCGCTTCTTGTATAAAAAAGGAGATCCGCTGCAAGATGGATAGATAACCCAAGATATGCCACGCTGGGCCACACAGCGCCATCTAGCCCCAAACTAAGCCAAAGCTTGTACTATGGGTACTAGACAACTGGTAAACTTACTTAAATACTTTTTTTTGTAAATAAATACATATTATATATAGAAAACACCCAGACCAATACAAACAGACATGTTCATGCACACAAATGTTTGTAATGTGTAGGGATCGAACCCACGACCCTTGGCTCAGAAGGCAGAGGTCAGTACCAATTGAGCCACCGAGCCAGTCAGCCAGATACAGGTCCGCAGTCCACTGCTAAACATAGGCCTCCCCTATTGTGGGTCACTTTGCTCTATCCTGAGGTTCCGTCATCGTCCCAGTCGGTAGCCAGCGCCTCGTTTGTTATTCGGCAGGATGCACCACGGGCAGGTGAGGTAGGCCTTGAGCGAAAACATGATAGGCCGCTCCCTTACATGCCTAGCAAACAATTCTAAATAGTAAATAGTAATTTATTCTAGTAATTCCTATTAAGTGAAAACAGCACACGCCATGAACGATGGTGTTTATAATAACTACCTATTTGTACCCAATTACCGCTAGCAATAAAGGTTGTTAACAATATTCAAGTATTAGTTATTTCAGTTCATTACCATTGCGTGCCGGCGATCCATTTCCGGGCCCATTCGCTACAAGTCAGCTAATGTAATTGAAACAGTGACGACATTAACATAGCTTTAGTTGTAAATGAGTATATTTAAATGCGTCTTAAGCAGTGTAGTGTGGCTAAAGCTAGAGACTAGTGATGTGAAGGTGGGGATAGATAGATAGATATTCTTTATTGCGCACCATAAAATTGAATTAGATCTAGGTATAACAGACACTTGTTGCACAATTTAGGCGGCGTGGAATATTCATGTCTACATGAAAAGGGATGTAAGGGAGCGGCCTATCATCATTTTGCTCCAAGCCAACCTCACCTGCCCGTGATGCATCCTGCCGAATAACAAACGAGGCGCTGGCAACCGACTGGTGGCGGTATAGCCATCACAATTGAAGGCGTAGCAAAATACCACAGACCGATGACGGGCAGCAGCGTCACCGGAGCGAGAAGCTACGTCCTGCGATCGCCAACCCGCCTGCCCAGCGTGGCGTTTATGGGTATATCCTCCAGATGTTTGTCCTAAGTGGCGAACAACTGGAGAGGGCTATGTCTAGCAGTGGACTGTAATAGGCTGATGATGATGATGATGATGAAAAGTCATCAAATCTCATCACGTGGGTGTCGTAGAAGGTTACTTAGGGAATATCAGGATACGGGCAGCAGCGTTTACCTACCTACAATAAAACCTACCTCTATTTTCTTGGTGCGAACGGCCAAACTATGGAACTCCTTGCCGGACTCTTTGTTTCCGGAGACATATAATCCTGAGGTGTTCAAGGCGAGAGTGAATTGGTATTTTCTGGGTACGCGTGCTCCATCGTAGGCTTCAATATCACTTAAAACCAGGTGAATTGTGGCCAAGTGCAAACCCATTGAATAAAAAAAATACCTACTGCGATTACCAACTAGCTCCCCGCTCCGGCGACGCTACTGCCCGTCATCGGCCTGTGGTATTTGCTACGCCTCCAATCGTGATACTTATCTACCACCACCAGTCCACCATACCGCCCTTCCCCGAATCCTCGAGGTACATAGTGAAGAGATATGTATCTATTTATTCCATCGACAACGTAGGTACTAGCCCGCGACCGATACTAATGTGCGGTGAGGCAATTGATTGTGCTAAATGTCTTCTGTGTAATGGACGCGGTGGAGGGTCATTGAATTGGTGAGCGGAGACGATGGTTCAAGAATATTGTCTTAAACTAATTTTTATATTGGCTGAGCGTAAGGGTACTAAATAGAGATGATGAGAGTAAAGGAGTCTGCCCACTACACCGTATCATACCATGGCCGTGCTATGAACGTGTCAGACAAAAAAGTATTCTTTGTATTGAAAACTATGAGACGATGCCCATTAGACCGTTCCGTCACCGACCAACACCGTCGCGTGCCATGCACGGACAGTTCAGAATTGTCGGCGAGAATATTTTGCCGGTGGCGGTACGCTCCGCGCACGGCACGCGACGGTGCCAAACCGATGCGTGCCGGCAGCAAAACGGTGATAATACGGGTTATAACCGCGTATAAGGACCGTTATAAACGCGTCTCAAATGCCTTCTCTGAGTTTAGCAAATTTAATTGTACACAAATATTTAGATGCACACATAAGAGCTTATATCATTTCAATTTACCTGGGTTATACCATGTTAGTTCCATACATACGGGTTGCATACGGACACCATACCGGCATCATACGGGCATCATACGGGTTGCATACGGACACCATACCGGCATCATACGGGCATCATACGGGCATCATACGGGCATTAAACGCCGTCGACTCGTTTCAGTGGGCAAAGCAAGCCGTATCGTATTACCTTCCGTGCTTGGCACGTTCATAGCACGGCCATGGTATGATACGGTGTAGTGGGCAGAGACCTTAAGGGTATAATTATTTATTGCACACTATACAATTGACTTAATGTTAGGTAAGTATTCAATCGATTGAATGAATGTAATTTAATGAATCCTCTAATTTAAATGTACCTACTATTACAATGAATCTCTGTACATTAATTTTTGTCTTGGCATAATGAACAGTATTTCCACAGTCCGTAGACTTTTTTACAGTATTTTCTTCGCCTACTCTGACTAGCTTTAAAAAAAACTTCAATCGAAGTAATTGGTATTTTTATCGATAAAATGACAGATGCCATTCGCAGCACTAGCGGCGCGGGCACTCGACGCGGCGCGCGCGCACCACGCGCGTATTTATAACGAATACTTCCGATCGACTAAACGAATCACATTTTATTATTATCACCGTCACAAATATTCACGTACCTATTCATATCGCGACACCATTTTTGGTTTAAGAAAATGTGTGGAGACAAAAAGCATGATTAAAAAGTTGCAACGAAATTCTTGGTTAAAAAGATAACTTTTACATTGAGGCAAAGGAGTTTATAAATTTAAAGCCAACGGCTTAGTGTAATTATTTTTACGAAATAATTGAACGAAAGGTTCTTGGAAAATACGAGCTGGCATCCAAAATGCAAGTTTGTAATGCATGAAGTGTTGTGACAATGTGAGAGGTGTTAATGGAATTTCCGCCGAGAGTTCCTGAAATTTCGACGGGAAACGGTGAGTCAAAATGATTGAATTCATTCACAGGCCATTTTTAAAATTATTATTATTACCTCGCATAAAAGTATGTTGTTAAATAATGTGCGAATGTAACTTAACGATGGTTTCCTTATGAATTTGTTTGGAGGCTTATCTGATTTACGGCTACTCTTTCAATAATTTTGTAATCTATGTAAGTAGATAGGACAATAATATTTTGTAAGGGTAGGTAGTAGAAAGTTCGTACTTTTAATCGAATAACAAGAAACATTTAAAATTTTTATACTGTTTACACCTCGAATATTCGCCGATAGTCCTAGGTAAAAAGATGAATTTTGGGGATGAAATGGGAAACGAAATTTCGTTGTTTAATATTTACAATTTTTGTCAAAAATATTTTATGCCTGGGTGGGTCTTGCCCGTGGTTCGTTTGAGCTCTGTCTTCTGATTGTGGGTTCGATTACGAATCGGAACGAGTGTGATGGGGAAAAACAGTCGTGTGATGAACATTTGTATTTATTCCGCATCTGGATATTTTTAACTTTTTATAAAATTTCAGGTTTATTAACACAAGTGCTCAAGCTGATTACTTTGGGATCGGAGCAATGTTTCGTGATGTTGTCTGATATTTATTAAGTACACATAGGTATATTCCGAGAATTCTAGGAAATACCTATTCCCAGTCAATATTACCAACAATTATTATCAAAATATATAAAAGGAGAAACTGACTGACATATCAACGCACAGCCTAAACGGCTAAGCGTAGGCACTTGAAATTTGGAAGGAACGTAGCTTAGATACCGTAGAGGTGCACTAAGAAAGGAATTCCCGAAATTCCCACGGGAACGGGAGTTAGCGGGAAAAAATAGTATTGAACCCGTGCGAAGCCGGGGCGGGTCGCTAGTCATTAACTATTCGTGATACAATAGAGAATTATTTTACTACAATAGTTAAGTTCATACATCTACATCTTAGTTACTTTTTCTCAAATTTTCCTTTCTCTAACCTACGTCTGCCTAATCCTTTTACGCAGTTTCGAACTTGATCTAAATTTAGTAGTCTAGTTGATTGATGACCGCTCTCAGACTCCTCTGCTGTGCTTGCTAGATAAGATTAAAAGTTTATTCTTCCATCAGTAAACAAATATACATCATAATGTAGGGCCAAGGTTATGATAGTTTCTGGAGTTAAAATAAAATCTCCGTCACGTGTTTAGTGTTGCCCAAATTCAGTCTTGGTCTTGCAGTCTTGGTCTTGTTCTTGCGTTTTTGCAAGACCAAGACCAAGAACAAGACCGCGTATTTTGAGCAAGACCAAGACCAAGACTGACCGTGCAAGACTTGAGCAAGAACAAGACATAGCCTGCAAGACTCTTGCGTCTTGCAGCTAGGACTTAGTGCTATTTCACTGAGTAAGTAGTTAGGTGTAACAGTTCGGTGTATAGGTAGGTACGCTTAGGAATTCTATGAGACGCAAAAAACTGTATCAAAGAATACGAAAAACTGGACCTATGCGCATTACGACTAATACCATAAACATAGCGAATAAAAAAATATCTATTAAAATCAAACTGAGTGCATGCATAGTTATGTTTTAACCATCGGCACTTTGATAATGCGGCATCAAAGGTTTTGTACTTACTTCTCAAAGAAATTTGCCGCTTTTCGGAAGTACATGGTTATGATACACGCGCCGGCGGCTTCTTTTGAAATCTAAAACAATCGTTGCCGCCACGCCGAAATCATAACATTTGACACTATTTGATTGCCGCCATAGGGCGTAGGTATACTCATGCAAAATAATTTCGAATTTTAAGAGTACCTACAGGTGTTCCAAAGAATAAATAAGTTTCAGAGTGCTTAGAATGAAAATGAATACATTATACTGATCACGCAAGTAGTATTATGATTAGGATAAAATGGTAAGGATAGGTAGTAGATGTCATATTAATTCATTGAAAGTTATTGTAATTAATTTGTTTTTTTACATGTTTTAGCAAATGTAAGCTTATAAATCATAAATGTTTATTAAGAAACAGTTACTTCCATGGAAAACGACATATAGGTCAGTTGATTTTTCGAATTTCTTATCAAATCTTCAGTTATTTATTAATCTGCTTGATCTTTACTATGGCTATGTTAATTCAAGCTCACAATGTTCCAATTTTAATACGTTTTTCTAAGATTTAAAGTAAACTTTAATAAATAGTAATAGACTAATAGGTAATTGCAAGACTTGCAAGACTCTTGCTGCAAGACCAAGACCAAGACCAAGACTGGGAGCGCAAGACCAAGACCAAGACCAAGACCAGGTGTATTGGCGCAAGACCAAGACCAAGACTGGCTAAGTCTCGTCTTGTTCTTGCATTTGGGCAACACTACACGTGTTGAATATTGCATTCTTAAAAGCGCTTATGACCTGGGCTATTCAATGCTAGGATATCTTCGCATCCTCTAGCTTTATTAGACAGTGGAATGGAAACCCTTCAGGGTGAGGGCGACAGGCGCAATGGGTTTGTTCTATTGTGCCTGTCGACCTAACTTTTGGACCTCACGACCGCTTACCATCAGGTGGAGTGAGGTCATCCTGAAAGCTCTTCTTGTTAAAAAAAAGCCCAAGTCGCTGTGGTAACGAACAAGCAAGAAACAAAGTCGATTACTTGTCAGTTTCCACGGCATTATTCCTCAAGCTGGCGGGGTGGCAAGGAATGCCCAGTGTAAACTGGGACATCTGTCAAGCGATCTCTGCATGTTGTCTGGGTCCTTGAGATTCAGGACTGCCTTGGCACCACGGAGAGCTAGAGCTTATAAAGCGCGGATACTCGAAGGTTACCACTTCAATCCCGGTCAGGTAATATTTTTAAATGACCTGAGCGGGTTGGAAGCGAATTTACTTTTTTAAATTACCAACATTATCATCATCAATCATCAACAGCCTATTACAGTCCACTGCTGGACATGGGCTCTCCAGTTGTTCACCACTTAGAGCAAACTTCTGGAGGATATACCTATAATCGCCACGATGGGCAGGCGGGTTGGCGATCGCAGGGCATAGCTTGTCGCTCCGGTGACGCTGCTGCCCATCACCGTTTCCAACATATTTGAGCTTTAAACTTCTTGTCTACCAGGTGAAAAGACAGTCACCATGCTACACCATTACAATAAAAACAAAGTGCGCGCACCGATGTGAGCGGAGTGAGTCCGCCCGAGCTGTTAATGTTCCTCGGGCTATATATTTTTACGGTTGTCATAATACTGAAGATGGCGGCTGCCATGGTTTCCTGTTGGTTCTTGATTTTGTTGCTAAGGTCATGTTATATTTCATAATAATGTGAAACTTGTTAGCGCAATGGTTAGTTACATTGGTAAAGGTAGCCTCGTTCTTTATATTATTATGACATCTAAGATCTTAATATCCTAAGGGATAATATAATATAATATTGGGATAATATAATATTGGGATAATATAATATTGGGTAAGCCCAAAGGTTAAAAGTGATCGTTAAAGGGATAAAGTCATATACTTTATCTTTTAAAAATTTTGTTAAAGTTAAATGTTTGGTGTACAAGGTATTCTTCAAAATATGTATCTATTATTCTATCGCCAACAGTCATACCGATAGATAGAAGTGACATTTTATCTGGAATGGTGTGTCTATTTGGAAGATTAAAGTACTGGTACTATTACACTTACTCGTCTACGAACACCTTGGAATACAACTTAGGGGGCCTTTCCATAGTATGTATGCCATCTCTCCCAAACAACCTATTGGGTAGAGGCAGGTAGACGAAATAACGTTTAAATTTAAACTTTGTAAAGATAAAGAACAGGTGGGTGATTTCTAGTTAATGGTTACATTTAAATCTAGAAATGTATCGACCTTCTCCGCTAGTTCTCTCACATGAATTTAAATTATCGAATTTATTAGGTACAACAAAAATCTTATGCAGTGCAAAGAAAAATCACGTGAACTAAATGACGCGTGATAAATCGTCACCTGCAAATGCTTTTTACACGCTGTCAACCTGTCGCATCGCATTAACACCGCTAATTATCGACTTCCCGCCGTCATTCTATATATATTTTCGTATTTTTTTCATTGTAAGCTTAAAACAATCCTATTTCGACAGCCGTAAGGCAGGAAACTCAGTACCTATCAATATACCGGTGCAGTCGTAAATTTTGAATTAAAATGTAATCACGGTTTCGATGTTTGGGATCGCATTAATATGATTCATATAAACGATGTTGACTGTTATTTCCTAACGTGATTAAAACGTTTCATTACACGCATTACAGAAGCGAGTAGGAAAAATTTTTGACGTGTAAAATAATTTCATGTAAAGCATTAAATCGTGTGAGGTTTTAAGGTTATCATTATAAGATAAATACTGTCCCCAATTGCACGACTGGTCCACAAGCTAGAAGTTGCTAAGTGAGCAAACGGGTTATGCTCGGCGTCTCTCTCCGGGGTTGGACCCGAAATGAAGTGATCCGATAGAGAACCAAAATCATCGACATACGTCACCGGATTTGCAAGCCGAAGTGGTAGTGTGCTGACCATAATATCAACGTAAAACCAATAATCGTTACTTATAGTAAGTAAACGAGTTCTATAGTGCATAGGTACAGCTTCACGGAAAACGTAGTGTAGGACGCCCTCAGGCCAGGTGGAACGACGATTTGCCCAAGACAACTGGCGACGGCTGGATGCGGGAAACCCAAGATAAAGGAAGGTAGCGAACAATTGGAGAGGTCTATGTCCAGCCGTAAATAGACTGCGAAGGGCTGATGATGACAGATCATCATCATCATCATCCTAGCCTTTTTCCCAATTGTCTCAGGGTCGGCTTCCCAAACTGAGAGATTTGGCGAGGGCTAAGCTTTTACACAGAGCGACTGCCATCAGACCTCCGCAACACTTAGGGTAAGCTATACCCATTCCCAGTTACGCGTCAAAGTTATCATTATCTCTGATATGATGTGACGACTGCTATCTGAGTTGGTAAAGATAGCACCCGGGACCAACAGCTTAACGTGCCTTCCGAAGCACGGAGGAAATCGGTGTCAAATTTTGGTCACCCATCATCGGATTGACCTCGCCAATGGTTGCACAACGTTGCGATCATTGTTAAGCGTACAAGACCGCGGCGCCACCGAGCTCCTCATTCCTCAATTCACTTACAAGTAAGTATGTATAATAGATATTTCAAGTATCAATGAATAAAGATCTCGTAGCTGGTATGTTTAGCATCTACATAAAAGATACAAAAGGAAGAATTAAAATACGTATGTATTAAACTTCACGCACATCATCTTGATACCTGGCGATCCACCGCCGTACGTATTGTTTACTATTTATTCCGTCACAATTCTATGTAAACTAAGGGTGTTCCTAAAGCAAAACGGTGATTTGTAAAGGCCCTACGTGTATCTAGAGGCTGTATCGTCCATTGTGCGGCGACAAAGTTATTGCGCCGCGTGACGGAGCGACGTTATCGGCTCCACCGGCCCCACACGCAGATATGTAGAGCGGGAGACGGGATCGGGTTTATTTTAATGAAACTAAAAATGTTTATTTCTTATCAAGACATTTTTATAAATAGAGGGTAGACTCCTTCCAGTAAGTGCCGTAGCATCTGTGTCAGAGTGAGCCACTCTTCCTTAGCATAGTTTACAAACTCACAATGTAAATTAAATTTAAGTTACTAACATAATTTTCAGTAAATAACACTAATTTTCATTAAATGACAGATAGTGTGTCTTAAGTATATTTTAATAACAATAATAATACTAAACAATAATAAAAAAACAATTATTGTACAATTTTAGCGATATTTTCACTATCAGCGACTTTGGGTAGAGGATAGTAAAATAGAAAGGGTGTATGGTTTCTTTTCAATGATTTTGCGACAAATTGTTAGCTTTTATTTCTTGATCTATGTAGATCTGATTTTATACACATGTGTGGTTAAAGTATATAATAACCCAAGACATGCTACACAGAGCCATCAAGTTCCAAGCTACGCCGAAACTTCTACTATGGGTACTAGACAACTGATAAATGTACTTATATACTTTTTTTTATAAATAAATACATATTTTATACGTATATGTATAGCTAACACCCAAATACAAATAGACAACATCATAATCATCAACAGCGTTTCACAGTCCACTGCTGGACATAAGCTTCTCCAGTACATTGATCGATGTTGGCCTGTCGCGGGACGGAACACATGTTTAGTATCCCTACTGATATTATAAATGCGAAAGTAACTCCGTCTGTCTGTTACGCTTTCCCGCTTTAACATCTCAACCGATTTTGGTGAAATTTAGTACAGACAATCTTAAGACCCTGTGAAAGGACTACCGTTTATTGCGAAAAAAGGGATGAAGAAACACTTCTGTGACACACCTAGGGTGAACCGCGGGCACAGCTAGTACAAGTATATTGCGCAGCTAAGTAAGTTTAAATAAAAGGACTCAGCTCCGAGTCCATAGTGACGTCTCGCGCCTCTCCGGAGTCTCGTCATTGAATAATATAACAGTTTTGTGAGCGATTGTGCTCGCGAGCGCCCTCCCGCGATGGGGGCGAGAGGGGGAGGCACAACAAACTATGGAAAATGAATATGGACGGCGCATTAGCGAGTGACTTTGTGGGGGGAGTCCAACTTCCGCGAGAGGATTTATACTCGCTTGTTCAGTTTCATCGGTTACTTAATTCAATTGGTTTGTTCGGTTCGTGTGGTAGATAAGATATTCTTTATTGCACAAAACAGAAAGTAAATGTACAAATTTAGTATGGTACAATTTAGGCGGTCTTATTACTAGAGTCTCAATTAGAAACCCATTATCAATGATTGTAGAATAAAGGAACCCAGCTTAATCAAGAGCTTATTTAAAGCTTATTATAACACAATATGGTTCGTAGACAATACGCTAACGCTTTGCGTAGCATGGAGGTCTCTTGCTACGAACAAAGTCTGCTACGAGCTACGGAGTCCTACGATATTATTAGTATTTTATGATATGATAATTAATATAGTTTAGTAAATTAAGCCGTCTATTTAAGGAAATAATAAACGTAATTTTGTTACTAACCATAACCAAGGTTGTAGGATCGAATATATTTTTAAAATTAAAATTTTATATTGTCTTTAATCGCAACGCAAAAAGAGGGGTTACAAAATTGACATATTTTTCTGTCTCTATGAGTGTCTATGGCATCAAGGAGCTTTGATTTAATGTTTTTTTTTGTTTCACACAGGTAAATATGTTAGGTAATCAAGAACGTTTGACCAAAATTGGTTCATTGGATCTTTAAACCTTTTGTAAATACCCCTACCCCCAAGTACGTTACATACCTAAATTTGATAGATTTTATTACAACTGTGTTCTCTATGTACCTACCTACACTCACCGCACACATCTCTGATGTCTGTATGACCTAAAAGTTAACTGCTCGAGAAAGCTTCTAGCATTAAGTTCGCCTTGTGTATCAAAATTTGTTAGTCGAAATGATACAAAAGTAATTAATGATAGGAATTGTCATCGTCGTATTTTTCTACATCAAGTCTGTATCGTAAAATATTTGACGGAATAAATAATATCTAGATAGGTATGATGTTTACGTTTCCGGGTACTAAAGTACTTACATGTACCGACCCACTCACCCAAATATGAACCCGACAAACGCCGCGCTCCCTAGGGCCCCATCGCGCACGCTACGAGGCCCGCTACGCCGTAGTCGCTGCTACGAGCTACCTGGGGCTACCTGGGGTCCAGGCCGCTGTTTAGGCGATTAACTGCCACGTACTACGGGGGAGAGGCTTCCGCTTCCGTTCCGTTTTAAGAGAGGTATTGGTATAGGTAGGTATAAGTATCGCTATATTTCGGTGTAGGTATCATAGATAGCGAATCCTCACTCGAATTGAGCCGCCCGTCCGGGAAAGGACCTCCACCCTATAAAATACCGCAGCCAAATGACCTCCGGGTCATGTTTCTGCCGAAGGGTTTCCGGAGCTCATTGGGGTTTGGGTTGGGCTGTCATGGTGGTGGCAGCTGACAGGTAACTGACCAGTTACTTGCCCGTTGTCACAGAGACTTGGGCTTCTCTTTCGCTTTCAATCAGGCGCAGGGAAGCCATTATGTCGAGCTACAATAAAAAATAGCTCCACTGGTAGAGAATGCCTACGCGGCATCAAGTTCGCTTGTTGTACTGAATTTTTTATTGTAATAATTAAACATCTTAATATGTAAATGGTGAATTTAACAACCAGCAACCGAAATGACTACCTTCTGTTGGTCTCCACCTGCGATACTTTGGTTTGCCCTCACGTGCCCGTGGTGCATCCTGCCGAATAACAAACGAGGCTCTGGCAAACAACTGGTGGGGGTATAACCATCACGATTGAAGGCGTAGCTAAAGACCACAGGCCGATGATGGGCAGCAGCGTCGCCGGAGCGAGGAGCTACGCCCTGCGATCGCCAACCCGCCTGGCCAGCAGTGTAGCGATTATTGGTATATCCAGGCATTTGCCAAAAGTGGCGAACCACTGGAGATGCCTGTTTTCAGCAGTGGACTGCGATACGCTAATGATGATGATTAGTTTCCTAAATCATCTGAGCTCGAAACTTTCCGATATGCATAGTTAAGACGAGAACTCATTACCAAAGACACGGGCAAGTTTATCACTTATATGCTTGTTAGTCACAAAATGTATAGGATGCTCATCCTCACCCACTGATTGATTGGAAGAAGATTGTTAATTTAGTTGATTACAAAGTTTCGCTAATGGGACCGTAATTATGTCACTGCCAAGTGGCAGAATGACAAATCGCCATCGATGTAGTTTCTACGAAATTAGTTATCTCTATAGATTTCCCTTGAAATAATTAGTGGAGTATATTATATTTTGATATGTAACGGAGCGGCCTATCATCTTTTCGCTCCAACACACTATCACCTGCCCGTGGTACATACTGCTAAATAACTAACGAAGCACTGGAAACCGACTGGTGGCTGTATAACCATCACGATTGAAGGCGTAGCTAAATGCCACAGGTCGATGAAGGGCAGCAGCGTCACCGGAGAGAGGAGCTACGCCCTGCGATCCCCAACAACCCGCCTGCCCAGTGTGGCGATTATGGGTAAAGCCTCCAGGCGTTTGCCCAAGTGGCGGACAACTGGAGAGGTCGATGTCCAGCAGTGGACTGCGATAGGCTGATGATGTTGATTATATTGTACTTTGGAGATATCTGTGATTGTACTATACTGGCTGGCTCGGTGGCTCAACTGGTAGTGACCCCTGCCTTCTGAACCAAGGGTCGTGGGTTCGATTCCCACCCGGGACGAACATTCGTGTGATGAACATTTGTGTTTGTTCCGTGTCCGGGCGTTTATACGTTAATTTGTACTCAAGTATTTATTTGTGGTACCTTCGTTGTTCTGATACTCATAACACAAGTGCTTAAGCTACTTACTTTGGGATTAGAGCAATGTATGTGATGTTGTCTGATATTTCTTTTTATATTTATTTATTGTAATGACTACTTTGTTTATCTGTCCTTGCTTCGCTTCGGGTATGTTTTCATTTGTGTAAAATAAAAATAAATATTTATTATTATTATTTCAGGTAAACTAACGGGTTAACTATCTATCAGGTCTTCATTGGGTGTGCAGGGTACAGGCATATATCATGTTTAGTTGTAATAAAGAAGTCAAGACAATGGGACCTGTGATGTCCAATACAAAATGACATGACATTAGAAATCTTTAAATTCTGATGTAATCAAATCAATTAATAAAGTCTTCCAGTCACAAGATTGTGCAGTCCATAAGATGGGTAGGTGTTTACCGAGCAGAAAAAGTTTACGTCCCAGATCGAGGGCACGACAGGAAACAATGCTGAAATGTTTTCAGTAAACTTCTCTGTTGGGTAATGGCGGACTGAAATACAGAAAGGTTCGTTCGTTAACGGGATTCATTGGGAAATCATTTTGTGTATTTATTTCCTTGTAGATTTCGATAGTAGAGTCTGTAAAGTAAGTTAATAAGAGTAGAGTAATAAGATAATAGAGTGTATATAGAAGAATAAGAGAGTAGGTATGGTATGTAAATACATCATCAACGGCTGCTTCACAGTCCACTGCTGGACGTAGGCCTCTCAAATTATTCGTCACTTTTCTCGATCTTGGGCTTTGCGCATCCAGCACTTGCCAGCTATCTTGCGCAGATCGTCACTCCACCTGGGCTGATAGCGTCCTACACTACGAAACAGTAACCACTTTAGAACTGCAGAAATAAATAAATGCTCCAGATAATTTACACCAACTACATCGTTTTATAGTCCTAAAGTAGGCCGAAGTTGTTCTATGGGTAGGTACTTGACAGCTAATAAAACGTAGGTTTTTGGGTAAAGAATCGTTTGTCATACATAGCAGACAACCAAACGAATACAAACAGACAACCAAACGAATACAAACAGACAGGTTTAGCCACTGGTTTAGCGATAACGGGTTGGCGAACGCGAAACAGAACATGATAGGTTTTTTTAAAGGCTACGTTGCCACAAAAAGTATATGTTAAACATTTATCACTTCCTCTTTATGTCGGCGTTAAATATGGTTACCAAATTTCGTGCTTTTGACATGTAGTACATTATCCGCGCAGTGAATAATGTATTCATTATTCAAAGCGATACGCGGCAGCTTTTTATACATTATTATAATGTAACAAGACCAAATAGATGCTATGGGAAACGTCAGTATTCCCTATAACAGATGCAGGTATCATCAAGGGGATCAAACCTATCCTAAACTAGGACGATGATAAAGCATAGGTTTTATTTTACTTGTAAAAAAGAGCGTTCAGGATGACTTCACTCCACCTGATGGTAAGCGATCGTGAGGTCCAATTGTTAGGTCGACAGGCACACTAGGACAAATTCACCGCGAATGTCGCCCTCACCCTGAAAGCCCACTGAGATGCCGTTTCACGCCCCGCTTATAGAACCCAGGAATGTAAGAGGAAGGAAACGCATGAGTTGAAAGGGCATTCCATGACTTAATAGCACGGCACGGGGCAGGAATGAGGAACTAAACCTTTTTGTGTGCGCCACTATTGTCTGTATGGTATGCGGATGACAACGCTGTCCAGCATGTGTTGTTCGGGAGAGAAAAGTAAAAATAGGCCTCCTTCAATGATAACTGTAATTTGGAGGGATTTGCCTTAGGTAGTCATCAAGCTTGGCAGGCAGGTTGTTGACTGCAGTTATGGTCCCGTGAAACCACCCTGTAGGCGCTTGAAGAAGAACCGGGTTTTTAGTGAGTATTTCCTTCCTTTTTAACATCTTTAGGCAGGACGCCGTCCTCTCGTCTCTCGTTCCCGGGACGGCGTGAGTCTCACGTACCCCGGCGTTCCCTTACCGGGGATGCGTAAATGCATTTTTCCCGGTAAAAAAAGGTCCAAAATCAAAAATTTCTTTATTCATATAGGCTTTAAAATCGTCAATCGATTGTTGACCGCAGTAGGTTTTATTTGAACTCAGGTAGACGCTGCCCGTTTTCTTATTACACTTCAACGCCGTGTAGTTCTAAAAAAGGGCTCGCCCCAATTGTGCAACTCCCGTGTATAAAAGAACAGTTGCGCTGTGATTTCAGTTAAGACAGACCGTGTCGAAATGAAGATGGATATTTACATTTTTTATGGGATTCGCTAGTAGATACGAAACTCGCTGTAGGTGCAAATTGTGTGTTGCTTTTTTATTGCCATGGGTTGGGTGCAACCTGATAGGTAGGTATTGTGTTTTAATTAAAGTACAAGTATGTGTTTATTGCTTGGTTTGGCCATATTCGTCATTAAATCAGATGCGAGTGTTGTACTATCCTGATACTCTCTTAGTAGTCTTCTACGATACCTACGGGATGTGATTGGGTGTTCCTATTCCAAAGAAATCACTCAGATACCTTTCTACAAACTTAGGATACCTCATAATGAAATAACAAACTTGCTCCCCAAATATGATGTTAAGTATAAGTAGGTATGTGCGTACACTAAACAACAGTTTAACTTAATCACGAGAACTACCTAAATAAGTTAAACATGACAGTTATCAACCGCCTTTAGCTAAGTTAAACGACATCCAGAAGCGAGACAAGAGCCAAGGAATACGCGGCATGAATCCATAAATGCCACTTTAATGAGAAACGTGTCACGCAAAATTCCTCAGTCGTAAGTGACTTAGCGCAGAAACGCGTGGAAAAGCAAACATTACCCGCATCCTCAATCGACAGTGCAGCTGCATCCCCACCTGCCTAATAATACCGGGTGCGTGCACCGAGTGCGTTGCCATTTTCAAAATAATTCATCACTAAAATTAGGTCACTCGAGCCGCGTGAAGTTGCCGCGCTCGGCCGCGCATCGCTCCGCGCCTGCGCGCGCCGGCCGCACCGCCGAACGCCCATTCTCCGCGAGCCATCAAAACCTTTGCTCCCCAAAAAAATACAACAAAAAAAAAAGAAAATCAAGGCGTGTTCCAAATTCGAAGTGCAATCATCAGCAATGATGGACGACGCGCGCGCGTGACGCGCCAGCCCGCGATGCCTCCGCCATCCGCTGGGACATAATCAACTGTGCTTGACTGTAAAAATTCATTGTTGTGTGTCATTTGTGTGGTGTGTGTGATAAAGTTGTATCTAATTGATTTTATTGAGCCTACAGACGACCCTATGTGAGTATTACAGCAACTGTACTATGTAATTTGCACGTTTATATTTTTATTCGTTTTTTAAATTGAAGGTTTTATAAGGATTTTAGTGAAAATATGGGAAACTTTAGACTCATCATTAATATTTGTCTCCATTTGATTGATGTAATCAATTATCTGGTACCCATTAAATAAATTAATGTGATAAAAGAAGGAATGTTAGATCCTAATCCGAACAAAGACAGTAATTTCGAACATAGAAAAAAAAAATTAATGCATAGAACATTACATTTTTTTAATATTAGTTTAATTAAACGACCATTTATCTTTATGCTTCCAATACTTAAATAAAAACACAAGTAATTAAATTAAATTGGTATAGATACTTATTATATATAAGTTTATAAGTAGGTAACATATAGCTCTACAATTTACATGTGGCTTTTGCAAATTGTTGATAAATTATTTGTAAAATACGTATTTTTCCTTAAAAACAAAAATTAGGTGATCAATAGCGATGATGTTATAATGACAACATACTTACATATTTCTTTATTATAATAAAACTTAGATCAAATCAGATACTTACCTACTGTGCCCGAAAAGCCAAGTCAAAACAGCGAAATAAAAATCTGAATACATATTACATACATTGGGAATATCGTGCTTGTCTTCAATTTGTAATAAATTGGACAGAAACGACAGCACTGGCATAAATTAAAGTCAATAGCCTTTTCATACAGTTTCGTTCCTAGAGCTAGACTAGACTCTCAAATGTAGGTAGGATAGAAAAAATTACTGATGCCTTAAACATTTTATGTTATGGCCCATCCTTGTGATGTGTGTTTCCTATAAAAGAAGGTAGATATTTATTATGAAACAAAGCGGCAATTAATAAGATATTAGACAATAAAAGTAACAAAACAAAAATAAAGGAAACTTATAAATAAAATATATAGCTTTTCCTATAAAAGTATTGTATTTTTACTAGTAGTATTGTAAGTTACGCATTAATTCCTACTTTGTGTTTCTGAACACAAAATAGGATGTTGACTTTCAACTCAATTCATATTTCCTAGTAGCTGTCAAAATATGATACCGTCATATATTTTAATTTGTATGGCTTAAAATCAGCATCAGCAATCGCTTGAAATGTAGTCAAACTTTCGTGCGCGAGTCCGACTCGAACTTGGCTCATTTTTTAATTTGCGAAATCGAATGACGAATTCCATTACCATATTTTTATGGGCCGGCATGGCTGTGGCGACTGACTGGAATCGAAGGTTTCCCGCCCGTGGCCAGAGCGACTTGGGCTTCCTTTTTAGCTTTCCATCAGGCGAGAGGAAGCCACTATGCCGTGCCAATATATATAAAAAAAAAAAATAACTAACTCCATCTACGAAAATAACAATGTGTACTAAAACATCTGCATTTCTAAACGATTACCAACAGACAGACAAATCATCATTCGCTGAATTTCAATGTTCTTATAAAAACAAAATGATCTCACTATCTACCAAAACCCGATAAAACTAAAAAAGCTTTCCGCAAAATTTCTTCAACCGAATTCCTACAATATGAGTAACAATAAAACTGAGTAAATCTCAGCGACTCAAAGCTCTGACCTGTGGACGCCGAGCATGAGTCATCTCTTCAGTACACTTGCGAATGTTTGGAATCCTCCTGCACGTCAATTATAGTTTATGGAAGGCCGGCAATGAAGCTGTGCTGTGAACGACCATTAGCCAATAATATTACGACGATACGCGTAAAGTGTCTTCGCTGGAACTTGGCTGACACGCTCTCGCGTGACTTGATCTCATTAGTATTGAGATCGAGACTGGTCCAGTTCATACAGTCACTACATCGATGTTCGCTGTATGGAAAACCTTACGTCAAATACAAATATCATCATCATTATCAGCCTATTTAATTGCAATCCACAGCTGGATAGGTACGCCTCTTCAGTTGTTCGCCACCTAGGGCAAACATCTGGAGGATATACCCATAATCGCCACGCTGGGCAGGCGGGTTGGCGATCGCAGGGCGTAGCTTTTCGCTCGCGTACCTATATTCTTACTGTTATATTTCTGTGATCATATGAATATATTGTAACATCATCATTGTCTTGTGTAACACTTCGCTTTAATACTTTTGCGGTCAGTTATATGGCTTCATGTAAAGGTTAGGAAAGTTTTTCCTTATAAAGGGTGCGTTTATGTACCAAATTTTCGGCAGTCCGTAAATAAATGGCGAAACGTTTTGTTATTCTCTTGGCTTCTTTGAATGACTTTATGTTTCTTACTTCTACAACGGACGCGGCTTTTGTCTTTAGGTTTATAAGAGCTATTTTTTATATCTATAGATAGATAGATATTCTTTATTGCACAAAACACAGAGTAAATACAGTAAAGGTGATACAGAGATGTTGTGGTACAATCTAGGCTGTCTTATCGCTAGTTAGCTATCTCTTCCAGACAACCTTCATATAGTTAGTATATTAGGATGCACATTTATTCTTTTCAGCACATTATCATTATCAGCCTTTCGCAGTCCACAGCTGGACATTGGCCTCTCCAATCGTTCCATTTTATTAGGATTATTATAGTTGCATATTTTAGTTGGATGGACATATAATATAGTTAGCTAAAAATAGGTACTCTTTATTGCACAAAACACATAGATTACAGAAAACCGCCAGAAAGTACAATTTGGAAAGAAAGAACGTTAAAAATATATTTAGGCGGTCTTACCTCTAATAGCGATATCTTCTAGACAACTTTCAGGTAGAGGAAACCAGATTCACTAAATAGATGAGTAGACTAGTGCAGAACAAGTGCCAACTTTCGAAGAAATAATTCGAAACTTGAAAAAATATTAAATTTTCTTCAAGTCAATAAGTGCCAAACTACAATGGCAAAAGCCGTTCAACTATTGTTACGTGACAGAGTAACAAACATCCAGAGATCTAAAGCTACTAGGATACAGTTCACATCCTCCAGTTATCTAAGAAGCTGTAAATTTACTGTTTCTCCGTATAAACTATCCAGATAGGCCATGTCAAGCTGACCAGATGTAGTCGAGTCGCGAGACCGAAGCCCCAAACAGCGTGGCCAGCAGCCTTTTGAAGTTCGCGCCAGACGTATATTGGCACATACTTCAAAGGGGAACGCTTTATCATTTTTTACTGTTGTACATACTGCAAGTATGCTGACTTTTAATGTCCAAATTTTCGTTCTGATCAAGACGTTTGGAGCAAAGACTTTAGCTGAGTTTTTTCTACATCAGAAGTGCATTAAGACATACTCAAAAGTCCCGCGAGGAGAACAAGTGCAAGTGGCGATTTACGGACGAGTCGAAGCTGGTTTTCTTCCCTCAAACTATGGCTCTGATTACAGTCTACCATTTTCTGCTGCACAAGGGATGAGGCCATGATGGTTACCAGAGATGCGGTTCGTGTGCCTAAACACTGGTCAGACTTTATCGCCCTCTTAATAAAATAACGACCTAACTCTAAATGTTGGTTCTCAAAGCCATGTTTTCTTCCTGTGAATATAAACCGAACTATTTTCGCTTATTATTATCAAGCCCCAAGAATTCCGTGCCTTTGTGATACAAAGCGGCGGCCGCGCGTGGTCCTTCGAGCCGGATACCTGATTTTAATATAATATACGAAACAGAACGAATGTTGACATTAACATTAAACTCAACATTAATATTAAACCATACAATGGTGAAATTTTCTCCAAGAATACGTTACTGCAAATATGAATCGTGTGACTCACAAATAGCATAAGTAAAATCATCAGCCTGGTATCGCCCACTGCTGGACATAGGCCTCCCCCAATAATAATTGTTATTTGAGGGTATTTTCTTGTGTTACTACGCTTGGCAGACGAGTCTGTAACCGCTGTAGATTTTATTTGTACCCAGGTAAACGCTGCTCCCCGTTTCCTGATATTCCCTTAGTCTTCTTCTAAGTCACCCACAGGATGAGATGGGTACCTACTATCCCTAGTCCGGAAACCACATAGACAATGGTTGCCGAACAATTATTTGGTTAGCCACTATTTTTTTATAGTACTTACCTACTTAGCTCGACATAATGGCTTCCCTACGCCTGATGGAAAGCGAAAGAGAAGCCCAAGTCGCTGTAACAACTGGCAAGTAACTGGTCAGTTACCTGTCAGTTGCCACTGCCATGCCGGCCCAACCCTCCACAAGCTCCGGAAACCCTACTCACCGGCAGAAACACGACACGACGAGGTTATTTGTCTGGTGGTATTCTATAGGATGGAGGTCCTTCCCCGGACGGGCAGCTCAATTCGAGCGAAGATTCGCTATGCCCTACCTCTCTTAAACCTCTCTTAAACTTTAAAAGAACTACAATCACCAAAATTGTCAAGGAAATTGAAATCGGCAAACCAAACGAACTTAAACATAGTTAGTTAGTTAAATAAAGTTAAAGTTCCTCTGCTCTGATTTGTAATTGCTGGTGCAGTGGACTAAGCCGAACGTGGTTGGCATGCGAACTGATTGTATGCGACTATATTTGAGTGGCGCCAAAATGAATAATCAGCAATGTTGGCACAGACAACTAATCAGTTTCTAACGCCATATTAGGCATTATAGAACATGGTGTTCATTGTTCGTCCGTGTGATCGCAGGGACCGCCAACCCGCCAGCCCAGCGTGGCTATTATGGGTTTATCCTCCAGAAGTTTGCCCTAGGTGGCAAGCAACTGGAGAGGCCTATGTCCAGCAGTGGACTGCAATAGGCTGATGATGACAGGTGTTAAGCTGTTTTGGGTTCGATTATCTATAGCCTATAGATACCGCAACATCAGGGGAGTCATAGGGCCTTGCCGGCCTTTGAGTTTATAGGCTCGCTTTTTAAAGGTCCCTAAGTCGTATCCACTCAAGAATGTCGCAGCTGGAACCTAAATCATGGTATCCTTTTTTTTTCTTTTTCTAGAGGGGAATGCATTAGGCACCGCCATGTCATGCCACCTCCGGGGGGAGGTGACATGGTGTGTGGGATTCACACCTCCCGAAATGGGAGGTTATACCCACTAAACCCCTTGTGTCACCAGTGGGCAGCAAGTTGCAGGGACACGGGTAACGCCGAAGCATACGGCCGCATCCCTGCATGCCCTGGCCAGCCGCAAATGAGAAGCCGCCGGCACTCCTGGTCCGGAGAGGGTAGATACCCCTACCCCCGGCTTCCGGGGAGCAATATAAATCATGGTATCCTTGGAGAAGATAAGTTAATGAATCAACAAAACACATAACTACCCTTTTCCCTTCAACCCTGCGTAGTCAGGCCATGATCAGAATGCCTTTGTACAAACTAACGAAGCTGTTATCTGCTGGCCGATTGTGTCGGGAATCGAAGCGGCGACCTATTGATCGGATGGCTTAGCCGCTATTGTGTATTATAATTGAATAGTTAGACGTCTAATAAGGTTTGGCTTTTAGCCTTTGTGACGTAGCAGGGTAGAGCCTGGGAAATAGTCGCTCTACATAAGAATTTCGTGGCCTTAGGTGGCTAAATGGGTTCCATAAGTTTTCCCGAAACGTTTTCCCTTTTACTTTGAGTAGATCAGATGGGGACGATTTCCAAAACAACCATTTTATCACGTTTAGCGCCGTGTGTATCGTTTTTTAACCGACTTCAAAAAAAGGAGGAGGTTCTCAATTCAGTTGAATTTTTTTTGTTGTCATAATTTTGGATCCAATCCATACTAAAAATTAACTAAAGTGACTTGACTTCCTTTAGAATTACTGTCCGATACAAAACATTTTCATGTATTGTATCAAAATTTGAAGCGAAAACTAATTAAGTCGACTTAATGACTACTCGATTGATAGAAAAATTCTCTCGAAACGATCTAAACATTAGTGAAATAGTCACTAACTCATTTCTATAATTAATTAACTATACATATCCGATAATATTTGAGAGTAAAAAATAACTAACTCAGTTTTTTGTCATTACCTCAATAAATAAACGTAATGAATTAAACGTAAATATAATCTTACGTGTCTCTCTATTCTTTAAAATATATAGCAACAAAATTAGAGTTATCTCTTACTAAACCTAAATTATATAGGTATTTTTTGCTTTAAAAATCTAAATTACAGATATGATACTTATATGACCTAAAATGATAATAAAACAATAAACATATTACATGTTGGGACATTATATAAAACTAATAAATACCATAATACCTATATAAGATATACTAATAAATACTAAAATAATACAAAGTAAATAAATACATATATATATATATATATATATATATATATATATATATATATAAACATAATATATAATAGGACGGACGACTAGATGTAAAAAAAAAGAAGAAAAAAACACTATTGAGCGGACTAATCTTTCTCTATCTTTCTTTACCCTTTAATACGTACCTTCTGTGACTCAATATTAACAGAACCGACAAACAACTCACTTCTCTCTTTCCATATCACAGTGCAGCCAACTCCGCCCTATTATAACGAAGAAAAAGCTTCTCTAAACATTCAATTACATAGCGGGTTGGGGCGAGATTCTCGTCCAATAGAGGTTTGTAGAGCTCATTGTGCGGCTTTGATCCCGTCGCAGCAGATTGTGTATCGGCGCCTCGCATCGCGCTGTTGAGCACGGCTGGCTGGCGACTCACGGCCGGCTGTTGTGGGCGGCTGGGGAACGGGAAAAAAGAATCCAATAAATAAATATCAGACAATATTGCTCTCATCACAAAGTGAGTGTAAGCACTTGTGTTATGGGTAATAGAACTACGAAGGTACCACAAATATTTTACATATATTTAAACACCCAGATACCGAACAAAGACAAGTGTTCATGACAAGTATTTTTGTCCTAGCTAGAGAGCGAACACACGACCCTTACTTATTTCAGAAGGCAGGTGTTCAAATGTATCATCGGAAAGCAGACGGTTGGATTACCACCCTTATATTTATTGTATTTATTTAATCTTTATTGTATAGTAGAGTAAAAAGGCGGACTTAATGCAGCATAAACAATTACATTATTCCTGTAGTGGCGAATTAGCTCTTATTCGGGTAAAGTTTTTTAAAATGTCATCACTTAAGAATACGTACTTAACACCATTTAGTATACCATCATTATCATCGGGATAATATACACAAATTACCTTTTACCTTACACAATTGACGTTCCACCCGTCTGCGATAAAAGATTTGTGAATTCCGTTCTAAAGCACACATATTTTACCACTTTGGAAGAGTCTCTCGCGCAAACTATTCAGTTTAGAAAAAAATGATCTTATAAACCTCAACAGCATTTTAAAATACCTATCCATAGATACCCCACACGTACTTATAAGTTTGATGAACAAAAAATATTGAGTTTCAGTTCTATGTATGGGGAACCCCAAAAATTTTGGATTTTTGTCTGATTTTATTTTAAAATCTTAATGCGGCTTACAGAATACATATACGTACCAAATTTCAATAATGTAGCTTTTAAAGTTTCGGAATAAACTGGCTGTGATATACGGACGGACAGACAGGCATGACGAATCTATAAGGGTCCCGTTTTTGCCATTTTGGCTACGGAATCCTAAAAAGCGACATCGCTTCGCGTCCGAACGCATGGCGTCCTCGTGTGTTCCCACGACCCGGCCGGCTCGTATTGCACTCTGCACAAACAGAGTGGCGCCCGCGCTGACGCACGCTCATTATAAGTACGGCACACTTTGTTTGTATCACATGATGCACATTACGTAGATTTTTTTTATTTAGCCCATCATCATCATCAGCCTGTCGCAGTTCACTGCTGGACATAGGCCTCTCCAGTTGTTCACCACTTTAGGAAATCACCTGGTTTTACCCATAATTGCCATGCTGGGCAGGCGGGTCGAAGCTGGGCGTAGCTTCTCGTTCCGGTGATGCTGCTGCCCGTCATCGACCTGTGGTATTTATCTACGCTTTCTATCGTGATGATTATACCGCCAGCAGTCGGTTGCCAGAGCCTCGTTTGTCATTCTGGTAGCTTGATAGGTCGCTCCCTTACATCCCATAGTATATATTATTACATAGTAGCTATAACACGCTGTGCCTATAGATATGTTCGAAGCTAAACTCTGGTACAGTGAACGGATTCGTAACCGCGAGTAATCGGGCGCGAACAGCGACCCCGCACCCTGCCCTGAGTTTGTCCATGACATAGTTGTTTAAATATAAACAACATTAGCACCAGTGTGATGAACTCGCGCCATAAAGCTTAATGGTCTCTGTTCGAGTCCCAGTCGAAACTAAAATAATAAAAAATCTAACTTCAACAACAACACAGTTAATATACCTATGTCATTTAATTTACAATTGACCACACTTGCGGGCCTCCTTTGTCATAGTTTCTCGGTGGAAAACATCCCTTCGCGTACAAAAAGATTCGGGAATTCGTATCTTTGCCGCGCCGTTAAAACGTGTCTTTTATTTTTGAATAAGCTAAAAGACGGACTAATTACAATTTTTAGCCATAATAGCCTATTCTGTACATGAAATATATTTTCAAAATAACTATCAGGGGGTGATACTAATCATTAGATCGATATCCATCGATCATATCGATCACTAGATGGACACTGATGCCAAAAATGCAATCAGTAAAATTTTTGTCTGTATGTATGTTCGTTATAGAAACAAAAACTACTGGATTTTAACGAAACTTGGTACAACACCAATGTAATGCTGGAGGTCTAACTAAACCCGATGTCCACGCGTGCGACGCCGCTGGCACAGCTAGTCTATTTGTAAGATATCAGCGAAGAAATCACCCATCCATACCATCAATGTACACTTAGCTAATCCACAAGGTAATCTTCCACGCATGTAAGCTTTTGCGTGTAGCGGGTGTCTGAATGTTTTATTGGACAAGGCATTGTTCTGCCGGGACGGTGGCGCCTACGCTTAATAATTAAGCGGCCGGCCAGCATTAGCGAAAAGGTCGGTGGTCGAATGAGGTTAAGTTGGTACCCTGGACATATATCATTATACAGGTTGGTAACAATGTAAAAATGTACAAAGTACTTTACCATCGGCCTTGCCAGGTGTCCCGATTATTGTGGGCAGACGTTCCGATTTTTAAGTTAAATTGAAGTATCCCGGGACAGGCTCTGTCCAGCTTTTCAGGGAGAAACTCTTGTCGTGTCGTGTGTGCAGCATTTTCATTTATTTTTTATGATTGAAAGGATGATTAAGTACGAAAAAGCGACAATAGCGTAAGTCTGATTTAAATAATCTTAAAATACTTATCCATGACTATTTCATCATATTATAACCTAAACATAATTTGAACTCAAATAAATAGACTTTTAAAACTTCCGATTATAATCGTTATTTTACTATGTAGTTTTGGACGATATAATCCCTTATTTTTCACTCAATAACAGCATATTTTGGGATGGGACCAACGTACAATCCTTTCCAACAAAAAAATAATTTTCCAAATCGGTCCACAATTCTCCGAGATAGGTGGTAACACACATACAAAAAAAAGAAGAATATTCAGTCAAATTGAGAGCCTCTTCCTTTTTTGAAGTCGGTTAAAATGTTTCAAAATCAGATGATGTTATGTATTGTTTTATAGAAGGCCAACTATTGAGTTTGTTTGTACTAGTAGGAAACTGGTATTTTATTTTAATTCTTATTCTATTGTTGACATCAGATTGTTTGTGTCTGGTCTGTCGGGTCCGATCTCCATAATATAAATGCTAATCCGCGTTCATTGCACACGAGTCACGAGACGCGGTCAACAGTTGTTGATCAAATGTGTTTTCTAGCTTTCTTTAATATAACAGCTTGGATATTTTTCTTGGAATCAGATTAATATAATAATATCTACTCTCCTAACCTCTAGCCAAATATGCAGTAGATATTTTAATATGCACATAGTATTCAAGTGAGTGCATGAATCCAAATTCACTCTCTGTACATACATAGTGTATGTATTACACAATTCAAAGGGAAGTTATTTCAACTCTACCGTAGAGATACATGTCTGTCTGTATTGGTCTATCTAGACCTACTATCTACATAGAAAACATCTGTTTTCTATACACTAAACATATGTATTTATTTTATAAAATAAGTATCTAAGTAAGGTTATCAGTTGTATAGTACTCATATAAGCGTCGGCTTAGTTCGAGGCTAGATAACGATGTGTGGCCAAGCGTGGCATGTCTTGAGGTTCATAATACCGGTAATACCGGTATCATAATACCGGAGAGATGGAAATGGTATTAAAAACTTCAAAATTACAATAGTAAATAGCGTGACAACGCTCAGGTAATTCTTAAAACAATTTTCTAAAAACAAATTTTTCCATTACACAAAATGAAACTTTAAAAAGTTGCTGGCCCCTGAAATCCCAGCTATACAGTCCGCACAAAACACTCGGCATCCCTTTACCTGCAGAAGTTGCCAACTGTTTTAATTTCGCACGAACTTTGTTTTATTTCGTTGGCTGTTTTGAAACTTCCTAGTCGCTGTAAATGAGTAAATATGCTCACGTGTTTGTGGACTAATTAATTTGTGTATTCAAATCTCGTACAATAAATGTAATGTACGGTACCTTATGTTTAAACAGGCCTTTGTATTCCCCTTGGGAGTTATATGGGGCATTTTCTTAATTATTTATTTAGCTAGAGTAAATACACACACAGGATGGGGATGGACCTTTTTGCCCCAAGCCATCCTCACCTGCCCGTGGCGCATCCTGCCGAACAACAAACGAGGCTCTGTCAAACCGACTGGTGGCGGTAAAACCATCACGATAGAAGGCGTATAAATATCACAGGCCGATGACGGGCAGCAGCGTCACCGGAGCAAGAAGCTACGCCTTGCTATCGTCAACCCCAGGCGGGTTGACGATATGGCGACCCAACGTGGCGATTATGGGTATATCCAGATGTTTGCCCTAAGTGGCAAACAAATGAAGAGGCCTATGTCCAGCAGTGCACTACCAAAGGCCAATGATGGTGGTTGACTACCCCTGAACCAAATTGGTAGTTAAATAAGGTGGAAAATGCATATGGTGATGCATAAGTTTCATTTCGTTTTTAATAGGCACTTAACAGACCCTCCGAGCTTTTAAAAGCGTTTAAAGAGGCTTTATTAAACTAGGTTTTTAAAAGCATGGTCGATGCCAGCGATATCGGATTGCAAACTTTTTTAGTGAAACGTTTTAAAATCGTATTTTACCAAGAAAGAAAAAGGTCTAAAGTTTTTACATTTATAGCCAATGGATACGAATTATCTGTTTGAAAATTTGCATTCAAACGGCAAGAAATCCAGATGATAATAAATCATGAGTTTGAAGGTTTTATAAAAAGGATTCCCGATTCCTTTACGTAGGGTACCTGAGTACTTATCTCCTTATTTAATACCTACCTACTAATTAAGAATATGAGTATTGCTAGAAATTTCCAGGTTATTTTCAGGAATCAGTGAAAATCCCAGAAAGCCACACCCTAAATAATTCACTTAATTCAATTATTCCATTGTGATCGATCTTAGCCTTCTCGGATCCAGCACATGCCAGCCATCTCGCGAAAATCGCCACTCCATCAGCTGGCCTGAGGGCGTCCTGCATTATGTTTGCCGACAAACGGTCTCCACTCTCTCCACTATTCAAAGTAAACTATTCACAATCCTTCTCCATACAGCCACCATTTGACTTCGAAACGTGGACAAAAGTAATCTTACAGAACAAATTGTATCTGCCGTCCCTCGCGCCGACCGACACCGAATGTGACCCAGTTTGGGGACATTCGGTCCGGGGGCTTTTATTTTTTTTGCTTAATCATACAACACGGTGGCAGTTTACTCTGATGACTTTTACTCTGGCTGCGCCTGAATTTGTTGTGTTAAAAGGTTGTTTGTTTAAAGTTTGTTCTATTATTGTAAGGGACTACAATCCTGTCTCTTGTTGACTTAATGGTTTTAGGATTCCGTATCCAAAGGTTAAAATGGTACCCTATCACTAAGACTATTTTTTTTATAGTAACTGGGCATAATGGCTTCTCTACGCCTGATGGAAAGTGAAAGAAAAACCCAAGTCGCTGTGACAACGGGCATAGCGAATCTTCGCTCGAATTGAGCCGCCCGTCCGGGGAAGGACCTCCACCCTATATAGAATACCGCAGCCAAATGACCTCCGGGTCGTGTTTCTGCCGGTGAATAGGGTTGCCGGAGCTCGTGGGGGGGTTAGGGTTGAGCCGGCATTGCGGTGGCAACTGACAGGTAACTGACCAGTTACTTGCCCGTTGTCACAGCGACTTCGGCTTCTCTTCCGCTTTCCATCAGGCGTAGGGAAGCCATTATGTCGAACTACATACTATATAAAAAAAACAGAAACCACTCGGTCATTAGGACATAGGTAGAAGTAGCCAAACTCATTTGTATTGTGGTGGTGTGCACACCACCCACAAGAGACCCGCATCCCCACGCGTTGTAACAGTTAATGTAATAAAGTAGGGTAAGGGTTTGCAGAAAGGGTTGAAAAAACGTGACTGAGGGAAAATAAATGATGGATGGGGCTAAAAAATAGAATGTGGCAATATACTTACTCGTGAATATTGTTAACAAAAATTGCGTATATCATATGTAGGTATGAATTGTGTATTCATGATAGTCATGATGTACGCACACACACGTTTATTTAAATTTATTCTAAGTAAGTATACTAGCTGTGCCAGCGGCGGCGTGCACAGTAAGAACACATTGGATGCGTTCGAGTATTTGATTCAGGGGACTGTTTCGTCAGGGGACAGATCCCGTTCTTGGAGGAGGGCGACGGCTTCTGCCTGAGCCCTAGGCTGCCCCAAGTGGGGGGGGCGGCCGGATCTGCCTAGCAGACAGCGCTGGTGGTGGCGTGGTGTAATGGTTTATACCAAGATCCCACGTCACCATCGCCCAAGGCGCATTGGCGGTGATGACCGGGGTTTTTTAGTGGGTATTCTCCGTCTCGCTACCATCTAGAGGCGGAGTGAGTCCCACATAACCTGCTGCGTCCCCGAGTAGCAGGTATGCGTAAATGCATTTTCCCCCGGTGCAACAAAAAAAAAGGGGACTGTTTCGTAAAACACTTTACAACATTTTTCACGTCTCAATATCCGTCTCCACTTATTGCTCCACGCGGTCTGTGCGCCAATCTTCACGACTAACTTGTGCCCTCAAAGTTGCCCGTCTGGTAACAGACACTGCAAGTTTCCCGACTGTGGCACTTCATCCAACTTTCTGCTGACAATGGAAACCTCATCGGGAGAAACTTTCGTACAGATTGCACAGGACTTTTTTCTCTATAGGAGAAATCAATATACTGTGCCACTACTCGTACGAAATGTAATATACTGAGTTCACACTGTATATTGACTTCTCCTCATCTGACGGACAGTGATTCTTCAAACTCCTGGGCAGGTTATAGGATACTTTTCATTACGCTACAATCAATAGGAGCAGAACAGTGAAGGGAAGTGTTGGCAAAACGGGAGAAATTTTTATCTGTATGTTTGATCGCGCATTACGCGAAAACTACTGCATGGAATTGAATGCGGCTTTCACCAATGTATTGCTAGAGGTCTAATTTACAATTTAAGTACCTTTTTATGGAAGTCTGTTATTTTTGAAACCCGATATCCACGCGTGCGATGACGCTGGCACAGCTAGTATTTAATATATCTACCAAACAAATTTCATAAACATCCAAAGTGACGTCACTCAACCTTATTTTTATATGAAGCATCTTGATATAATGCGTTGCGCCAAGGTCGTTGAGAAAATCTTCTTAACCCATTTAAGAACATTTCCTCACATGACCCAGTACGCGTGTTTGCCGCATTCATTTAACACCACAACACATCCAAGGACAGTGTTAATTAATTCAAACCACTAGCGCACCCTCGGATCTCAGGAGTGACGTCACAACTGTATGGTAATGACGATATGACTGCTCGTGACGCGGTCATGTTTGTTTACTTAAGAAATGTCTGCAAACAAATAGTGCTATTGGTTTACTTGAAAAATCTCTGCAAATAAATAGTATGGAGTATAATATAAGGAAAAGATTTGTATTTTTGTTGTTGTATGTTTGTAACGATTTCTCAAAAACTGCTGAGTAGACTTTCAAATTCACCATTTTAAAACTACGTTCACCCTAAGAAACATAATCAAGCGATTTTATTGCTAGAAACATTTAGAGATCTTCACTAAAACGCCGATAATGTAATTCAATGAAATGTTTATCTAATTAGGATTAGGAAAATAAACGGCTGGCTCGGTGGCTCAATTGGTAGTGACCTCTGCCTTCTGAGCCAAGGGTCGTGGGTTCGATCCCCACGCATTACAAACATTTGTGTGCATGAACATGTCTGTTTGTATTGGTCTGGGTGTTTTCTATATATTATATGTATATATTTACAAAAAAAATGTATCTAAGTAAGTTTATCAGTTGTAGTACCCATAGTACAAGCTTCGGCTTAGTTTGGGGCTAGATGGCGCTGTGTGGCCCAGCGTGGCTTGTCTTGGGTTATTATTATTAAATAAATCTGAAACACAAGGGGGCGAGGTCGCTAGTACAATAATAAAAGTATACATAAAACCAATTATAATTTAATCGATAGGAGTCATAGGAGTAATAACTATCAAATCCCTGAATCACCCAAATTCCTTTCTGAAATTAATTAATATTAAATTCTATATTAACTGTCCATTCAATAGATCGTTCGGCTAAACAACAATCGAAGTGCGAACACCGTTTGTTTACCTCCGAAATCACACCAAATTAATTTGCATGCAAAATTGTCGAACACTGATTACCATTCCTAATCCCTCTCTAACAAAGCTTAAAATTAATTAGTGCAAAAATTCTAATTATTAGGCGGTCTCGTCCCGAAAATTAGGTGTGAAATTAAAAGCACATTCAGATCCCTCGGGAGCCGCAAACATATTAATTGAAATTCCAGAGTCGGCCATTTATTAAGGAGCCTGCTTATCAAGGACGGGATATTGCGGTAAAGATGAGGGCGTTGACCAAGTTTTTTTTTTTTTTTTTTTTTATACCACTGGGTGGCAAACAAGCCTACGGCCCGCCTGATGTTAAGCGGTTACCGCAGCCTATGGACACCTGCGACACCAGGGGTATCACACGCGCGTTGCCGACCCTTTAAAAACCTCTTCACAACCAAGTGTTGTTTTATAAGCCTGTTAACACTTAATACAAGGGGTGGGTATTTTGTTATTGCTTACCACTTAAGCCTCGTCGGGGGCCGTCACTGGTTGATACAGGCGTTTCGCGAAGCAGCCAGCGGAAAACACATAACGTGATTGGCTCGGTGGCTCAATTGGTAGTGACTCCTGCCTTCTGAACCAAGAGTCGTCGGTTCGATTCCCACATTCGTGTTATGAACATCTGTGCTTCCTTCCGAATAACAGACAAGCCTCTGGCAACCGACTGGCGGCGGAATAACCATCACAATTGAAAGCGTAGCTGAATCCTAGAAGCCGATGACCGAAGCGCAGCAGCGTCACCGGAGCGAAAAGAGTAGTTCTAAGCCAACTAAGTACCTAACTATGGAATTCTTTACCGGAGTCCGTATACCCCGAGGAATATAATCTTCAGATTTTCAAGGCGAGAGTGATTCGGTTAAGTTGCGTAAGCGCGCTTCATCTTAGGCTTCAACATCGCTTAACATCAGGCCAGTTGGGGTCAAGCGCTACACATTCACTAATAAAAAAAGCCTAATGTTTTTTAAGGTTCTTTCGTTTGGTTTTCTTAGACAGCAAGCAAGACAAACACACACACTTATACGCATGCCCATACTTTCACACACACACACGAGCCCGCCCACACACACACGAGCCCGCCCACACACACACACACACACACACACATAATTAGACTAAGTTTTCTTACTATTTTTCACTATTGTTTATCATAGCCTTGAAGCGATTGTTTGTTATAGTATGTAACCTCTGTAGCTACGGGAGAGTGGTTTCTCCTGGCACAAGTGATATCTCACTTAAAAGGAGAAATCTACCTCTAATAAATTAAGGCAACCCAATGCTTTTTGTGAATAAATATTTTTTCATTTTCATTTTCAATTAATAGGTACATATTTTACCATGACCCGGGAATTTTTGAACCCGAGAGGTTTTAGTCTCAATCCTTGCTACTAGCCCAACTAATCACTTGCGTATGATAAATGGCATCTACTCGGAACTGAATAACAAAACAGCAATCCCAATATCCATCCCCATACTTAATTATTCCCTTCAGCATTCATAAATCTTGCTAAGTGAGGATTTGCAAAAACAAACTGTATTTCAGGGCATCGACCGTCAACTCATTCGGTAGTAAGTGCCGTAGACTCATCAAAATTAATAGAGTCGGGGTTGTGATTTGCGGGGCAAGAGTTGGGGAAGGGGTGAGTGATCCCTTATTTCCAGCTTTTAGAGTTACGACCCTTAAAATGGCGTAGGTAATCCATTTTTTACAGTATTCTTGCTGGTTCTTCTTGATGATATCTTCGTTTTTATTTATAGCCGACAATTCAAGGTGCTTGTCATTAATCTAATCGTATTTTTTTCATTCATTTCGGCACAAGCAGTCAAACATTACCTACATAAAAAATCTTAAATTACAAAAAGACAAAACAGTGCCGAAACATATTAGATATCTTTCTTTGTCATTCATCATCATCATCAGCCTGTATCAGTCCACTGCTGGACATAGGCCTCTCCCAATGTTCGCCACCTTGATCGATCCCGGGCTTCTCGCATCCAGCACTTTCACTTTGTCATTCACTTATTTGAAAATTAACACATAATTTGGTATTGTAGGCTGTCGTGGATACCTTGAAGATTTTTATTTTTATTAGATAATCTTTTCTCTACCGGTGAATAAAGAGTATGTAGATATACCTACGTAGAAGTTGAATATAAGAAAAATCCTTCGGTCAGTATTCGCATTACTTACCTAACCCACAGCATTCACATAACCCAAACGTGTTACATAAAAACACTGTTATTTTATGACAACAAAAGAGAAAACTCCTTTTAATATAAACTCCGTTTATGACGCCTTTGTACTGTTGAACGCGAAATGTTCCTCTTATCTTTTCCCGGTCAATGTATCCTTGTATTACATTTAATCCCGGGCAGTGTACCGAGAAATTTGCGTTTGTTACGCTAACAATTTAGCCAATTAACTAAAAAGGATTCTTGTTGGAAATATTCAATGTACTAAGTGTTTTTGCTAGTAGCGAACTGGCACGTAGGTTGCGGTTTTTCCTTCTTTGGGGTTGGATTTTACGTCTGAGGCCTTTTTAGGGTTTTGTAGGCAAAGTCTATGTCCTCACGCCATCTTTTCTTTGGCCTCTTTGACCATCTGTAGAGCCTTGGCGCAAAGCATTTTGACGATCAAAAGGACTGATGAAAACAAAATAGAAATGCCGTTATTCGCTAAGATGGTACACGATTTATGAGGAACTTCTTGCCTCGCGCCTCGGTTTTATGGAATCAACTTCCTGCGACAGTCTTTCCGAATAGTTACGACTTGAGAACTTTCAAGAAACGAGCGTATTCATTTTTAAAATGCTGACAACGACCCCAGAACTTGATTTGAGTTGCGGGTGTCCATGGGGGGTGTCGACTGCTTACCATCAGGCATCACACAAGCTCGTCTGCCGCCTCTTGGATAAAAAAAAGACGGGGACCGTGGATGTGCCCTAAAAAATTTATAGAACTCCGAATCTTGGTACTTGATAATGAGATTTCTTTAGGTCTTTTACAGTATTTTTTTTTCGCCGTTATATTTCCTCTTGTCATATCCACAACCTGTCATCATCATCATCAGTCTCCCGCTGTCCACTGCTGGACATAGGCTTCTCCAATTGCTTGCCACTTTACGCTGGGCTTCGTATAACACTGTAAAAGAAAACAAGTATCTTATCTCTAATGCAAAAAATCCGGAGTATACACGACTCCAGTTTATAAAGGGCAAGGTTCTTACACCTACGGTTATAGATGCGTACACATTCGCTATTGAAGTCGAAAATAAACATGAACAAAGCTGAAAATTACACGAAAGGCGGTATAGATAGCCAGTATATTTGTATAGTCGGTGAAACAGTGTATCTGATGATGGATAATGCGCAGGCGACGCCTTCATGACACAGTTTAGCGTACGAATCATCTTTCTATTAATAAAAATGAGCATTACGCTCAGTTTGTGGTTACGTACCTTAAGAGGAAAAATCGGACCTTAAGATCTTAACTTCGGACTTAACCCTACATTATGACCTAAAAAAGTTACTTTTTAACATTAATAAAGCTACGATCAAATCTGAAACACACGCAATGAAAGTAGAGGTGAAACGCGCTGTGCGAGGCTTTGGATCTTGCATCATATAACGGAGCCTATTCGCCGTATACTGCTCGTGATAAACAGGGGTGGGAGGAATCAAGCTAATTAATTCAATATGTTTTATTTGTACCCAAGATAGGTGTACTTAGGCTAGTCCTATACTAAATCCGCAAACCACGCGGACTACTGGTATACCAATATACTCACAATTCTCATGCATCCTAATAAAATATGATTACTTGCTTACCTAACTATCCACGTGACCTCATATCCAATATGTGAGTAATTTGTCCAATTTTCAATCGTTACCGTACCATTTATCTCGATTTTTTTTATTCGTACATTGTCTCTACTTTTGTCTGCAGCCACAAGTTCGTGTGACGCCACCGAAAACAAAATGGTTCGATCTGCTTCTTAAACAATATAATCAAGTATTATCTCTCAAATTTTAATAACATAATACGCAACAATTTGCATGATTGGTGTAATGCTATACATAATTAGCTTAACAACCGATACTACAGCGCTAGAGGATGCTACATCATTATAACACTATGTAAAATATAATCGATGCGTGTATATTAAACGTTGGGTAATTATCTCAAGAAACGGATAATAGCTTTTTGCATATATCCGTTGCGTTTCAGCGTTGTCTATATAAGCGGTCGTGTGCGTTGCTATCTGTTTGTTAGCCATGAGGGGGGGCTTGGTGTGTGTCCTGCTCTGCGTGTTTGTCCATCCATCTGCCCAGTATGAATACGACAACGTTACAGTGGACAGGGTCCCGTTGCAGCTGCCTGATTTTAAGCGGGAACATCCGGTAAGGATCTTTAGTTATTTATTTATCTATGTATCATCATCATCAGCCTATTACAGTCCACTGCTGGACATAGGCCTCTCCAGTTGTTCGCCACTTAGAGCAAACATCTATCTATCTATCTATCTATGTATAGATAGATAGATACTCTTTATTGCACAAAAACACAGACACAAACATATTACAAACAACACAAAGTACAATCTAGGCGGTCTTATCGCTTATAGCGATCTCTTCCAGACAACCTTCTATATTTATCGACTTAGAAATGCTCTAGACACAACCACTTTTTTTTAATGAGTGGCAAGGCTACCCACCTCCTTACAAGATCTAGAAATGGACGTAAGTGAGCTAATATCGAACAATGTAACTCGGTTGTGAAAGATCTCTCTTGGAAATTTCCTCGACGTTCATTAAAATTTGACTTTATTTAGTCTAGTACAACTAAGTAATGACGTCCATTCAAAATTTTATTATTATTGTTTATTTTTTTGCTTACTAACATAATTTTAAGTCACTTGTATACTAACAATTTATGGACCATAGTCTGAAATAAATTCATTTTTTTTTTTTTTAAATTAAACTAAACCCACTAAAACGATAGGACACTTTGAACACTCGAGTTTGTCGGTCTAAGTCGAGGTGTAAAATCACTCTTCTTTGTGAGTAGGTAGATTTTAATTTAGGTACCAAATAAAAACTCGAAGGATTAAACACTGATCCAATCTGGTGATTTTCCTTCCAGAAACCTATAGGACTTCTGACCACTACAGCCGGGGCACCCGTCGACATCCGAAGCGCGTTCACACTGAACACAGACATCTTCTCGAGCCAATACCACCTGGACACCACCTCCCACACCGACGTCGAGGAGATACCCGAGAGGACGGTGCACGCCCGCGGCAACGGCGCCTACGGCTACTTCGAGGTCACCCACGACGTCTCCAAGTACATCAGCTCCGATGTCTTCAACGGAATCGGAAAGAAAACCCCCCTCTTCGGCAGATTCTCCACAGCCATCCAAAACAAAGGCGGCCAAGAGCTCGGAAGAGAAACGAAAGGACTAGCCATAAAACTCTACACCAAAGAAGGCAATCTAGATCTACTCTGCTTGCACTTCCCCGTCTACGCCTACAGAGATCCCATTGACTTCGGCCATTTCGTTCGCGCTTTCAGGAGGAACCCTAAAACAAACATTTTGGATAACACCCAGATTTGGGATTTCCTCACAAAAAGACCAGACGGTTTGCACAACTTCTTGTGGCTTATGTCAGATTACGGGATCCCTTACGGCTACAGACGAATGGATATATTCCCGATCCATACTTATGAAATAACAAACAAACACGGCGAGAGTTACTTCGCCAGATTCAACTTCCGTACCGAGCTAGGTTTGGCCAACCTGACCACCGCTGAGAGCGCCGCCATAGCCAGTCGAGACCCTGACTTCTTTACGAGAGATATTTACAACGCAATCGCAAACAAAAACTACCCTTCCTGGAGATTGGACCTGGACATACTCACTTTGGACGAAGTAACAAAACTTGACTACAATCCTTTTGACGTCACCAGGTTGTGGAAGAAAGGCACGTACCGCACGGTTACTGTAGGTAGACTAGTTCTGAACAAACAAACGGAAAATGAGTTCAGAGACACCGAACAGAGTGCGTTCAATCCTGCTAATCTTGTACCAGGCATACCTGGACCTGTCGATATTATGTTCAGGGCGAGAAGACTTGCGTACCGCGATGCGAATAGATACCGCGTAGGACCTAATCATGACAATATAGATGTCAATCGTCCTGAATACAGAAAAACGTACACACGTGACAGCAAAGCTCCAGTCAGAGATAATATGGGTGATGCTCCCAACTATTATCCTAACTCCTTCAATGGACCAGAACCGTACGTCGATCCTACCCGTCCCAAAGTGAGATTGAACATGTACGATAGAAACGTGGTCGATTTAGAACCTCTTGCGTACTTCTATAGACATTACGTTGAAAATGATGCGCATAGGAAAAGAATGGCAGATAACTTGGCGGCTTCTTTGCTAAATGCAGATAGTGCTGTTGTCAAAAGGGCGGTGAACTTGCTATATTCGGTAGATAAAGACCTGGGGGAAAGGACTTATGCTAGCTATGTGAAAGCAACGGAGTTGGCAAAAGCTGCGGCTAAATTAGAACCTAAGAAACGATACGAGCCTCTCTCAAGGTGCATGAGTTTGTTCATTGAAGGTCGTTTGAAGTGATGTCTACATAAGTAAATGTAATTATCCATAGGCTGTAAATATTTAAAGTCTTTCGCAGTCCAATGCTGGACATAGGCTAATTGGTTGCCACATATCTCAGTCGATGTTTTTAATACCAAAAGTTAAAATATTGATATCCGGTCTTACCTTAATTTTTATAGGCGCTATAGAATCAATCTCTGGCTTTAATAGGTTATTTATTCCTTTGATTTTCGGTTGAACCTGTAAAATGTCTATTTAATTTCATATATGTATGTACTATTCAAATTCAAAATTCAAAAATATTTATTTAAAACAAGTAGGTTTACATAGGTACTTCGGTTCACATAATGTACATAACCTACATTGTTATCGGGACTACAGTAAAATAATTAGCTGAACTTTAAAATTAGTACTATAGAATATTTTTATGTTTCTTCATAATGTGTATTATTATATTGTATTCATTTAGTTGTTTATTTAATAATTTTGTGTGCAGGATCACATATATTTGTGCAATAAAAGTTTTAGTTGCTTTCATTGCCTGCTGATCTATTTTACTGTCTATCCACACATCTTAAGTAAACAAATGTATCTTTAATTGCAATGTGAACTAATGCTCACATGGATCGCTGGATGTAAAACAATAGTTCAATATTTTATCCAAAAATTTTCAAGGGGGCGGTCAATCACGACAGGTTTATTAAAAGGTTTTGGGGAAAAGCCTGGTGTTGGTTGTAGAATTCTAACAACTGTGATAGGAATAACTATAATCTATTCTAGTTTTGGCCTTATTTTAAAAACACAAGCATAAATCACGAACTTTTAATTAAGCCCACAGGTTCACCAGCTACATTCCTTATATGCACTTTGCTCCACTTAGCTCTAAATAATTCTCTCGTTTCCCGGCCCCAAGGCCCAAATGGAACACAAAATAAACACCACTCCGTATAAACGCTCCCGACTAAGGTATTATTAATACTTGCTCCTGAAAAATAATAAAAACACGCTTTAGAATAACCACGTTCAATTTCCAGTCTTATGTATACAGAGGTTGAGTTTAATTCAGAACGTTTGAGAGGCGAAGTGATGACGGGTTCAGATGGACATAAAGTATTTTACGGCAGAAAATGTCTGTTCAAGTATGTTAATGGAATCGGTTTTATTGTTAAATTGTGAAAAGTTTACTGAGGGAGTGGAAACACATAAAGTTTTCGTGTCGGCCGCGAGCTTTCGTAAACTTTTTGGAATCACGTGTATATTTGTTGTTTAGTACGACTAAATAAGAAGCACGGTTCGACGTACTTTTATAGTCTGAATGCTATTTTTTTTTGTTTAGTGCCTGTGCTACTGTTTGTGGTTTCCCATCGCCTGATGGAAAGCGAAAAAGAGGCCCAAGTCGCTTCGGCAATGGAGAAATAACCATATGAATGACATGTCTTAAGTATTGTATGACTAGTGATAGTTACACAGTGACTTATAGACTACTGTAAGATAATTCTGGCTAGGTTCATACCTAATGCGCGTTCAAAAGTACACTCATGTGAACTCATACTCGTATACGGGATGTAAGGGAGCGACTGTATTTTTGAACGCGCATCACGCAAAAACTACTGCATGGAATTTAATGCGGTTTTCACCAATGTATTGCTAGAGGTCTAACTTAAAATTAAGTTTCCATTTTATGGAAGTCCATTATTTTTGAAAACAGATCCAAGCGTGCGACGCCACTGGCACAGCTAGTTCTAAATATATTAAGTTCCCAAATAAGATTGGGGCATCTATTGTTCATGTTACTGGCGAGGAAACTTTTTTGGCACAACGGCAGGCGTTTAGTATCGCAACTCACGTTCCAGTCGAAAGTAAAAACTGACTTGCGTAATTCAACAAGCGACTTTATTTCCCGTAGAAAGGTTGTATTGATTCGACTTAACAAGCTTTTAGGTACATGGAGCGATGTATAACTTGGACAAAGGAAATACTGATACAGATGTGAACAAGTCGTATTATAGACAAGCTTTTGCCCGCGACTTCTTCCGCGTTCATGAAGGTATCAGCATGCCAAATTTCAATCATCTAACTTAAGCGGTTTAGATTTTTTATACAAAAGGATCTTCCCGCTAATTCCCGTTCGAAGCGAAATATCTACCACAGGCCGATGACTGGCAGCAGCGTCACCGGAGCGAAAAGCTGCGCCCAGCGATCGCCAACCCGCCTGCCCAGCGTGGCGGTTATGGGTATATCTTCCATATGTTTGCCCTAAGTGGCGAGCAACTAGAGAGGCCTATGTCCAGCAGTGGACTGCAATAGGCTAGTAATGGTGATATAATTTATCGTGATTTTCACGCGCGCAAAACCGGGACAGCAGCTACTAAGTAATAATATATTGAGCCACGCATTTAGAGCATACAAGGTCTATCAGAGACACATTTCTGCGGCTTCAAAACTACACATATGTTAACAATCGTTATATAAGAAGTTAATTTCTTTAAAATTAATATTATAAATCGATATCTGAATTCTGCCGGTTTAGAATCAGTTAACGTGAGTGGCGGTATCTGAACGGGCCCCGGCTAGCGGGCACTTTTTGACGTTGGGTTTGTCTCGGCGCGGCGATATAAAACAGGGCGATCAAGAGTAAATAGACAAATATCGGTTTATGTTGGAAGTGCTGTATAATCTGGTCGATTATCCAAATAAATTTTGTTGTAAGTAATTTGGTGTTTTACTTCTGAATGTTAAAACATATCAATAAGAATAACTTTGTATTCGCTGCGTGTATCGCGACAACCAATTTGCCGGATCACGGTAATACGGAGTCGTATCGTGCGAAGAGTAGCGTCTTTCTTTATTGTTATACATTTACATAATCGACCGCCGCCCGTTGTCCTAGGTGAGCGACGGTACGCGACATGTAGCGATGCGACGCGACGTGATGCGACCAATAATTTACGAGGTACTGACTCGATTACGTAGGCTACTAACCATCATAAGACTATCGCAGTCACTGCTAGACATAGCGTCTTACACTGCCTCTCCAGTTGTTCGCCACTTTGAGCAAAGATCTGGAGGCTTTAACCATAATCGCCACGCTAGGCTAGCGGGTTGGCGTCTCTGGGGATAGCAGAGCGTAGCTCACTTTTGACGCTGCTGCCTTCCATCAGCCTGTGGTATTTAGCTACGCCTTCAATCATTATGGGCATAACGCTATCATTCGGTTGCCAGACACTCGTTTGTTATTGGACAGTGTATGCTGTCCAATAACCGCGGGCAGGTGAGGGTGGCTTGGAGCCACCAAATAGGAAAATTATTATAATGTAATACAATACTTCAAGCTGTACTACCGCAACAACGTAGGCCACTACTCTATACATTTTTTATATAAAAAGAGCGTTCAGGATGACCTCACTCCACCTGATGGTAAGCGATCGTGAGGTCCATATGTAGATCGACAGGCACAATAGGGCATACCCACCGCGCCTGTCGCCCTTACGCTGAAGGCCCACTGAGATGCCGTTTCACGCCCCGCCTGAAGAACGTAGGATTGTAAGATGATACCATACCTACAAAGACAATAATTATAAAGATGGATATTTTCGCGTCGCATCGCGTCGCGTTTTTTCGCTAACGTAGGACGTCAGGTCACCCGGCGGAGTTCAGCGGAGGACGAGTTGGAGCTAGTTTGTATTAATTTATCGGGTGTCTCGATGCCGTAGATCAATATTAATTACGTTGAAATTGGAACTTGGTTCCTGCTGTAAGTTGTGTGGTGTCTGGTGTACTTAATCTATTTGAGATCACATGTTCACTAAGGAAGGAGGTATATCTAAAGAAGGAAAGACACATTTGTTATTTTTGTACCCATTTAAAACCACAGAATCTGTTAATGTAAATTCGAGAACTGCTGGATCGGCTTGGCTAATTTTGGTCTTGAATTATTTTTGGAAGTGCGAAGTCTACAGGATTAGATAGTAATGTAGGTAGACTCGCTTTTTGAAGGTCCCTAAATCGTATCCATTCGAAAAGTCGCAACCGGTAGCCGATTCCAAGGAATTGAAAATGGTTTTGGATTTTTTATTTCCAACAAGAAGCTTTTATAGTTCTAATATTATTTATACCTACACAATTTCTATCAATCAAAACTTAATGCTATGATCTATCTTGTTGTGTGTCTTTTCTTTCTACAGAGGTTCTAAGGTGCCCCACTGGATAACTATAAATATACTCGTACTATTGAAAATATCAGGCATCACACTTGCTCGTCTGCCGCCTCTCGCATAAAAAAAAAAAAATAGTTTAACAGAATTACCTATTCATCAAAATGTCGACAGGTCTTCTGCAACAATATAACAAAAGCTTCAGTCAAACTGGCTAGCGAGCCGTAGAGTCGCAGGCGCAGACGCGACAATTTATAGATCATATCAATTGGCCTGCGCGCGCGCACTATTTTAGAACGCATTCAGGTCATAGATGCACCGCGGGCGCAATTAGACGGCATTGTTGCCAACTGTACTGGTGTATTTCCGCTCCTGATGCGCTTTCAAAGCATTCTGATAATAAAAAACTGACACTTTGTCTGGAAGAGATCGCTTACTAGCAATAAGACCGCCTATATAGTGCCATAGCTCTCTGTAATAACTTATAGATGTAAATGTTTGTATTTTGTGCAAGAAAGAATACCTATTTATCTATAAATGAAAAAGTGAGCCCATAAAATTTCTCAAGAAGGCTCTCCAGTTGTTTACCCATTTGGGCAAACACAATATGTAGGCTTTACCCATAATCGACACTTGGAGTAGGCGAGTTGGGTATCGCAGGGCGTAGCTCCTCGCTCCAGTGACGCTGTTGCCCGTCATAGGCGTGTGATATTTAGCTACGCCTTCAATTGTGATGGTTATACCGCCACCAGTCGGTTGCCAGCGCCTCGTTTGTTATTCAGTTGGATGCACCACTGGCATGTGAGAGCGGCTTTGAGCGAAATGATGATAGTTCGCTTCCTTACATCCCTTATATACCTACAATTTGTATCATTCGAGACTTACGAGGCGGTGACGCGAAACCGCGTCAAGTATTCGACAGTAAGCTGTGTGCTTAGCGAAGTTAAGTGGCGTTACGTCACGGCTACGTCACCGGATGATCTCGGCCGTAAGCCGCGGGGACGAGCTAATCCCGCGGAGTCGTGTTTGTTCCCGGGCTGTGCAAATAGATGCGCACTAAACTGGCCTGAATCAATACAGGCTATACATTTAATTACGTTTTTTATACCACTACTAACGACCCGCCCCGGCTTCGTACTGGTTCGATACTATTTTTTCCCGCTAACTCCCGTTCCCGTGGGAATTTACCGACTTTTGTGAATCTAAACCATCCAGGGGCCACTCAAACGCATACAGATCGATCAAGCCGTTTAGGAGGAGATCAATGACATACACACGTACAGCAGAATTTATATATAGGTATAAAGAAGATAGAGGTGTAGCGGCCTACAGTAGCAGTTTTGCAGCGCACGCAGTTTTGTATTGTGCGCTGCTTAACAGGCAGTCGTTCCCCGCCGCGCATTCCGACCACTCGCTAACAACATGTAATATTATAAGGTGCACCAAATATATATCTCTACTGGATTTTGGACTTCTATCATTTCACCACACCGCACAGAGGAACCTCCACTTCTTCGTACCCCATAGTGGTGACTCTCCGACAAGAACACGCAGATGGAGCAGATAACGGATTTTGGGGACATGCCTGTGCGGTGTGCAGGGGGCGACTCACATTGCAGTATCACGGTCGGATAGTGCGCGGCAAGCAAAACTTCACTCAACATGTAAGAAACACGTGAAGAATTTCATCAGTAATTCAGAGCAGAAAAGTAAACTTCGTTCAGGCGACCGACGAGGAGCAGCAGAGAACCAGCAGCGAATCGGAATTGGAGTCGTATCACGCAATGAGGTGAACTACGTACGTACATGGTTGTCCTATTGAGCGAACATAGAATTAGCGACCAGGACAGACCATCATCATACGAATCGTAGAGGAGACGTTGCTCATGCAGTTTTTCTCGCCGTCATCGCCATGCCCCGTTTGGTCTCACGGCTGTACCATGGGATGATGAGCTGGAGTTATAGAGACGCCGCAGACGGAAACAGAGCCCACACAGAGATGAGGTACCCCGTTCAGATGCGCGCGTAAGGCATTGGAGCTGACTCAACTGTTTTCGCCGCGTGACTTCGGATGACGCAATCATGTTCCATCGCAACCAACTGGACTCGGGAAAAAAGTGCAGTGCAAAGTGTTATGGTGAAAAAGATGTAGAAATTAAATTGAGTGTTTCGCGTGTTGTCAAAACAGCCCGTTCAATATTTCGCGACCTTTCTCGTTTTTGTCTCTATCTGTAATTGTTGTATGAAAATAATGAGACAATATTTTAATGCACCTATTTAAAACATGACGTAACATCAGTACTTGTGAATTTTGAGTAATTTTGTATGAACCCATGTTGTTTTTATTTTGTGTCCTAACTTGTGTAACTAATGTAAGATTTTTCAATTGTTTTAGAAATGTTTATTTTAAAAGGTACTTGAAACTGTTATCGCACTGAATGTAATTTGAGCGATCATGCGCCGACGCAGCGCCGGTATCGTGCTCAATACCGAGAATGCTCTTTACCTCGTCAGCATTTTTACGCTTGTCGCCAGCTGTTTACAGTGTAGTGAATTAACAAAGCAATGTAACTCTGAACTAATTATTTTTGTCCAACTATTTTTTTTGTGTAATTTTGTGTCCAAAATTTTTTCAAAGGGGAGGAATGATGTAGCGGCCTACAGTAGCAGTTTTGCAGCGCACGCAGTTTTGTATTGTGCGCTGCTTAACAGGCAGTCGTTCCCCGCCGCGCATTCCGACCACTCGCTAACAACATGTAATATTATAAGGTGCACCAAATATATATCTCTACTGGATTTTGGACTTCTATCATTTCACCACACCGCACAGAGGAACCTCCACTTCTTCGTACCCCATAGAGGCAAAATGGTTGCCGTGACGTATACGACGATAGTATGCGGTTACAGCAGGCCATGAAGTTTCTTTTTAGGTTTGAGCTTAACAGCTTTGAATCCATTTCAGAGAGGTAAGGCATAGCGAATCTTCTCTCGAATTGAGCTGCCCGTCAGGGGAAGGACCTCCACCCTATAGAATACCACAGTCAAATGACCGAAGGGTCGTGTTTCTGCCGGTGAGTAGGGTTTCCGGAGATCGTGGTGGGTTAGGGTTGGGCCGGCATGACGGTGGCAACTGACTTCGTATTTTTTATATCGAAAAAATACCAACTTAGGTGGGAACAAGCCTACACGGCCCTCTTGGTGTTAAGCGGTTCCCGCAGCCTATGGATGCCGGCAACACCAGGGGCATCACACTCGCGTTGCCCACCCTAACCCCGGCTGCAGATGTAGCACACACCCTTCGAGCTCCAGAAATCCTACTTACCGGCAGAAACTCGACCCGCAGGTTACCGGAGGAGGGAGGTTCTCGTTCCCTATACTGTGCTCACAAAAATGCACCAGACAGGGCACATGCTTTGTAAGCCTGTATCTGTGCGATGATGATGCACAAAATATCTAAGAATATAAAAATATCTAAATTGTGCAACAGTTTCCTAGTTCTAAGTAAATTTTCATGGTGTAGGTGCAATAAAGAGTATCTAATATCTTTTCTATTTTAGGGACTCAAAAGTTCTTACAGTTGTCTTTATTTTTATCAAGCTTCTCCCTTTTGCATCTTAAATAAGTAGATGCCATTCGATTCCCAAAAGCCAGCGAAACTGACGCCGCGTGGGTAGTTAAAATGGTACCCTGTTTCGAGACACTGTTTATTTTTTACTGAAAAAGTCAAATAAATCTTTTTACTTAACCGCCGTCGCAAAAAGTGTGGTGTAGCAATTTGTAGTAAAAGAAATTGTAAGGATTTATCTCGGCATCGCTTAGTACGTTACGTTTGCGGTACGTTGACGCTTCTACGATAACGAACCGAGACTTTTCATAGCGTCGTTTAACTAGTTTATAAAATTGTTTACATTTGCAACTAGACTAGTTTGATACGAGTCGATAGGACAATGTAGATCTTTGTGGTGATGAACGAAAAAGACAATAGAATGGAATGGATATACTCAATAGGTACTCAATCATTTATTGCATCTATAATGTAGGTACATAGCCGGTAGGAGCCATGGTAGCCTAGCGGTAAGATCGTCGCTTCACACACGTGAGGTCGTCGGTTCGAATCCGCGCGGGGCACGCACCTCTGGATTTGCAAAAATCTATGTGCGGAATTATACCACTAGCTTAGCGGTGAAGGAAAACATCGTGAGGAAACCTGCACATCCAGTTTAATTCTGAATGTGTAACCATGATCCAAATTTGTCTGGTTCCTCTTTCTGAGGGTTACGAAGGTCAGATGGCAGTCGCTTCAATGTAATAACCAGACTCGCTAAATCTAGGATCATGGTCAAAGCGGACCCTGGGCCTAGAGGCACAAACCGGGACAACGCTAATAGGATGAGATGAATGTAGGTACATAAATATTACAAGATGTTATAGGTAAGTTAGATCATTATAGACCTGAAAGGGTACCGCAATTGAGGAGAAGGACGCTCATAAGCACCGTGGAATTGTAAATACCGTTAAATTGTAATCGAAGAATTTCACTTCGATCGTTTACAGTCTACCGAAAAATAATAATTAAACTGTAAGCATTATGTTACAGTTCACAAGCTCGCAAGATCATAATCTAACGGCATTTACAATTTTACGGCGACATATCTATCGACACCTATCTAAAGTGACAAAATTAATATCCACAATATCAGAAAAGGGTCGCCGAACGGCATACAAGGTCAAACAAAAGCTATTCTATCATGTGAGGTAATTATGTGTGAATTAGAGGCGTTTGCCTCCCTCCCGCGGGATCAAAGAGGTTGTTCCTCTGGAGGAAGTAATCAGCGGTGTGATGTCGTTGGGACACACGCGCCAGGGGAATGGCGGACGAGGTGAAATTAAAGCTTATTATATTAGGACATCACAACAATAATTGAAATGACTGGCTCGATAGTTTGGAGCTAGACGGCGCTGTGTGGCCGACCGTGGCATGTCTTGGGTTATTTATTTATATTTATAACTAACCTTGGGTTTCAAAAATAACAGACTTCCATAAAATGGTACCTAAATTTTAGGTTAGACCTCTAGCAATACATTGGTGAAAACCGCATTTAATTCCATGCATTAGTTTACGCGTGATGCGCGATCAAACATGCAGATAAAACATTCTCCCGTTTCCCACACACTTCCCGTCACTGCTCCTTTCGATTGTAGCGTAATGAAAATTATGTATAACCTGCCCAGGGGTATAAAGAATATTCGTACCAAGTTTAGTTAAAATCCGTCCAGTAGTTTTTTTTTTCTATAACGAACATACAGACAGACAGACAAAAATTTTACTGATTGCATTTTTGGCATCAGTATCGATCACTAATCACCCCCTGATACTTCTTTTGAAAAAATATTTCATGTACAGAATTGACCTCTTTACAGATTTATTATAAGTATATATATAGACTCATACATTTCAATCTTTAACACAAACGTAAACAAAACAAACAACAAAGATAATATAAGAAACATTAAGACAGGACGCGGAGTTGTGACGTCCAATATAAAAGGGCCTCACTCAGCATTGAACCGTGGCCCGCATAGCAAGCCACGGCGCTGGTGTTCGGTGAGTCCTGCTGAGTGAAGCTCACGGACGCATCGGTTGAGAAATTAAAAATTGATGGGTTCTTGTTGTATTAACTACTTAATACCTACCTCATCATCAACCTATAGAAGCTCACTGCTGCACATAGGCCTCTCCAGTGGTTCGCGACTTTGAGCAAATATTTGGAGGTTTTAACCATAATCGCCACGCTAAAATATTTTTTACGCATTATCCAACTCACACTTGACTGTTTTTTTTTCTCTCTCATAAATAAAAAGTTTATCTCACAAATTAAGTTTTACCTGCGGGCTTGTCGCAGTATCGGGCTGTGAATACGCAGCTCTAATAATATTCTGCTCTTATCGGCCGCGGAAGATGACCATTAACAGCGCGTAACGAGCGAATGAGCGTTGGCGGTGCGTGCGCCCTGGCGAACGAGCGATTTGACACGACAATCACCGGTGTTGTGGCAAGCGATCTTCATATCGCCACAGTCCATCGATTTAGTTCCGATTAACAGCCATAGATGGCGTTAAACTTGATAACTTTTAAACCTGTGCCGTCCCTCTTTCAACTACAGGGGATCCTCCAATCATCATCGTCAGCTTATTGCAGTCCACTGCTGGCCATTCACCACTGCAGTTATTCACCACTTTACCCATAATCGCCATACTAGGCAGGCAGGTTGGCTATCGCAGGGCGTAGCTTCTCGCTCCAGTGACGCTGCTGCCCGTCATCGGTCTGTGGTATTTCGCTACTCCTTCAATTGTGAAGGTTGTACCGCCACCAGTCGGTTGCCATAGCCTCGTATGTTATTCGGCAGGATGGACCACGGGCAGGTAAGGGTGATTTGAGGCAGGCAGGGATGTGGCCGTTTGGCCACTGGTGACACAGGGTGGTTTAGTGGGTATTTCCTCCCATTTAGGGAGGTGTGAGTCCCATACACCATGCCGACACACCCCGGAGGCGGCATTCTCCTGTAGGAAAAAAAGGTGGTTTGATGCGAAAAGATAATAAGTCGCCCCCTTACATCTCTCTCGGTTACATTTATTATACTACGTGTAATTTATTATGTTTCCCCTGGCTCTCCCGTCGCGCCTACGAGGCGATACGTAATGTAACGTGAGAGATAGTGAGCCAGTGAACCGGCTGCGCATTTGCCGACTCACCCTGCCCGCGATGCCCGTAAACGATACGATTTCTTTGTCACATGACAAAACGGAAAATGTGTTACCTCATTTACCTGGCATTTTACGTCACATACGTTACAGACTGGTTAAAAATGTTTCCTATTTATTTGCAATGTATCATCATCATCGTCATCACCAGCCTGTTATAGTCCGCTGCTGGACATAGGCCTCTCCTGTTATTCGCCACTTTGGGCAAACATATGGAGGATATACCTACCCATAATCGCCACGCTAGGCAGGCGGGTTGGCGATCGCAGGGCGTAGCTTCTCGCTTAGGTTTCCGTACTGCATAATACTATCGCCCTATCGCAGCGTTACTATCGTTGCGTTAGTGTCGCCGGAGCCGCTCTGCACGAAAGTCTACCTTAGATAAGCCAAATGTTCAGTGCCTGTTCTATCCTTGATACCTACATTTCTATGAATGTTGTAGTAAAATCTTTTCTCTTGTTCCAGGGGACCAACCTCCGCCAGGGAAAGACAGCGACGACTTATACAATAAAACATACCTACCCTTAATTATAATTTACTAGTCCTCGATCCAAAAAATATCGCCAATCCAAACAAAACAATGAAAATCCTAGTTAGTTCCTTCCTAATTCAATTCCATGTACAGAATTAGGCTATAAGTTGTAATTAATGTAAAGCTAGAAGTGAAAGTGTAAAGTCAAAGTGAAGTGTAGTTGTGTGTCAGTGACTAAAGTGGTTCAAAGTGATCGCGCATGGAATTGCCGAGAGGACACCATTCCACTCTTTGGCTGACAGGGGATTTGTATAGGTGAGTTATTTAAACTATTAATTAATTTATGGTGACGTCACCTTATATGATGGAAACGAAAGAAAAGCCCAAGTCGACGAGGTAGCGGATAACCAAATTAATCAGTTGACAACTGCCCTGTCTTATATGGCTATAAGCCGACTGATCCCGAAACGTGCAATTGGCTGGGCAACGGGAGCTTCTCTTTCGCTTTCCATCAATAAAAAATAACGAAATGTCAAAAGAAATTCTACAAGTATCTGTGTATGTTTTTTTTTATAGTGGCTCGACATAATGGCTTCCCTACGCCTGATGGAAAGCGAAAGAGAAGCCCAAGTCGCTGTGACAACGGGCAAGTAACTGGTCAGTTACCTGTCAGTTGCCACCGCCATGCCGGCCCAACCCCAACCCCCCACGAGCTCCGGAAACCCTACTCACCGGCAGAAACACGACTCAGAGGTCATTTGACTGCGGTATTCTATAGGGTGGAGGTCCTTCCCGGACGGGCGGCTCAATTCGAGCGAAGATTCGCTATGCCCTACCTCTCTTCATGTAGTTCTCATACCACAATACACAGTCACACTCCAAAAAAAACATCCGAAAGTTGTTACCTACTGTTTTCTTCATTAGTCACACCACACATGACTGTATCAATGAGCGTGTTTAACGCACCGGAATGCAACGACCGCAACAAAAGTTTTTTTAGAAACGAATTATTTTCGGTAAGTCCATTGAATGGCTCGGTGTGACGTGTTACCGCATTTATTTTTGTCGTATCAACGCTACTTACGCTTAAGACAAACATCTCATAGCATTCTCCGGACATGGTTCAATCTGAGCACGAGGTCAGTACAACTGTGCGTAAAGTTAGATACCAGCTGAGCGGTGACCGCTTAACGGGCCGTAGACTTGTTTGCTACCTCAGTGGTATAAAAAGTTACAATAACCTTACCTTTTTTTATAGCGGCTCGGCATAATGGCTTCTCTACGCCTGCTGGAAAGCGAAAGAGAAGCCCAAGTCGCTGTGGCAACGGGCAAGTAACTGGTCAGTTACCTGTCAGTTGCCACCGCGATGCCGGCCCAACCCCAACCCCTCCACGAGCTCCGGAAACCCTACTCACCGGCAGGAACACGACCTGAAGGTCATTTGGCTGCGGTATTCTATAGGGTCCGGTCCTGCGGTCCTTCCCCGGACGGGCAGCTCAATTCGAGCGAAGATTCGCTATGCCCTACCTCTCTACCTAATGATATTCGACCATTGGTAAGAGATGGCACTTCCAGAAAAATAGAATAGAAAACATTGATATAACGCACATTCAAAAATACAATAAATCTAAAAAGTAACTTAAGTTACAATGTTATGCATTGTGCAGCTAAATTGGTATCCACTCAGGGAATATCAAGGCATGACATAAAGACTGCCAAGACGCTGATTTTCAGTACGTTTACACTTAACATGTTGAATATTCCATTGCCGTACGAAATCGGTATGACGATGCCCGGATATATTCGTAGCCCGCAATTATTCACGGAATGGAATGCGTTTTGTTGTGATATCATCGCCGTATGCGCATAAGTGCCGACCTCATTGGCTTTGGTGCCGTCTGAAAGCTAAAAGATCCCGGGTTCGAGTTTGGTTTTTTTTGTACAGAAAAGAATCAGGAAATTGCAGGAGATAATGTTTTTATTCAAAATTTGTTTGATGTTAAGTGGAACTGATTCACCCTAGCCTCGAAGATTTCTCTCGAGGAACAATGAGTCTGGTCATGATTATGTACCATAGTTTGACAGTTCGTGCACCATAAAACCACCATAAAATCGTAGGCCGGTGTTAGATCCTTAAAAAGGGTAATCAAACTATTTAATCCACCCGTGCATTGAAAGCCATTAATGTCTAATTATGTAAGTCATAGGTTCTACGCTTGTTTTCTTTCCGATCATACTTACCTTTTTTATAGTGCCACAGTATAGTAGAGTAGGCTCTTCGCGTAAGTGAAAGAGAAAGTCCCCAAGTCGCTGTGGTAACCGACAAGTAACCACCTACACACAACAAGCACAAATATATATTCCCGTAAAATTAAATTTACAGTATTTAGTTTTTTTTTATAATGAGTACTCGTAACGCTTTTAACATTCAATAATAATTGTAAACAGATTTATCTTCAATATTCCCAGAATTCTCCGCTTCGGAATCCATAAAAATAGACACATGAAGAAATTCTTGTAAGCATGTAGATATCTTCTTTATGGTTACGCGGAAGTACTTACTATCTTAAATACACTATCAAACAATTTTTATCTCGTATCGGACAATTTATTAGCGCACGCCAACCTCAGAAGGGCAATCGGACCGTTAATATAAAATATGATCTACTAAAGTCGAACTCCAGACTTCCGAAATAGTGTGGTTACTTGTATTAGAGATAGGATCATGTTCCGAGTAGGGATGATCGTTATTAAAAAAAAACATCGATGTTGACATCGATACACTCTGACCAAAAGCTTAACATCGATGTCCGATATTTATCGATAACCAAACATCGATGTTGGAGTAAAACACAATGTATAAGTTCGAAATAGATACATAATTGAAATTGTCGATTTGTGGATGCGTTCATAGAAGACATAATTTTTTTTCTAAGTTGCATTGGTTTGGACGTGCGTGTCGTGCGTGAGATGAGGCCGTAAGCTAACATCGATGTTGCGATATTTTTCGTATGGTAACATCGATATTAAAACATCGATGTTTTGCTTTCAATATCGATGATCATCTAACATAGATGTTCAAAAATTTAAGGAAAATTGTATTTTTCAATAAAAATTTTTTGTCTGATCTCGTTATGTCGTTTGTTTATATCGAGTGTGTATTCATTAAGGGCATCCCTAGCGCCGCTGAAGAGCGGTTATTGCCAACTGGGCCTTGACTCGGTTCCTGTAGCATTATGTAGTACATAATAACGGTATGATTCAGTCTGCAGTAACGCATATCTGTAATAGCAATATTACGAGTCGACTTAAAAAAAATTTGGCCCATCCTATTTGATTGTGGTCACCAATCCGCCTGCCAAGCGTGGTAGGTATGTTCAAATGGCAAATCCCTTAAATGCCAATTAACCATTTATTTCGCTTCACAAGAGTAACCACACAATTTTCACAATATAGTTACCTAGTATCTAAGTAATAGGCTATTATGGTCAAAAATTGTAATTAGTCCGTCTTTTAGATTATTCAAAAATAAAAGACACGTATTTTTTTATTTGTAAATTAGAATAAAAATTACAAAGTTGTACCCCGTTGAAATTACGCGTGACGTCATTCGGTGAGGCATTTTTACGGGAGCGAGTGACGTCAAAGACTCCCACTCCTAACTTTTGATGCCTTGTATCTTTGCTATTGTTTATTTGAATGGAAAAGGGAAAAATACGTGTCTTTTATTTTTGAATAAGCTATAAGACGGACTAATTATAATTTTTGACCATAATAGCCTATTCACAGCTCTTGCGTATCTAATTATGTTGAAGTACCTAATGCACGATTAATTGAGGGAAGTCTATGTCTAGCAGTCATCATCTCGATGGTTGGCGATCCTCCACTGTACGCTTTATGAGGAACTTCTTGCCTCGCGCATCGGTTTTGTGGAACCGACTTTCTTCGACAGTCTTTCCGAACAGCTACGACTTGGGAGCCTTCAAGAACCGAGCGTACTCCTATTTAAAAGACTGGCAGCGACCCCAGAAATCTATATGAGTTGCGAGTGTCCATGGGCGGTGTCGACTGCTTACCATCAGGCGTCTCATTTGCTCGTCTGCCGCCTCTTGCATAAAAAAGCAGTGGCCGTTTGCAGGCTGATAATGACGCTAAATAGGTAGGGTCAGGTATTAGGAAGCGTGGCATGACAATGGCATGACATCACCAACGGTATTCTGGAGAGGTGGAAGTCGCCAATCCTAAGGCACTAGCTGGAGCCATTTTACAGACCAGCATAGCGGTGGTAACTGCCAAGTGACTGGTTTGGTAACTTGTCCGTTGGCAAGATATCTCTTGGCTACCGCCTACCTAGCTACTACTGGTCAAGAAGCTGAAATCTCAAGAAGTACTATGGTATTTCCTAAGTTGAGTTCACTAAGGTCAACGCTTAGGACACTCACAACAAGCAGTAGTAGTGATTTGTATTATTTTCGGTCAAAAACGAGCTTACAAAAGTCTCAATGGCCGGCAACGCACTTGTGACTCCCCTGGTGTTGCGGTGTCCAGTGGCGTAACTACAGGGTGGCATGTCGGCAAAATAGCCAGCGTAGCCAGTCGAGTAGACTGCCCTTTTGTGACGCGGTGGGTTCGGCTGCATGTCCCTTAATAAATGTATTTTTTTTGTTGTTGTGTCTATTTGTTTTATGTGATGTGTATGTAAATTTGATTATGTATATCTAAAGGCTGACCAAAATTATACTTTTTTTACATTATGGAATACTACTTCTGAAATAAATAATTTGAATTGAATTGAATTGAAAATGCCACAGGCCCCCAGCCATAAGGGGCCCCCGGTCAGAGGAGAATCCAAACTCCCAACATTTATTATTACATATTTGGTGAAAATCTGATGAATTTGCCACGGGCCTCGAATGGTATAGTTACGCCACTGGCGGTGTCTATGGGTGGAAGTGATCACTTGTCATTCGAAGTCAGTTAAAAAACATGTCCATCCCTTCTCCCCTTTAGCCCAAATACCAACCACTTTGATCGAAGTATAAGTTGGACAGGCAAAAGCAAACTATAATAATCGCTCGCGAGGCACAAACTAAATCCCTACAGTTCACAAACTTCTAACAACGAGTTCGGAAGAATTTGATTGTGAGGCATTTCGGGAGCTTTCCAACTTGTAATGGCCCCAAATATTCGTCGGCCACTTAATTGTTTAAAAAGTCGATTGAGCAGTTCGCTCGCGATTTGTTTTAGCAAACAAAGCGCTGTAGTTTACACAAAGTGCTCACGTTTGGAAAAGCTTAAAAGTTCTACAGGTTTTCTTATAGTAGCTTAACCCATACGTTGGGCATGCGAAGAGACTTCATTTAGCTCCCTTTGCGTCTTCTACAGACTCTTTTACGGAGAGTGCTCTGAGGAGCTGTTTGACATACAGTCTCAACAACGGCGAACAACTGGAGAGGCCTATGTCCAGCACTGGACTGCTATCTATAGTCTGATGATCAAGGAACTCATCACGACCGATCGGAAGCAGCCGATCCTCATATCCGAAGCGTGTTTACCGCTTGTCTGTTTACGTCGGTCTAGTTGATTGCGACTTAATTAATTTGCGTATAAAAACGTCTTTATCAGACAGATTTAACGTGGGCTAGTTTACACAACCCGTCGGAATGTAAGCTTTTTTGCTTTTATTAAGAAGACCGTTGCTATGGCAACGGAATGTGTACAATTTAGTGTTGACGAACTACGGGTGTGTCGATACTTTTAATCACTTTCAATAGTTTGACTATGGATTTATAGTCCATAGTCGAATAATACCATCCAGACAGCGCTCAGGCGCGGTTCCCGAATAGCGAATTGGTGTTTTTAGGGGACTTCAATGCCCACCACGACTCCTGGTTGGGTTCCCCTAAAACAGACCATGCTGGCCGGACCGCCCACGCATTTGCTCTAACACACGACTTGACGCAACTGGTTCTCCAGCCCACCCGGATTCCAGATATTGCAGGTCAAGCGCCCTCTTTGCTGGACCTTCTGCTGACGAGTCACCCAGCCGGGTATCAAGTGTCGGTCTGCGCCCCACTTGGGTCCTCCGACCATTGCCTGGTTGGCGCAACAGTGCCATGCACCGCTCCCCCGCAACCTGTGGAGGTGACGCGGAGACTATGGCGCTACTCGTCGGCAGATTGGGATGGTTTGCGGGAATACCTCGCTTCCGTCCCTTGGGGGCAGAGCTGCTTTGGAGGAAAGGATGCTTCGGAGTGTGCAGCGGCCATTGCTGATGAGATCAGTATTGGAATGGAATACTACATTCCATTTACTGATGTTATCAGCGGCCGCAAAGATGATCTCTGGTTCAATCGTGAGTGTGCTGCAGCCGTTGATCACAAACGGGCGGCGTATCGCGCTTGGGCCAGAGCTCATGCCCTCCAGGATCCCAACATAGCCTCCCTTAAAGCAGCCTATAACAAAGCCACCAAGTCCACCAAGAGGGCCTACATCAGAGCAGATGCCCAGCGCGTTGCACGTGTTGGACAAGAACTTATCACGCACCCTACGGGTAGCCGTTCTTTCTGGCGACTGGCCAAACACGTGCAATCCAACTTCTGCCTGCCTTCGCTGCCCCCGCTGAAATATCCGGATGGTTCGCTGGCTCATCAGCCGCAAGAGAAGGCGGATATGCTAGCCAACCTCTTTGCCGGCAATTCTTGCATCGACGATCGTGGAGCACAGCCGCCTAAAATCCCAGATTGCGGTACCACAATGCCTGATATACGTATCAGGCAATGTGACGTCCGTGCTGAGTTGCAGTCGCTCGATGTGAGAAAAGCCAGTGGTCCTGACGGTATTCCAGCGCTTGTACTTAAAGTATGCGCAGCGGAGTTGTCTCCAATACTTACACGCCTGTACCGCCTCTCATATACATCCGGCATTGTGCCCCAAGCTTGGAAAGAGGCGAATGTTCAACCTGTTCCCAAGAAAGGGGACAGGTCCGACCCTGCCAACTACCGGCCCATAGCCATAACCTCAGTACTGGGAAAGGTGTTTGAGCGGATTATTAACGCACAACTCATCCGCTACCTAGAGGATCACTCGCTGCTTCATGACCGTCAATATGGTTTTAGACCGAAACGGTCAACGGGTGATCTTCTAGCGTACGTATCGCACCTCTGGGGGGAGGCTATGGAAAAGCATGGTGAATCTATGGCAGTTAGCCTGGATATTGCCAAGGCTTTTGACCGTGTTTGGCACCGTTCGCTTCTCTCCAAGCTTCCGGCATACGGTCTGCCACCTCGCCTATGCGATTGGGTAGCCGGTTTTTTGGAGGGTCGTAGGATTCGTGTCCTTTGTGATGGATGCGCTTCCTGCTTCCTCCCAATAAATTCCGGAGTGCCGCAAGGTTCCGTACTGTCGCCGACTTTGTTTCTGCTGCATATCAATGACATGCTATCATTGGGTAGCATTCATTGCTATGCAGACGACAGCACTGTCCACGCACGTTATTTCGGAAGACCTGCGGCAAAGCAGACCGAAACCGAGATGAAGAGGAATCTTCTTGTCGCTGAGCTCGACGGGGTCCTGGACCGCATTGCCGAATGGGGTGCCGGCAATCTCGTCGAGTTCAATGCCAAGAAAACACAGGTGTGCGTATTTTCTGCCAAGGTGTCTCCTTTTCAATCCTACCCCACTCTCCGGAGCACCTCCTTACCAATACAGGATAGTCTTAGCATCCTTGGCATCGATGTTCGTAGCAACCTAAATCAGCGGGATTATATCGAGAGCGTCATCAAAACAGCTTCCCGTAAACTCGGAATCCTAAACAGGGTGAGACGGTTCTTTACTCCGGCGCAACTCTGTGTCTTATATAAGACGCAGGTTCGTCCGTGTGTGGAGTACTGCTCTCATCTCTGGGACGGTTCTGCTAAGTACCTGTTGGAGGCTCTTGATAGGTTGCAGCGACGTGCTATCCGTATTGTTGGGGATCAAGAGTTGACCAAAAACCTGGAACCTCTTCAGCTACGTAGAGACATTGCCAGTCTTAGTGTTCTCTATCGTCTTTACAATGGGGAATGCTCCGAAGAGTTATTCCAACTCGTTCCGCCCTCTCCTTTCCACTCCCGAACAACACGCGCTGGACAGCGTTGTCATCCGCATACCATCCAGACGATGGTGGCGCGCACCAAGAGGTTTAGTTCCTCGTTCCTGCCCCGTGCCATTAAGTCATGGAATGCCCTTCCAGCTCATGTGTTTCCTTCTTCTTACAATCCTGGGTTCTTTAGGCGGGGCGTGAAGCGGCATCTCAGTGGGCCTTCAGGGTGAGGGCGACAGGCGCAATGGGCTCTATTGTGCCTGTCGACCTAACTTTTGGACCTCACGACCGCTTACCATCAGGTGGAGTGAGGTCATCCTGAAAGCTCTTCTTATAAAAAAAAAAAAAAATCCAGACGATGGTGGCGCGCACCAAAAGGTTTAGTTCCTCCTTCCTGCCCCGTGCCATTAAGTCATGGAATGTCCTATCCAGCTCATGTGTTTTCTTCCTCTTACAATCTTGAGTTCTTTAGGCGGGGCGTGATACAGCATCTTAGTGGGCCTTCAGGGTGAGGGCGACAGTCGCAACGGGTTTGTTGCGACTGTCGCCCTATTATGCCTGTCGACCTAACTTTTGAATTCCACAACCGCTAACCATCAGGTCGAGTGAGGCTATTCTGAAAGTTATTCTTTTTAAAAACAAAAATTGGAAACGTACACTCTCGTCATGAAGGAAAGAGAGGCTCTAGCTCTCTTCCTAACCGTATCCTCTGTTTTTTCTATAATTCATCATCATCATCATTAGCCTATTGCAGTCCACGGCTGGACATAGGCCTCTCCAGTTGTTCGCCGCTTAGGGCAAACATCTGGAGGATATACCTACCCATAATCGCCACGCTGCGCAGGCGGGTTGGGGACCGCAGGGCGTAGTTTCTCGCTCCGGTGACTTTGCTGCCCGTCATCGGTCTGTAGTATTTAGCTAAGCCTTCAATTGTTTGGCTACGGAACCCAGAACACAGAACAAAGTAACACACACGCTCATTACAGTCAAACATGACGATGAGGTTATCTCAGGAAGTAAATATGCAAAACATTTAAATACGCCTTGTTTACATCCGCTCAAATCACGAGAAATGAACGAAGGTAATTATAGAGTAAGCCGAACAGCTGTATTAGACATTTCCGCTAGTCATAACGTTTGCGGAATCCGCTGCGAACATGTGGCCACGGAGATCGCAGTTATGAGAAATATTCGGGGCGACGATTGCCCTGATTTAATGGACAATAATATGTGGAACTCTCTTCTAGTACACGTGTTCCCTTCTTTTATTATTTTGGGCCTAGTAAACGGCCCTATATGTTATCTACGTTCATGGATCTCTTACACTTTCTGAACTTTACCTGCTGATCATCGGACAGGATGCAGTCATTTTGTCGTGCTAATTATGAGAAGGGATGTAAGGGAGCATATCACCTTTTCGCTCCAAGCCATCCTCACCTGCCCGTGGTGCATCCTGCCGAACAACAAACGAGACTCTGGCAAACCGACTGGTGGCAGTAAAACCATCACGATAGAAGGCGTAACTAAATACTACAGGCCGATGACGGGCAGCAGCATCACCGGAGCAAGAGGCTGCGCCCTGCGATCGCCAACCCGCCTGCCCAGCGTGGCGATTATGGGTATATCATCCAGAAGTCTGCCCTAGGTGGCGAACAGCTGGAGAGGATTATATCCAGCAGTAGACTGCAATAGGCTGATGATGATGATGACTATAAAAAAAATATTCAACAATTATTTAACAAATATTATTAGTTTATTTGATCTGTTGCACAGCGAAATTTATTGTCAGACTGCCCACATTTACTATCTAGGTACTAACTATTTTAATACACAAATGTTCAATTGGAAGCACATTGAAACCTACTAAAATTTGTTTACATCATTAAAATACCAAATTTTATGTGCATTGCGATGGTATTGAATTGTAGGTATGCACCTACTTTGGTATATTTTGAATAATGTAAATAAGAATAATAGTGATAGCTGAACCGTGATAGAGGAAGAGGAAGACCGAAAAAGGAATGGATGGACTGTGTGAGAAATGATATGCGTGTCAAAGGTGTGAGTGTGGAGATGACGGCTGATAGAGGAGAGTGGAAGGAGAAAACATGTTGTGCCGACCCCACTTAGAGCGGGATAAGGGCAGGAGAATGATGAATGATGAGTGATAGCTGAACCGCAGGCTACATAACGCCATCTATAAAGCATTTAATTTTGGAACACCGTCATTTTCACTCGACATTAGCAGAAATATACCTACATAATTTAAAGGAAAACGGTTGGCATTATTTACAAAAAAAAACATAGTAAATAAGAAAAAAAAGCAGAAATGTTTATTAGGTACCTTCTTGTATTGTTTCGAGAACAATGAGGCATGAATTGCTGGTAATTCTTATACAAATATTGATAACATAAACTGTTTAGATTCAAATTCGATTAAGACTGATGGGATCGCTCCCGTGCGTTGTATTTATTTGTGTAATTTAGTGATTTAGTGAGAAGAGTGAACCATTCAGACTGGCAGCGTACGCGCGCTGAAATAATTATTAGTAGAGTAGGTATTTACGAGTTTTAAGTATCTACGTACATAATGCGTGGTTTTTCATAACAATAGGTAAGGAACTTATTTAAAAACATTTTTAGAATTTTAAAGTAACTTCTTAGGGTTGGACCTTATCTGTCAGCACTGAATCGCCTTTTTCCGTCGCCCTTTCTCTTTCTGTCGCTCAGAACTGCCATTTGCTAGACCGAGACAGAAATCATAATGCGATAGCACGCGGCGGGATTTTCGAGGCGATCGGCATCATGGACTAAATGCAATAGTCGGCAGGGAGCTAGGAACAATGACTAAGCATGCAACCCTACATGGAGTTACACTACATCCTAATCATATTGTCAATTAATTTTACACAAGTGTGAGTGAAACAAAACGACGCTATTTGTTCGTATTATTTCTGAAGGTGTCACAAGAACGAAAAAATATACCAACGTCAAATGGTCACCTTTGGGGTCACTATAAAATATTGAGCGAGTCACATCACTGGCCTGAAACGCAACTAGTGACAACCTTCGAAATTTCGAAACGTCTTTTCTATGCCTGTCCTTCTCTAATATATCAGCAGCATCCATAAGTCAGAGTGAACCACATATATTGAGTTATGTTGTTATTTTAGCCTGGGTTCCATGCTTAGTCATTGTTCCTAGGCAGGGAGACTCCGGAGCGCTGTAGCGCGCGATAGCATGCTGACGCATCCTTTCATGCTAGGTTTACACGCGTGCCACGCAGCCCGGGAAGCAACCTGGCAAGCAGCTCGGCGAGTAGCCCTGCCCTACACACTGCGCACGCACGTGCACATTCAAACAGTCGAACAGCCCGTTCTCATGCTTGTGCTTGTGTTTGTGCCCGTTGAATGTCGTATTAAACGCGAGCGTGTAAATGCGACATCACCGTCGATCACTTACTATTTTTTGTCTGCGGAACGCGACAGCGCCCGTTCGCATGCGGTAGCATACAGCAGCACGTGGTACTTAGCACAGGCGGAACAAATGCGATTCCGTGCTGCCAGATGAGGTACAACCCATGCTTTGAATGCTCTTGACTTTTTGCCAAGCGTGGTGGGTAGTAGGCATATCCCCCCAAATGACAGTTGTTATTAGGACTATGTCCTGCAGTGATGGTTTGCAGGCTGATGATGATGATGAATGCTTTTGTAAAGTTATCAAAGCAAGGATGAATCAATCTGATAAAAAAAGGACACAAAGCTTACATAGAAGCTTTGTAAGTAAATATAAAAATATTTGGAAAGCTGTCAATTGATGAGTGTTACATAGTTCCATTTGTTACCTATGGGTATGGTTTTTTAATCAATCTTATATTTCTTTGAACAGCGTAGGTTTGTGCACTGCTACTATTTTGACGAGACTAACTTCCATTAAGTAAAACGACGTAACATAGGTACATGACCATTCCAATAGATTAATCAGTATTAATGAAATGAATTCATTTATTTATTTCTGAACCTACCCAAAAATATTATGCTTTCAAATAAATTCGTGCTAAATTTATTCCTCCACTCTACTAAATAACTTATCACAGGTTGTGTTGGCACGTTTTAAAGAGAACGGATGTCTTTAATTACCGATGAACGTTGAAAGAACCGCTTTCTTCAAAGAGAAAAGAAAATTCGCTTCTGGATCAAGACCAAATTATGTGCTGATATTATTATAAAAACACGGAATAATGGTCGCGTTCGGCGCTCCTGACATTGCTCCAGAAAGTAATTTCCTCGACAAGATGCCTAACTGGAGTCGGGACGCACCTGCGCCCCGCGCGACGCCATGATAAATCGTGGGAAACGTCACTTTTGGCGGGAAACACGCGCCATTTTGTCGTAAACGTCACTGTTAATAGTAACGCCCGCGTTGATTTACGAAATCTGTGTTAACTAAATTCCACGAATAAATTGCGGGCTAAGATCTTTCTTCTTGTTCATATTTCGTGTTTTCTTTATGTGTTGTTCATATTTTATGCTGTCCTCCTCACGGGATTTCTCAACTTCACAAATTCCTTCGTAGGTATGCTATAAAACCTTTTTGCGAATCTTGTGAGCCTCTCATCAGCCTGCAGAGGTCTTGGACCTGGACCTCCACTGCAGGACCATAATAATAAGAACTTTTAGAAGTCACTGTTAAATACTAAGAAAAAGAGTAGGTATACCGAGAATAATGTCTTGTGGCACAACTTATGTAAACGGATCTAAAAGTCATATACCGGTTCTAAAACTTACGAATTCTGAATCGCCCGGTTTGGTAACAAGGAGAACATGATGTGATTTCTGAAAATAATACCTACTCCATTCTTGAGAGTTCTATCCGTGATATATTCCTTTGCTATCCATTTAAAAAAAAAATTACCACCGCTGACTGCGAGGTGAGGGTTACTCACCCTCCTCTCTAAAAGGTTTTGGGAATGGCGACGATCATCGACAGATGTGTTTGACGCGAAAAATTGCGTAACTTAATCTTGTTTGGCACATATAAATACATAGACAGTTAGTTGTCTGGCTCGATGGCTTATTATAATTTGATAGTAGATAATAATCTTCTTTCTCTTCACTTCATGTTAGGTGGATGGGCTTTCGAGAGTAGCATAGAGAGAGCATGGAGTTAGAGAGGTAGTAAGGCATAGCCAATCTTCGCCCGAATTAAGCCGCTCGCGTGGGGAAGTACCTCCACCTTAAATAATACAGCAGTTAAATGACCTCCGAGTCATATCTCTGCCGAGGAGTTGAGTTTCCGTAACTCCTGGGATGAGTGCTGTATCGGCAGGGTGGGCCAAGCGCGTTTGTTACCCCTGGTGTTTCAGGCGTCCATAGGCTGCGGTAACCCCTTAACATCAGGCGGGCCGTAGGTCTGTTACCATCTTAGCCCTGAACACATAAATTTTGGCCTCGTATATCTTTTCAACATTTGGCTTATTAATGCTCCGGCATGCGATGTACTGCGGAACATCATCAGCCTATTGCAGTCCACTGCTGGACATAGGCCTCTCCAGTTGTTCGCCACTTAGGGCCGACATCTGGAGGATATACCCATAATCGCCACGCTGGGCAGGCGGGTTGGCGATCGCAGGGCGTAGCTTCTCGCTCCGGTGACGCTGCTGCCCGTCATCGGTCTGTTGTATTTAGCTACGCCTTCAATTGTGATGGTTATACCGCCACCAGTCGGTTGCCAGCGCCTCGTTCGTTATTCTGCAGGATGCACCACGGGCAGGTGAGGTTGGCTTGGAGCGAAAAGATGATGGCTCGCTCCCTTACATCCCTTACATCCCAACTGCGGAACACAGATAAATAATAAGACTTAGACATATTTTTCCCTACCAACATTCATTTAACTCATTCTTTTCCAGGGCAAGATGAGTGCAGTGGAAACCACCGGGGTGGAACCGGTCCCTCCCGCCCCCGGGGCAGCCGAGACGCCCACGGGGGCGGAGGGCACGGGGCCCCTCATACCGGTGCCGGCGGCCCCCCGGAAACCACCTCGGCGAGGGCCCAAGGTGCAGCAGGAGAGACCCAAGAGAGCGATCTTCTGCTTGACCTTGAAAAATCCTCTGAGGAAGCTGTGCATAGATATTGTGGAATGGAAGTATCCTTTTTAAAATAGAGAGCGATAATTTAGTTTTTTTTTTTTGGGAATGGACTTTATCACGCGTGTAGAGTTTACGCGGATAATTTGCCAATGTCAAGTGTTTAGAGGGCTAATTTAGATCTTAGGACACACGTAAGTAAGGACATATTTCTTTACTCAAATACTCCTAAATGACAAGCACTTTTGATACGTCAAGTACGAATAAAAATGACTGATTACGTATACTGATATGATTCGGAAAATCGTTTTGGAAAATGAAACAGTGTTTACTAGGAAGCAGCAGTCCATCAGGTGTTGTCATTCAATCATAATCCTATAGTGATTAATATTATAATGGCAACACGTCATTCGCCGTCGTCATAGTAAATTAGTCCAGGTTTAGATGTTCTGGAAGGGGCTTCCAATTTTAGTCATCATTTCGTATCTATTCATAGTACCAACAAGAAAATGATCTTCTATTTTATGCGAAACAAATTACATTGAATCATCTGCAAATGTCCATTAATTAACAACTTTTGGACAGTCATTGCTATACACCCAGATTAGAAGTGGACCGATAATACTGCCTTGTGGCACAAGCTTTTTTCTATCTCGACATAATGGCTTCCCTAGGCCTGATGAAAAGCGAAAGAGAAGCCCAAGTCCCTGTGCCAACAGGTAAGTAACTGGTCAGTTACCTGTCGAGAGACCCCATGAGCTCCGTAGGACAACAACGTTAGTAAACGGATTTCAAACTCAAACACCGGTTCTAAAAAACTACGAAAATCAAATTCTTAATCGCTCGGTTCGGAACGCAGTAGGTACGTATTCAAAAATAAATGTTTTATTTCACTTCAACCGCATCAGAAATTTTCAGTCTGTCAGAAACCTTTTAAAATAATCAATGAATAACGAACTAAATACAACATTCATAATACTAACCAACCAAGGGTAGGCTGGTGTCATGTTTTGTTGTCGGAAGTTATTAACCATTAAACTTTTACTGGTGCTTACTCCCCAAAGTGGGTAATGTTGTCCCTCGGGACTCGAGTTTGTAACACAAGTTGGGTGGATATTGCACGAATTATATATGCGACACGAAAATTCTGCGGTGTTCTCGCTGTCAATTTGGTTTTAAATTTTTCGCTCCAGGCGGAAAAATAGGGTTAGAATTTTATCATGTGTCAGTCTAAACCACGAAGCAAATACATTGCTCCGTGGTCTAAACTGTGTGATAAGTTTTATCGTAGCTTCGAATGGGAAAATAAAACGATATTTCAATATGTTAAGTTATAGTTGAGCTTTTCGGGTGAGCTATGTCGATGACTTTCGTTCTCAATCAGATCACCTCATTTCGTATTCTATCCCTCGGGGAAACGCCGAGCGTAGTCTTTCCGATGCCTTTCGCGTCTGCCCGAGGACACGTGCGGAAGACCAGCGTCATGGCGTCTATGCAACGCCACACACCATGCTGAGCATTTTTGTGTCCTTTTTGGTAGCATATCTTAACTAATATTATAAAGCTGAAGAGTTTGTTTGTTTGAACGCGCTAATCTCAGGAACTACTGGTCCGAATTGAAAAATTATTTTTGTGTTGAATAGACCATTTATCGAGGAAGGCTAAATAACATCACGCTGCAACTATTAGGAGCGAAGAAATAATGGAAAATGTAAAAAAAAACGGGGAAAAAATAACTATTCCACGCGGACGAAGTCGCGAGCACAGCTAGTTTTACATGTTTGTATTTAAGTACTATAATTTCGTCTTTAGAATTTTTTTTTTACAGTAGCTCGACATAATGGCTTCCCTACGCCTGATGGAAAGCGAAAGAGAAGCCCAAGTCGCTGTGACAACTGGCAAGTAACTGGTCAGTTACCTGTCAGTTGCCACCGCCAAGCCGGCCCAATCCTAACCCCCCACGTGCTCCGGAAACCCTACTCACCGGCAGAAACACGACCCGGAGGTCATTTGGCTGCGTTATTCTGTAGGGTGGAGGTACTTCCTCGGACGGGCAGCTCAATTCGAGCGAAGATTCGCTATATGCTATCTCTTATCATTGGTATACTAAGTTTCATATAGAATGTGAAGCCAACACTTGCAAGTTGAGTCGTGCGGCGAGTCAATAACAGGCTCCCGGCTCTGCGGTCGTATGGCTCGCTGCCAACAACACATCCGTGAGAATTCTCGATATGGGGTTCTGTAGTTCACCTAAACGTTGTAGTTAAAATTTTTACTAAGTTATTATCAATAACTGCTTAACTGCAAACAGAGAGTTAAATAAATAATAACCTAAGATAAGCCACGCTGGGCCACACAGCGCCGTCTAGCCCCAAACTAAGCCGAAGCTTGTACTATGGGTTCTAGATAACTGATACTTACTTGGGTACTTTTTTTGTAAATAAATTCCTACATAGGATTATACATAGTAAACACCCAGACCAATACAAACAATCATGTTCATGAACAGAACTATTTGTACTGTGCGGGTATCGAACCCGCGACCCTTGGCTCAGAGGGCAGAGGTCACTACCAAATGAACCATCGAGAGTTGGCGATTAAAATACAGAGAAATTGGGTAGGAAAGCACGAACCGCTTTCTTTTTGGTCCTTTCAAGAAGTCATTATCAGTCCACTGCTGGACGTAGAGCTCTCCAGTTGTTAGGGCCACCATCTGCATTTTTTGTTTTCAAGATTAGTAGGTAATATCATCTCGAATTACATTGTTCGTCTGTCCACAACAGCAATAATAAAAAAAGAATCATTCGTTTTTTAACTGTAGGTAAGTAGTCCGATAAATAGTACGGAACACACGGTCCTCTCGAAGATACACGCTTGATTTATTTTTACATTTAATACATCGATCAGCGCGATTTATTTAGCCATCGGCGCGGAGGTGAAGTTTTTATGTAACGCGCCGGTAAATATTTGATCGCATAATGTCAATTTGTAGGCAGCTTTATGATTATATCTTTTTAGATTCGTTTTAGTTTTTATTTTAAACTGAGCTGTTGAGTTGAGTTACAGAGGGAATAAGAGTGAAAGTTGAAAGTTAGTAAGTAAGAATGAAAGTTATCAAAATAACTTTAAGAGAGGCAGGGCATAGCAAGCGAATCTTCGCTCGAATTGAGCCGCCCGTCCGGGTATGGATCTCCACCTTTATATCTAGAATACCGCAGCCAAATGACCTCTGGATCGTGTTCCTGCCGGTGAGTAGGGTTTCCGGAGCTCGTGGGGGGTTGGAGTTGGGCCGGCATGGCGTTGGCAACTGACAGGTAACTGACCCGAGTAACTTGCCCGTTGTAACAGCGACTTGGGCTTCTCTTTCGCCTTCGCTGCTTTCTAAACGCAGCTGCCCGTTTCCTGATTATTCCCTTAGCCGTCTTCTACGACAACCTCAGGTCTTGTTCTAAATTCGGAAACCAGTTGTTCGCCACTTAGGGCAAATATTTGGAGGATATACCATAATCGCCACGCTGGTCAGGCGGGTTGGCGATCGCAGGGCGTAGCTTCTCGCTGCGGTGACGCTGCTGCCCGTCATCGGCCTGTGATATTTAGCTTTGCCTTCAATAATGATGGTTTTACTGCCACCAGTCTGTTGCCAGTGCCTCGTTTGTTATTCGGCAGGATGCACCACGGGCAGATGAGGTTGACTTGGAGTGAAAAGATGATAGGCCGCTTCCATACATCCCGCGACAAGTCGCCCTTTCGCATACTATCATTCGGCAGAAGATCACTATGATGAGCCACTACCTATAAAAAAAATACCCGTAGGTAAGTGGTACCTACCTGTCTTCAAATTTTAGAGCTCAAAATAATAATGCCCATTATAAATGATTATCTTAAACATACACGTGGTAATAAATATTAGTGAATGAAAAAGCACATCGTAAATCATTTGTAACAAAGCCAAGCGATGACACCAAAACTGCCATTTAAAAAATATGTACCTACATTGAAATACTTTCTTGAACGAACTAGCGTCAACATTTCACATTTTTTAAATTCTCCAATGCCACGATCACAAAGCTAATTTAAAAACAAACAAGCTTTAGCAGTGAGCGAGCAATTTAAAAATGTTTATTCTATTTTTAAAACCTAATGGAACCAAATACGTCAAGTTCTAAATATAAATCTCCGGCGTGCATGTTAACGTGAAGTAGGCATTTGAATATATTTTTTTTATTATAATCTACTTACGTAAAAACGTATAGCGTTTTCACATATACTTACATTTTAGCTGGTCGTCTGCAGCGGTGCAAAGCGAATCTCTTTGGAAATTGGCAGTCCTTGGAAATTGCACTAAGTATTATAACGGTGCCTATCCGTCGTATCCTTACTCGTCCGGTGATAAAAGTGTTATTAAAGCGGGGCAACTTAGAAGTACTGTAGTCATATAACTTAAACGCCTATAAATACGTAATTTGAAGGCACTCTTATGCTTCATCCAGACTATCCACTAAACTACACGTGGGCCTTCTAGACAGAGGCGGCGTCAGGCTCACCGCCACACGCCTCTGCCTGGTTTCATAGGCGTAGGCTGTAGCGGCCATAAGGTTTCGCAGTGCAAAAGGAACCAACAGAATTCTTTGCCCATTAACTTTAATTTATATAACTTTAGATCTCGAGCCTCCAACCTCCTCCTCCTCTTCCTCCAGCAGAAAAAGTGCAATTCCAGCGCTACATACACAATGACGTTAGCTGTCATTCCAGGCGTGTTTCCCTGACACTGGTGGACGGCGCTCATTCAAGCGCGCTCTGGCGTCGCGCCAACTCGTTGCCAGAGCGATATAAATTGTTTATGGTGGGGCATTGCGCTGTAGAAGATGCAGCGTTGAAGGCTAGGTAGAGAGGTATGGCGTAATTAGTTGGAGAGACTTTTCTATTATTTTAGCACTTCAGAATGACTGCCTGAGGTTAAGCAACGACGGAGACGGTTAAACAGTAATCACCGCCCATAGACATCAACAATGCTGAGGGTACAGACATACCGCTGGCTACCGTGAGCGAAGAGCTCTCTATAAACCACGTTCAAATGATGACAGGTCGTAGCAATCAGGGCTGTTTCCTCGCTCGGTCTTTCGTTTTGAGTTTGAAAACGAGCAGTCGGACGGAATTTCCAGCAATTTCTGATGAGGTCATTCACCCGTTATTTGTAGTCGTTGTCCCTAACTCAACGCCCAGACCGTTCGAGTGGATGATCCTGACGACGATATTCGCCAACTGCATCGCGCTGGCGGTCTACACGCCGTACCCGGCCAGCGATTCCAACTACACCAACTCCGTTCTAGTAAGTGCTACTGCTGTTCTGTTATATCACATTTGATCTGAAGGGTTCATGAGCAGTGTGCGGCAGTCCAGTGCTGGATGTAGGCCTCTCCTAAAACGCGCCATTCTGCTCGATCCACTCGCCCGGTTGATGCCGGCCGCCCTGCGCCCGTCGTGGCTCCATCTAGCTGAGGGGGTTTGGAAACCAAATCAAATTCAGTAACTGTGGTAAGGGGATGGAGCGGCCTATCACCTTTTCGCTCCAAGCCCTCACCTGCTCGTGGTGCATCCTGCCGAACAGCAAACGAGGCTCTGGCAAACCAACTGGTGGCGGTAAAACCATCACGATAGAAGGCGTAGCTAAATACCACAGGCCGATGACGGGCAGCAGCGTCATCGGAGCGAGAAACTACGCCCTGCCAACCCGCCTGCCCAGCGTGGTAATTATGGGTATATCCTCCAGATGTTTGCCCTAGGTGGACAACTGGGCCTATGACCAGCCGTGGACTGCAATAGGCTGATGATGATGTGGTGTTCTTTTATAAAAAGACACAGCATAAAGTAGTTACTGAATTCGATTCATATTCCGAAATATTTTGCTTGTGGGGGTAAGGTAACAAATTGCTCATATTCGCAGGAGTACTCTCCTACCTACCAAATTATCATCTAAATTCTGTATTTTACAGGAAAAGATAGAATATGTTTTCCTGGTGATCTTCACGGGGGAGTGCGTAATGAAGATCATCGCGTACGGGTTCATCATGCACCAGGGGTCCTACCTACGGAACGGGTGGAACTTGCTGGATTTCACGATCGTCGTCATTGGGTAAGTTTTAAATAATGTAGCGACATCTATCGCTACAATATGCGAGCACTAGTTCCGCCTATTAACAACAGATGGCGATGTTACTCCGCGACAAGCATTCTCCATACATTGAGAGAATGCCATACGAGTTCTATGGAAAACCTACAATGCACATACGAAGTTCTTACGAATCCTCTTTTCTAATGTGTTTGGAATATCCACATTCGAATTTACACTTTTGTCTCCATAGGCCTTAAACATGAACAATGGTGCAAATTACACATTTGGATGGAGGCAATAATTGCTTTCTGTCAAAGGATAACCTGAGTTACAATCAGCAGTAGGGAAATTTTGATAGTAAGTATCTCTATTACGTCACTCCCTCTCAAAGTCACGATAGGACGATAGTTCTACAAGTGGCTCTACGGGATTAGAGAAGCGGAATAAGCCCTATACAATATTTGCTTATTGGGAGACAAGGTACTATGATAATTACTTACATAAAAATGTTCGTTCTTATTTTCAGTATGGTGAGCACAGTATTATCAAGCATATTCAAGGATGCCTTCGACGTGAAGGCGCTGAGAGCGTTCAGAGTGCTCAGGCCGTTGCGTCTCGTCTCCGGTGTTCCAAGTAAGTCTACCTTCTATACCAAAAATTATATGAACATCACCTATCTTCAGTATCTTTTTTAGGTAATGGGACACATTTATCATCATCATTAACCAAACACAGTCAATGGTAGACTCTTAAATATGGGGATGTAATAGAGCGACCCTTTTCTCTCCAAGCCACTCTCACCTGCCCGTGGTGCATCTTGCCGAATAACAAACGAGGCTCTGACAGCCTTCTGGTAGCGGTATAACCATCATGATTGAAGGCGTAGCTTAATATCACAAGCCGATGACGGGCAGCAGCATCACCGAAGCAAAGAGGCCTATATCCTGCAGTGGACTGCGATAGGGTGATGATGATGAATCCCATATAAGACGGTCTTTTTATTTTCATTGTCCCAGTGGTTTTAGTTGGATGATAAGATAATTTCTTCAACCTTAAAACAGTTTCTCTTACCAAAATGATTGTTCCCATCCCCAGGTTTGCAAATCGTACTGAACTCCATCCTTAAAGCCATGGTGCCGCTGCTGCACATCGCGCTGCTGGTCATCTTCGTCATCATCATCTACGCCATCATCGGCCTGGAGCTGTTCTCCGGCAAAATGCATAAGAGCTGCTACAATAAATTCACAGGTACAGAGTATTTTCAAAGTCAATAAATGATAGGTACCTACGGTTTAGCTGGCAGATCAACAATTTTAGAAGAAGAATAGAAAACAGAGAAAGAAACTTTGACCCATTCAAGAAGAATTGTGACGGTAATCGACTTTGTGGATGAAGTAGAATAGAGACGATGGAGCATTTTAGTAGAGGCTTCTGAGAGTGTATGGTTTATGACAGCCTGACAGCTTCGAATTCCAAGTTTATTCTATCGGATTTTAATATTAAGAAGGAACAATATCTCCTACTACTCGTATATTTAGACGATGATTGGTCGCTATGTTGGAAATTCTGTCAAAAGGTATATACCTATTTCTTGTGTCTGATTTGATTAACCAAATAACAAAAATAACAACTGTCCTTTCCAGATGAGATCATGGACACGCCCCATCCCTGCGACCTGGACAACGGGTTCAACTGCTCCATGATCGGCGAGGACATGGAGTGCCGCGACGGCTGGATCGGGCCCAACTTCGGCATCACCAACTTCGATAACTTCGGTCTCTCCATGCTCACAGTCTTCCAGTGCATCACGCTTGAGGGGTGGACCGATGTTATGTACCACGTGAGTATCGTCCATATACATGTATAGTTATATCCATACGGGAGCGAACTCATCATCTTTTCGCTCCAAGTTCGTGTACTCACTGTGCAATACTGTGCATCCTGTCGAATAACAAAGGAGACTTTGACAACCGACTGGTGGCAGCGGTATAATCTTCACAAATGAAAGCGCTACAGCGTTTAACTTGGTACAAAACCCTACTGCGATTCAAACCTGCCTGCCAAGCTTGAGTCACTTTTATTCCACTAAGGCAAATCCTTCAAAATTGTAAATGTCATTGAGAGAGGCCTATGTCCAGCTGTGGTCGTCTTCAGGTGTGATGATAATAAAACTTCCTCTCGTAAACGAATCCGTAACTGCATACTCTTTAACATTTCCAGATCCAAGACGCAATGGGTAACAGCTGGGAGTGGATATACTTCGTGTCTATGGTCATTCTGGGGGCGTTTTTCGTTATGAACCTGATTCTCGGTGTGTTGTCCGGGTAAGTTTGAAACTTTTTATAAAGCGCAATCATGGTTGATGATGTTATAAAGTTTAACTGACGCTGTTGAACTTTAATTATACACAGTAGCTTGGTACGTTATATATGTCGTCATCTGGTTGAATCTCCTATTCAATTGAATGGCTAGCGGGTCAATTGAATGACGACATTCAATTGAATGCCTAAAGGACAACTCGTCAACTTGCTTAATGTAACGTTCAACGTCTTGACTGAACGTCATTTTAGCATAGTCGTTGAATGGGTAAAAGCCGATGGTGAAATGTTTAGTTTTTAATTTTTCTTAAAAAGTGTCCGGCGGCGGCGTATTAATAGATAAATCCATGCTGACACACTATTTTATTACGAATACCTAAGTCAGTTTAAAGTAAATCTAATCAAAAAATATCAATACTGTTCATACCTTTTTGATCATTTTTGACGCCATATTTGTTTTGGTGACTACTAACGCCACTTGGGGAAAAAATTAACTAAATTACATTCACCTGAGTGCTTTTACGTCCGCTCTGTTCAAAGAGCTATGTTTCAATCCGCTACCTAGTTGGACGTTAAGTGTCGCGTGTTTAGTCAACGTTCGGTCTAGTCATTCAATTAAATGTCGTCATTCAATGAACGCGCTAGACATTCAATTGAATAGGAGATTCAACCAGATGACTGCGACATATACATGACCATCTCCCTAAAGTAGTAGGTACTCCAAGTGTAGATTTATGGATCCGGGAAGTAAAATTATGCTCTAAAACTCCTAACCCGGGGGTAGGGGTACTTACCAATCCCTGGATCAAGAGTGCCGGCCGCTTGTCATCTGCGACTGGCCAGGGCAGGAAGGGATACGGCCGTATGCTTCGACGCTACTCGAGTCCCTGCAAGTTGCTGACAGCCGGCGACACAGGGAGATTTAGTGGTTGTACCCTCCCATGGCTCCCATTCTTGGAGATGTGAATCCCACAGTCCGCGCCAACTCCCCCCAAGGAGGCGTGGAGATGACTAGTGCTTTCTCCTCTAGAAAAAAGGAATCCATTCCATTGTTTCCTCTTAACTAAATCCAGGTATGCTAAATCAATTTCTAGACAAGCTCTATTCTCTATAATTCCAGAGAGTTCTCCAAAGAAAGAGAAAAGGCAAAAAACAGGGGTGACTTCCAAAAGTTGAGGGAGAAACAGCAGCTGGAGGAAGATCTGAAGGGCTACCTCGACTGGATCACGCAGGCCGAGTACTTGGAGCCGCTGGCCGACCAGGCGGACGCCATCGACCAGAAGAGGGATTATGGCATAGGTTTGTGGAAGGTTCACTTTTGACCTAATGGTACCTGAAAACATCTGCACTAATATTATAAAAAGAAAAGATTTGCATTTGTGTGTGTGTGTGTGTTTGTTGTGAGGACAATGTCCAGCAGTGGACTGCGAAAACCGGACGAATCATCATCAGACATCATTTTTGATGTGTATTTTTGTAATGACCAACGATTAAACTCAAAAATACTGTGCCGTTTTCAAAAAATCTTTCAAAGTTGTAAAACTGCTTTATTGCCAGAAAAGATAACCCAATGAAATGTTTTTCTGAAATACCCGAAGTAAACCTAGTCTTTTATAGACCCTGAAGTGGTAGATTTATTCCTCTCTTTAAGTACTAAGGATTTCTACCTATTGTTTATTACAGGACCAACTCCGAATGAACATGACTCCACAGACCACTTGGGCATCGAACCGAACGAGCAGCAAAAAGTATCCATCACTAAACTATGGAAGAAAGATTTTGATAAGGTAAACTCGACTTCTAGAGTGTTATAGAGTGAAGACCTTCCCGGCACGAGTCAGACCTGGTTTGCATTTGGGAATTCTTCTCTCAAATCATGGGTAGGTAACCTTACGTCCTGGCCTGCATTCTCTTTCTCCTGCACACGAGATGAGCTCATGTTGGTCACAGGAGATGCGGTTCGAGTAGCTGAACACTGGTCAGAATTTATATAGATTGCCATCGACACGCTAAGAAGGCATGAACTTAATCTATGTACAATCAAATTCGCAGGTAAACCGCCGCATGAAGAGAGCGTGCCGGAGAGCCGTCAAGTCGCAGACGTTCTACTGGCTCATCATAGTTCTGGTCTTCCTGAACACAGTGGTCCTGGCCAGCGAACATTATAGGTCAGTTCTTTTCCACTTTATGACCTAAGGACCTTAAAATAGCGGGCTACAAATTTCTCAAGGACCGGCAACTCCTCTGGTGATGCGGTGTCTATGGTTGAAGTGATCACTTACTATCTGGTGACCTTCAGGGCTTGAACGTCACCAGATAGTGATTACTTTGGCCCGTATCATAAAAAGAAATATGTTCTATGTAGGTAGCTCTCCTGATAAACCATTTACCGCATGACATCGACAAACGATCTCGCGGAAATTTTCGCCTGTGCGTTGTAGGTCTTTAATAGAACTTGCATGGAGCATTTTCCCAATGGTTGGAGGTTGCTTGCCGCGGAAGGTACATCGCCATCTGTTTTTAGTTAGCGGAACTAGTAATTGTATGTTTTAGCGTCGTGGAGATAGATGTCGCTACATTGAAAACATTCTCATATTATGTCGTTTATTTAGGATGACTACGAGTATAAAACACTGGAAACATGTTCCTAATATGTTGTTCTTTCTACCAATCACTCTTCTCATTTCCAGGCAACCAGAGTGGCTGGACCTCTTTCAAGAGTACGGCAACGCGTTCTTCGTAGCACTTTTTACTCTAGAAATGTTAGTGAAAATGTACAGTTTAGGATTACAGGTGAGCTGAAAACTGTGACCGTGGCTAACCATTTGTTATTCTGATTTCGTTTGGTTATATTCAATTAGTTTTATTTTTATTGTGTTTTGATGCTTCATAATTATAATGGTAAACAAAATACCTAGGTATGTAGGTTAATCCTAATTTTTAAGATTGAGCTCGTGCTAAAGCGGAGACGAGCTGTGCCGCGATTCACCAATCACTTGACTTGAAATCCAAGAAATCTTAATTTTAGTGGCCTAACCATCAGTTTCATCGTAAATGAATCTTACTGTGGGTCCTTATCTATGATTGAAATTGAAATCTTACAGATGCCTTTTAAATATTTTAGGAGTAAAATAGTGTTGATCACAACATACCTACATACAAATTCGGTTCTAATTTACTTACTTTTTCGAATAGCAACTTAGTGATTTTGTTTACTGTTTCGTCTGTCTTATGGCGTAACTTTTAATGCATCATGTTGTCATTTCATTGGCATTGCAACCTAGCTTTCCGCTGCCCAACTGTTCAGTGAAGGCTTCCTGGCCATCGTTGTGTCAATCTCTCGGTTGCAAAAGTACGCGATCCGTTCAACGAACGATCGTTTTCGAATTTGGTGGTAGGGGCCCAGTTCTCGTCTTGTCCCTGCTCTAAGTGTAGACTATTTAGCAGTTTATTAACCATCTCAGCAGGCTAGGAATATAATCGACAACGTTATAATTAAAAGTTACGTAATAGCACAGTAGTTAAGGCACTTGTCCCACTACCAACGATCAGTGAGTCGGTGAAACTAGAACCGAATTGGCGAGGAGTGAGAGGCGAATGTAGTTCCGACAGTTTAATTGCTGGATTGGTTCAAAGTGCACGAAAAAAGACGATAGCTGGTTGCTTGCACGCAAAAGGGACTTCTTCTTTGCCTAGCCTTAATCCCATCATTTGGGGTCGGCTCTCCTAGTCGCTCTTCGCCAGGATATTCTATCCTGGGTCGTCGCAGGTGTGACACTTGCACACTTCATGTCCCTATTTACAGCAGCCATCCATGTAAGTCGGGGTCTACCTCGCCTTTTTGCAGCAGGAAACATTTCCAATACTTGTCGCGTCATATGTTCTGGTGGGCGACGCATTACATGACCATACCATCTTAGGCGGCCCTCCATTAGCTTTTCCTGGATGGGTCTTACTCGAAAGCTGCCACGAATGTAGGTGCTTGCACGCAAAAGGGACAGCTGCCTTATTACACGCAATTACTAACATATGATTTGTTATATTGATTTCTACTTATCTCACTACACGCGGGGACACCCAACCGGCGAAGATAATACGAAAGTGGCTCTAAGTTTTCCACGTCCCAGGGTTACTTCGTGTCCTTGTTCAACCGGTTCGACTGCTTTGTGGTGGTGGGATCCATCAGCGAGATGGTGCTGACCAAGACCGAGGTGATGCCCCCCCTCGGCATCTCCGTGCTGCGGTGCGTTCGGCTGCTGAGAGTGTTCAAGGTCACCAGGTGAGTGGTAGAATTGTTTTTTCAAGATCACCAGGTGGGTAGTAGATTTCTTTAAATTCAATATGGGTTTGCGCTTGAGTGCAATTCACCTGATGGTAAGCGATATCATAGTCTACATTGGAGCGCGCTCATCCATCGGAAACCGGTTCACTCTCGCCTTGGACATCGGAAGATTGTACGTCTCGGGGACCAAAGAGTCTGGCAAAGAGTTCCATAATTTGGACGTTCGTACTATGAAAATAATGGAGAAATATGGAAGCGAAGAGTGCTGTGCGAGTCTTTGGAACTTGCACCAATAAGAACAGAATAAGTTAGTTTGTAGTAGTCATTACAAAGCGCTATCTAGTTTATCGCCAGTGTGGAGTTTTCTAACCTCCTAACTTCTTCGCTCTGAAGTTGGCCGGTGTAGGTCCAATTTAGTTAAGTGGGGGTTGAGTGGGAACTTGGCTGTGACTGTGGTGCTCCATCACAGACCATGGCCCGTTTGCTCACTTGCCAGCTGTGCCCCCCTAAGTGCTCGGTGGGTGACCTTTGCAATGGAACCGATAGCGGCATATAGATTGCGAGGTTTTAGGCTGGTTCTATTTGAGACAAAGTACCATTGAATCGAAAATAAGAAGAAGAAGACCTCCTAACTTCAAGGATTGACTTTGATATTGTTCCTCTCAACTCTCACTTCCAGGTACTGGCGCTCCCTCTCTAACTTGGTAGCGTCGCTGCTCAACTCCATCCAGTCGATCGCGTCTCTGCTGCTCCTGCTGTTCCTGTTCATCATGATCTTCGCCCTGCTCGGGATGCAGGTCTTCGGCGGCAAGTTCAACTACGACCCAGTGGAGGAGAAGGACAGGCACAACTTCGACTGCTTCTGGCAAGCGTTGCTGACTGTCTTTCAGGTAACCGTTGTAACTGACCTCTTTACTCACTGATGATAGTTATGTAAGAAGATTTTCGTAATTCATCATCATTATCATCAGCCTTTTAAAGTCCACTGCTGGAAATAGGCTTCCCCTAATAAAACCTACTGCTAAAACCTACAAAAAATCTCCCCTGAAGATCACTGTCATTAGGGGAGATTTTCCGTAGGTTTTAGCAGTAGGTTTTATTTGTGCCCAGGTAAGTGCTGACAGGCCTCACCGAATGTTCGCCACTTTGATCGATCCTGGGCTGATGATGATGAAATGCTGCTACTCGTTTCCTATTCCCTCAGTTATCTTCTACGACACCCACGAGATGAGATAGGGTGGTTTTATTCTAAATCCGGAAACCACACAGACTATGTTGGCAGTTGAGACTGTCTTTTGATTGGGAGCCTCTTATGGCTGGGTGCCTGTCGCAATTCACCGTCTTGCCATCTTTTAATTACGCAACTGGTTAAACGAAACCTATCTTGTGACCAACATAGTGACCCGGTTTAAAATTCTAACGGCTGCATTTGCACGGTAACTAAAGATAGTGTTCACTTCATCTGTTCCAGATCCTGACTGGCGAAGATTGGAACGCGGTGATGTACGAGGGCATCAAGGCGTACGGCGGCGTGGGCTCCTTTGGCATCCTAGCCTGCATCTACTTCATCATACTCTTCATCTGCGGCAACTGTATCCTTTGCCACGATGGCTGAAAATTTCGTTAATTTTTCCTTCGTGTCTTGTTCAGCATTTAGTTGAGGATCAAATGTTGTAATGTCGTTGTATTGAAGCTGTCTTCAAACCATTATTTGTCTGGAGTTCAAGTTATTAGCAACAAGTTCATTCTCAACTTTGGGCTCGGAGTACGTCATGTTGTCTGATGTTGAAAACGTAATAAAAGTGTATCAAAACTATTGCTATTTGGTACTTTTACCGACTGCGATTCATAATTTTTTTTTTATGGAAGAGGGGGCAAACGGGCCTGGAGGTCACCTGATGGTAAGTGATCACTTCAGCCCATAGACACCGCAACACCAGGGGAGTCACAGGTGCGGTGAATAAACTAAACCTATGAAAAGTCTTAAGATTTTTGGCTACTGTGACTTTTCTACATAAAAGTACGTAATCAAAAAAGGTTTATCTAGTAATACCAATGATAAGTGTTGTATAAACATCTTCTTAACTCTGAATTGCACAGATATCCTACTGAACGTGTTCTTGGCTATCGCCGTCGACAACTTGGCCGATGCTGAATCGTTAACTAACATAGAAAAGGAGGAGGGTGTAAGTTTGAATAAACGTATTATTAAAAGTGTCATTTCAGGACAAAAACTAGTGCAGTTCAAAATCTAGTCAACATTGAGTATAAATCCAATGATCTATCTATTTAGGCTGCAGAAGAAAAAGAAGGAGGGAGCGTAGTAGCGACAGAAGGTGGACACGCAGACACAGATGACGAGTACATACATGATGACGATGCGTACACGACTGACAAGTAAGTTGAACATTAGTTTGGTAATATTACACTAAAAAAATTGCAATCCAAAATATTCTAAACATTTAACAGGTTTTTAACCAATGGTGGCGAACAAGTAGAATAGCTTACGCCCAGCAGTGAACTGCGATAGGCTGATTATGATGATTAAATAATTTACAACATTTACGCTAGCAAAAACATTAAATGTGTTTTTATGAAATGTGAAAAAATGCAACTCTAAGAACTCGACCGAGTAAGAACTCGTAATACCTACATCTACAAATCAACAAAAAAAATCTATTAATACGATAATCTTTAAGCCTTTTAAATAGACATCTGATATATTAAGAAAACTAACGAGTATCTTAACATTGTGTGTAGTTCTGAAAGAGAATACGAAGAGACAGGATCAGAGGGCGAACATGCGGAGGAAATCGAAGGAGAGGGAGAAATTGAAATAGGTGAAGAGGAAAATGGTGGTGAGAGAATTGAGGAAGAACAGGAGAGAGGTGAAGACCAGGAGATGATGCAGAGTCACCAGAGGAACCACATAGGTAATGATGGAAGATTTTTCTAAGGCTAGAAATTATAAAGGGGGGCATTTGGTGAATGTTAGAAAAGTTGCTGTAAAAAACTATTGAAAATAATGGTATCATAATCATGAAAAGTAATTTAAGAATCTATCAGAAGAAACAGCACTTATGTATAACGGTTCTTATTATAAGTAATATGTATTTGTATTGTGTAATTAATTTTAAGCATAGTATATAAATTTAAGCATGGAATTTATACATTTAAGCAGATTCAACGATGTTTGATGTCCGATCTTCTACGATCACAATAGCTAACCATATAAAAATAGTGAACACAGACATGGATGAGGAGCCGCGTCTCAAACGAAAGCCTACCACGTCCTCCGCGCGACCCAGGCGCCTCTCGGAGGTCGATATTCACGACACTAAGAAACCCATCCCTGAAGCCTCGTCATTCTTCATATTTTCCAAAACGAACAGGTTAGGGAGACGGCACCGGCGGACCTTTGAGCTTATTGAATTGACTAGATGTTATTTTTATTAAATTATATTAATTTAGAACATGCCTCCGATCGTTCTCATCACTTTTCTTAAACATGATTTCTATCGGAGGCAAATCTCTTATCTATTTTTCGCCTATCGTCTTTCTTAAATTTAATACTTTCGGATTATGTAATTAATATTATTATTTTTATTGTTCTCACACCTTATTAGCTAATCTCACTTTTTTATGTTTGCCTTTACCTATACGTTTATTATTATTAAACAGTTGAGATTTGGTGCTATTTGTAGCCTAGGTAAGGGTCTCCCACTTAGGTATCATAAGCATTTACAGGAAACTCGGCATGGATGCAATAGCGATTTGTTAATAGCATACGAGTAGTGTTAATCATGAGATTTAGTGCAGAAACACTGTGACAGTATGTTTCTATCTCAAAAGATGGCGGCCAGTCGGAGGAGGAAGGCACATTGGTAACTGCCAGGCCGCGGCGGGTCTCTGAACTGAATATGCCCAATCAGACGCCGCCAATACCGAACGCTAGTAGTTTCTTCGTATTCTCACCAACGAACAGGTGATTGGTGAACGATCCGCCGTTGTGGTACCCGTGTCTCATTGTACGAACGATTGGCATCGTCGAGCTCTGACCCTCATTTCACCCATCTGTGACTGTCCTGTCAACATCATTGTCGTGACGTTCGCAATTGTCTAAAACGTGCACGAGTGTTGTGGTCCTGGAACAAAATTTCAAACAATGAGAAAACTGGGTACCTATACATCCCCGATTAGTGGTTAGGCCTGTTAGTTTCCGAGCATGGACTTGTCTTTAGATGAACCTAGTGTTAGTCTAGATACCCTTCTACAGACTATAGGCGTTTCGAGCATGTCTGCATGAACTATACGTAACATTGCAGCTTTTTGTGTACTAATGTATTTTTATCAATCTGTGTTATTATTTGCATGTGCTTCATTATTAAGTCTATTTTCTTTTACATAGATGTAACGAGAGCCTGCTTAACTCTAATATAATATAAAACTCTTCCAATAAATAAACCAATAATTAAATATACATTGATATTAAATGTCGTGACAAGCTTTTGGTGTTGTTTATAAAATGTATGTGTATTTTTAAATCACAGAAGACAGAAAAATATTTGAATTATAATTTATCAAGCATGCTTGTTATTTTGTCCAAATCTCCTTGTTTTATGAAAAGTGTTAATTGTAAATATGCTTTATGCCCTAAATGTTGCCATTCCCTTCAGCTAACGAATTTTGTACTTCATATACAGGTTCAGGGTGTTCTGCTACAAGATGTCCGCCTCCTCAGCCTTCGGGAACATTATTTTGGTCTGCATTATGTTCTCATCCGCCATGTTAGCGGCCGAAGATCCTTTGGATGCGGCGCAGAAGGGGTTTCGTAATTGGGTTAGTATGATTTTTGTTGTTGAAAGGCAAAATTAAATCTTGTAGGAAATGAAATTCAAGGCAACGTCTAAACTGGTCATAATCCTCTACTCGAGAATCTCCACAAAGAGGCTCTTTTTAAACCCAAAACGGTTTTTCTAAGGGCTATAACCAACATCTCCGAAACTTTATGACCGAGGTTTTTGGTTGGTTCTATATAAGACACCATTGAGTCGAGACTGGAATCACGCTAAGGTCGGTCAACGTAGGGATGTAGTCAGTGTTCTTGGCACATCCTTAATGTAACGAGCGATTCTCCTCGAAAAAAAGAGTACCATTGACTTGAGAAGCAGAAGATTGATCCTTATATTGTTCTTTCCTTTCAGCTTCTAAGTCAGTTCGACGTGTTCTTCACGGGCATCTTCACGCTGGAGCTGTTCCTCAAGCTGGTGACGTACGGGCTGATCCTGCACCAGGGCGCATTCCTGCGCTCCGCCTTCAACGTCTTGGATATGCTCGTTGTCTGCGTTTCTCTCATCTCCATGAGTTTTAAGTACGTTAAGGTTCTGAAAGCTAACAAGTTCACAGACTTTTAAAATTTTCTTAGTATTTATTCATCTGAGTACACTGTACATTTTGACAGACTGGGTAACTTGATATGTGGCCGTGTGTACTTCATACCATAGGCATCAGCTCTCACAACTCTTGTCTGATACGTGAAAATTGCTTGATAAAATTCTAAACTGTTGAAACGGAAAACCGTTTTGATAGGCACGATCGAGACGATTGGTGAAAATTGGGGGAGGCCTTTACCCAAATTCTAAACAGGATATAATATTTCAGGTCTGGTAGTATATCAGTGGTGAAAATATTGCGAGTGTTCAGGGTGCTGAGGCCTCTTAGGGCCATCAATAGGGCCAAAGGCCTTAAGGTGAGTTCAGTCAAACATTTTCTTGAAATACACACTTTACATCGATTTAAAATGTTGATCACTGTAATTTCATGTATGATCTGTACATTTTTATTTATTAATATATTTAAACTAAGGATATTATTATCGTTTTCAAAAAGTATCTCCAGAATTGACTTCGTCTCTGAAGCATTATAGAATGAATTGGTTTATATCTTCAAATATATCTATGCACTTATGGGCTAATTATGTTACAATAAGTTAGGTATTACTAGAGCCAACAGCAAAATCTCACCATACATTGGTTCTTCTATACCTACTTCTAGAAGGATGGACGCTCAAATGTATTTTAGTAAACTTGTTATAGAAAGTGTTCTTGATCAATTTTTTCCATGATTATAGCACGTTGTTCAATGCGTGATCGTTGCTATCAAAACGATCGGAAACATTTTGTTGGTAACATCATTGCTCCAATTCATGTTCGCCGTCATGGGAGTCCAAATGTTCAAGGTAGGGGGCACTTCTACTTCTAAACCCTAAATACAAACCACCACAAGTATAAATATCTTCATTATATCCTCAGAACTATTCACGTGTGTACACAAGAGTGGTGTGATAACACGAGGGGAACATGTAAAATGTACAAAGATCACTTTGTTGTCTCCTTTTCACATATCTAAATCTTTCTCAATTACACCTTTGGGTATCATTTCGATTTTATTTTTATCATCACCGACCGTGTATTTTCTGCTTTTTTCACTCATTTCTCATGATTTATTTATTTTTATTTATCAGTTTAAAGGGTCTATCTGTAGCCTAATATTTCGTCAAGAAATTTTTATTTTGCTAATTTTTATTTAACCTACTGTGCTAATTCTGCTATCTATGAAGCTCTCTGTCAACATTACCTATTAGTTTACTTTATTGACTACTTACACAGTGAAACAGAATCACTGTTATCTATACATACGTTGAAATCCAAAAAGTAAAACCACAAATCGAGAAGAATTAATTTAGCATGTTGTAAAATGTTTAGCTGAAGTAAATTAACCCTGTTTAGACCCTTTAGTTTGTACGTAAAACATATATTGTTTAAGTGTCGTCCAGATTTGTTTAGCATGTTTAACTTTACCGCTGACCCAAAGGTGTAGTAGCTACGAGCCTCAGACCATAGCATTCGTTGGAAACGTAACAATCCCCCTACCTTGGCGTTTACTTAAAATGTTTTTACCTTTAGGATCTAACGTTGCCCACCTCTGAAATGTGACTAATGACTTAGAAAGCGCCCCGTATCCTCTATTAAAGCCCTATTTGTGATTAAAATGGTTTGCTTGTCCCCCTATGTCCTGCCGCTGCGGTACCGGACAATGTGGACTGTCCTCCCTTGGTAACGTATACCCGACTAACTCGCATCCTTGTACCATCGTGTAGTATGTGGTGAAATGTGTGATAGTAGCGATTAAGACAATAGGGAATATAATGCTAGTTACGTATTTATTACAATTTATGTTCGCTGTGGTCGGTGTACAGTTATTTAAGGTGAGCTTTAAACAGTAGATGTATTTGATGTCGCATTTGGTGAGGTCTTCTTATTGCTACGTAATCTAAGTGGTTTCCTAAAGTTTACGTAAGTTTATTGAAACATATTGGATTTCTTCAAAATTTCGAGGGTTTCGTGGAAGATCTCACTTAGCATGAAAATTAACCGTTGTTTATAGTGTAACAGTAGATAATTGTGGTAAAGTAGATGAAGCATGATAATAATCTTTTTCTTAAATTCGAAATATTTTACATATAACTGGGAAATTTATTCTCACTTTTATATTTTTGTAATACGCCTAAAAGCTATGAAATAGCTTAAGCTTAACTTATCACATGTGTAAGAATAGTTAAGTATCATCATGAGAAATGAGTCATAAGTTATTACTTAATATATTTTTTATAGGACTAATAAATAACACTTGTTATCGTTTTAAAGTTGCCTGTCTAATAGGTGTCGTGGCATGAAAACTAATTCTATTAACACGAATATACATTTCGTTTATCTGTTGATTTAATCACAGAGATTTTGTTTCAGGGAAAATTTTTTAGGTGTAATGATATTTCAAAAATGACAGAGGACGAATGTCAGTAAGTAAAATCCAATTCTGAATTGACGGTAACACAGATTTAAGTTCATGATTTCATCAAATTGTGTTTTTAATTTTCAGGGGGACATATTTAGTGTTTGAGAATAATAAATACGTAGTGAGAGACAGAGAATGGAAACGGAATGACTTCCATTTTGATAATGTTATGAAAGGAATGCTCACTCTATTTACGGTTTCCACGTTTGAAGGGTGGCCAGGGTAAGTTTATTTTGATGATATCATAATGTATTCCAAAATTTTAGCAATGCTTAAAATTTAAATCAAAATTCTAATATTAAAAATCATATGAAAACTGAGTAATCTATAATTGTTTCAGGTTGTTGTATGTATCTATAGATTCGAATGCCGAGGATCGTGGTCCCATTACTAACTTCCGTCCAATTGTTGCAGCCTACTATATCATTTATATTATTATAATTGCCTTCTTTATGGTGAGTTTTAAGAAGATTTTAAAAGGGAGATACGTTGTTATGCGTTCCAGTGAACTAGTTGGATCTACTTGATAATATTTTTACATTTACAGTGAACTTTAATTGTAATAGTATTTTAGTAGAATTGAAAACCCGATAGACATTGCTAAATTTTTTTAATGAATTATTATTTTCTTTGGCAGCAATGATAGTGATATCAACATTATTCCACTAACTAGGTTAAGATATGTTATTGTATTACTGAAAGTAAATAAATTATTATTATTTTCAAGGTAAATATATTCGTCGGTTTCGTCATAGTGACATTCCAAAACGAGGGTGAACAAGAGTATAAGAATTGTGAGTTAGATAAGAATCAAAGGAACTGTATTGAATTTGCTTTAAAAGCAAAACCAATTAGAAGGTAATTATTACTTTCACTCATTACACATCTAACAATAATGTACGAACAACATTGAAAACATTTGATTGGTGTAACCCAGGTATATACCGAAACACCGCATCCAATACAAAGTGTGGTGGTTCGTGACGTCACAGCCCTTCGAGTACGCCATATTCGTGCTGATCATGATCAACACCATCACCCTCGCCATGAAGTACCACAACCAGCCGCCGGAGTACAGCAAAGCGCTGGACATGCTCAACATGATCTTCACTGCTGTGTTTGCCTTGGAATTTATATTTAAACTGGCTGCCTTTAGATTTAAGGTATAGTTGACGATTGTTTTAAAAAAATATCTTAAGTTTGATATATTTACTCTGGTTGCCTTTAGTACCTAATTTAATCACATTCGATTTGTATGACAACGTAATTACTTTATACAGAATTACTTTGGGGACGCTTGGAACACTTTCGACTTCATCATCGTATTAGGTAGCATCATCGACATTGTCGTCTCGCAAGTAAATGAACTCAAGAATCAGGTAAAATTCAACTTTATGCACTTTCAATTAAATATCACTTCAACTAGTACCACTTTCACTAAAGTACTAGTTGATTTTGAAAAAGCCAATTTTGAAAAACTAAACATTATTACATTATTAACCTTACGGCCCTATTGATTAACAAAGACACTCTAACTTATGAACGAGGTCGCTGAATTATGAAAAGAAATGGCTATTTCAAAGTCAATACAGTTACTGTCCCGAGCATGGACAAAATCGATGTTGTAATAACAGTACTTGCTGAAGCAATCTCACTTCTATATTGTTATGATGTTTCAAATTGCATTGAAGATAATATTCATTTCAGGGAAGTGGAATGCCAAGAACGCACGTTGTTAAGGTAAGTTACACGCTTTCACGCAAAATTAAGTTAATAGAAGCTATCATGAATGTCCGTAACTAAAGGTACTCGAAGAACAAAATAATGTACAATATAATGTTTAGTAATTTCTGAGACGATATGTGATGGATGAAAGTTTTGTGTAAACAGTTATGTGTAAATAGATATTGAAACAACAACTAAGCGATTATACTAAAATTTAACGAAAACATTTTATTCTTCTCTCTGAAAGTAGAATTCTTAATTTTATGCCCTTCGTGGCTTCTATACGAGTTTGAAAACGACTAGAATAGTTCAAAGTAAAGGGAGCTAAGGGCTCTATTGTAATACCAATCAGCACAAAGCAAATTGAGACCACGATTTACACTCCGCATTTTGGACATTCATGGTATACATTAGATAAACATAGCCCACAACTAGATGGTAAAGCAGAACATAAAAGATTAGATCATGCAAAAATTGGATACTAGATCAAAGTCAAAGATATAGCTGCTTTAGATGTTGTATGAACTGCAAACTATGTAGCTTTCAATGTTATCGGAACGCAAGATGGGACAGTAACGTTATATGCAACAGCGCAAACTCAATACTCGTATAATGTACAAATTTCACAAAGTGGAGCATCTACTACACCTATATGTAAATGCACTAGAAGCGATGCTGTGCGATAGGTTAGTGTAAACTTGTAAAGTAACTGAATCATTTAGCACACGAAACTAGATATTATGATTTCTACATCCCATGACATTGATTTCTATCGTATATTCTTCTAGGTGTTCTGAAGATTATGTCCAGAGGTTTCAATGCTCAGGATGACCTGTGCAGTAGTTATGATGTGATATTTTATCCAATCAGTTTATAGTTCTCTAACTACGAGTATTTCCAAACAAATAATTGCGTCTTCATTTACAAGCTATTCATAAGACCAATCCTTAATGAACTATACCTAGTTTTTATTACAAAACTAGCTGATCAGGCGTTAGTATGGCCACGATTTTTAACTAAATTATTTTTTGCAATTTTTATATTATATTACATAAACCTTGTCCTAATAATAACGAATACATAAAACTAAGAATCATCCAATTTAATGCAGGCGAGGTTATGGGCGTTATTTCGAAAATTCATTTGTATTTGTATAGATATTTCGATTTGCCAAATAACTGTTGCAGGAAAGCTCGATACCGTCAATAAACTTCTTTCGCCTCTTTCGTGTGATGCGACTCGTGAAACTCCTGTCCAGAGGAGAAGGCATCAGAACATTGTTGTGGACTTTCATCAAGTCCTTTCAAGCGCTGCCATATGTGGCGCTTCTCATCTTGATGCTCTTCTTCATTTACGCTGTTGTTGGAATGCAGGTTTGTATTGTTAATAATAAGGTTGATTGTAGTCAGTGGCGGCCTTAGGGGTTGGCGAACAGGGCAAAGGCCTGGGGCCTCGTTCTTGGAGGTGCCACGTACCTAGTATAATATCAGTGAAGTCTCAGGGCCTCGCAAAGGCTAAAGCCGCTGCTGAGTGTAGTTAAAACAAAAGTCAAACTCTATTTGAAATACGATACTGAGGGTAAAAACAAAAATTATGTCATCTCGAATCATGGGATCATGGTTTTATTCTTCTTCATCAGATTGTCTTTAACCAATCGAAGCAAGTTTTTTAGATTTGTAACTTGGAACACGGTTGTGATTTTGGATGAATTTATTTGTATCTTAATCAAACGTACGAAAATCTACAATTGTCTTATTGTCGTGTTTAATTTAATTTGACTATCAGGAAGTTAACGTTGAATGCGTATTACCTTACTTTTCTACATGCTTTCAGGTATTCGGAAAAATAGCAATAGATGACGACACGCCCATCACAAGAAACAATCATTTCCAAACGTTCCCTCAAGCTATATTGGTGCTCTTTCGCTCTGCCACAGGTCAGGTTATTTGATTTTATAACGTTGAACCTACACAAAGAAATTAAAAAGATAATATTAAACATTTAAAAACTGATTTCTAAATGGTGATCCTTGAATGAATAGGCGAAGCGTGGCAAGACATAATGATGGGCGTGTCTCCGGAGCCGGACGTCAAATGCGACAAGAACTATGACGAGGAGGGCGAGGAGGGCGGCGGCACGTGCGGCAGCGTGCTCGCGTTCCCTTACTTCATATCGTTCTACGTGCTGTGTTCATTCTTGGTACGTACAACCATGAACATTCGTTGGTACCTAAGCCTTTGCGTTTCGACAGTTTGCAAAGCTAAGCTATGTCTAACGAAAATTTACCAATGACGGAGATAATAAGTATGATTAAAGCAATAAATTACATATGTCATCTCCGTTCAACTACAGTGGAATAATAACATCGGCCGATTTTTGTCAGCTTTGCGCAGCTCCCTTCTCTGTGTTCTCTTCTGTGTACTCTTATGACCGTTTTCTCACTCACATAACTTTGCTATGTTTAGGGGGACGACCCCAGTTACCATGTGGTTGGTGCATACAGTCTGGCGCATTTATTTATCACTATACGTTTGTCTTTATCTTTGTCCTTCTCCTTCCTTTTCCTCCCTTTGGTTGGATCCCTTTCGACAACTTCTCTGGTTATGGCTCATTTGACATAATTACTAATTAAACGTTGAATATTTAAAGCACACCTTGTTTTCAGATCATTAATTTATTCGTCGCTGTCATTATGGATAACTTCGACTATTTAACCAGAGACTGGTCAATTTTGGGACCACACCACTTAGATGAATTTATAAGGTATATCTTTCCCATTACTCAATTATATTATCTCATATTCAACATTGGTACTAAGTGTCATAAAATACAACTCTACTTTCAGATTATGGAGCGAATACGACCCCGATGCAAAGGGTAGAATAAAGCACTTAGATGTAGTTACTTTGTTAAGGAAAATTAGTCCACCTTTAGGTAATTTATCATTATTACTTACATACAATGTCGCGTCAATAAAACTCCAAATCGTGTCAACTCTCTTCCAAAAAGATAAAATGTGATCACAACAATAATACATAATACGGTTCTGATGGTTCTAACAAGACTTGTATTTGTAGGTTTCGGTAAGCTGTGCCCACATAGAGTGGCTTGCAAAAGACTGGTGTCTATGAACATGCCTCTTAATTCCGATGGCACTGTGTTATTTAATGCAACGTTATTTGCTGTTGTTCGGACATCGTTGAAAATTAAAACTGAAGGTAAGATTTTTGTGCATTTTGTAATTTGAGACCATAGGTATTTTTTTTTTTGAGATCAACTATTTCAACCAACCAAAACCAATTCAAAGATCAACCATTAATTTCAAGCTTATTTAATAACATTTCAAATTGGTATTTTGTTTAATCTTTAGGTTTAAAATATTAATGAAACGAGTTATAAAAATAGATAAAAAGTAGTTTTTTTTTCTAAATGACTACGATGATGGCCAGGGCGGCCACAGTCTTTTCAAAGATTGGACGCTTTGGGCAAAATTCAGTCAAGAGAAATTTAATCGTAAATCTATTAAGTGTCTAATAGAAAATAATTTTTCTAGGTAACATCGACGACTGTAACACAGAATTGCGAGCAGTAATAAAGAAGATATGGAAACGGACCTCCCCTAAATTGTTAGATCAGGTAGTACCGCCGCCAGGGGATCCCAACGAAATTACCGTTGGCAAGTTCTACGCCACCTTCCTTATACAAGATTACTTCAGAAGGTTTGTTCAATATATTATAACGCTTTTCTATTATAAACTATTCCCCTAAATTTTCATGCATTATCAAGGATTCTGAATTTTTAAGCTTCGGATTTACTCGATTCTTCGATCTTTTACAATATTTTATTAGGATTATTATACTTAGGACCTCTTCTGGAATGATGCACATATTTTATAATATCCTTTTCGAACCTAATTCTGAAATCGACAGGCTTAGGCTTTTTATTGTAATTATAAGTTTTTCCCAAATTCTTTAATGGTTTTTTATTGTTCTTTATATTTTTGTTCGGTTAAAACTGACATAGTTGTTTTTGTTCCATAGGAATCACGCGTAAGTAACGAAAGGATACGTATGTTGTTTCATAGGAAAGAGAGAATGTTCCCCTTTTTTAGTGTTTTTAATCATAAAAGCTGCGATGATCCTTTGCGAATTAGATTTTAATATAAATATAGTATAATTTTACTGTTAACCATCCGACAGTATTATGATTCAGCTGCGTTTATCAGTATATACTCCCATGCATGGTTCCCTTATTTTGGAGACTAAAGAAAATAATTGTTGCAATAGCTTTGAAAACAACCATTTTACAATCTAAACTTGCTTCCAGTAAGCATGCAAATGTTTTAAACATTGAAATACCCAAGTCAGAGATTGATTTTACGAACACATTCATCCCTTTTGTGATTTATTACATGTTGTGTTTTTGTGATATTTTGTACCCAATATAATTTAGAATTAGATGTTCGCGCAAATCGGATAACATCATTTAACTTTGATAATTTTACATTTATTAGACTTTCAAATTTTAAAACACATTTTACTTTGGATTTTTGAACGTCATGGCTTTTCATATATACAGTTTAAGCTAGATAAAGCGTTTTATTAAATAAATAAATAGAAGATAAAATACATGTTTTTTAGCCATAAACGAATCAACATAATGATTAGCTGCTTAAAGTTTAGATAAATTTTTCTATACACTCAATTTTTAGTCTAGAAGCAATAGTTGCACTTCGATTTGATTCTCAAGCGACATCTTCTAATTACCTGTTACTGATACATTTGGCTGGGTATGCTTAGGTTCAAAAAGCGGAAGGAGCAGGAGATGAGGCAGAACGACGAGTCGACTCACCAGATGACACTGCAGGCCGGTCTGCGTACACTGCACGAGGCGGGCCCCGAGCTGAAGAGAGCCATCTCCGGGAACTTGGACGAGATCGTTACTGAGTCCGATGTACCTATGCATAGGGTAAGACAATTAGTAAACAACTTATCAACAAAGATCAACCATCACATTTCTTATCAGACTGTAAGTGTGGTTTCCGGATCTAGAATAAGACCACCCCATCCTATTACATGGTAAGTAGTAGATTATATGTCTACCCAGGTACACGCTGCTGTTCGTTTCCTAATATTCCCTTAGTCCTCTTCTACGACACCCACGGGATGATTAGGGGTGGTCCTATTTAAGTCCAGAAACCACACATCAGTATGTGTGGTTCAGTATCTAGAACCTTGATTAATTACTTATTAACTAATATGTAGATCTGGTGTACAAAATCTAAACTTCCCATTCAGCAAAGTCGATATTGATGATACAAATCTTCGACAGAGAAACCACTCGCTATTTGGAGGTGTTTGGTCGAGCATACGAAGGCACGGCCCCAACAGACACTTCCACAGGCATAGAAAGCATGGCGACCCCCCTGCAGGTAACTTTCACACTTAATCAAATTAATAATTTTATTTAACAGTACCCAATCACAATATCCTGATGATAATTTGTTTGTGTCCAGATGGTGTCGGAAACCACTTAAGTTCTATGATGCAGCGAGAGTACGGAGTAGGCGCGATACCAATTGCACCAAATCTGTAAGTTCAGTTTCACTCGTAACTTCATTAGAATTCTTAAAGTTATAGTACTTAATAATGCTCATATAAATTCCCAGAGCCAACGGACAACCAAAGGAGCAGATACCACTAAGACCTCTAATATTTAACGGGGAATCAGAGAAGATATATCAAGTGTTAGAGTAAGTATTGAACAAATCAATATTATTATCCGCATTATATGTGTAACAATTTAATTCATCAATATTAGTAGGCAAAATAATACCTACTACGCCATAACAAAAGACTCAATGAGCTTATTATATTGCAGAAGAACCACAAACGATCTAAAGAACGCTATCTACGCAGGTAGACAAACGTGTGGTTTTGCCGTGTACCCTATATCTAACCCGTTCGCACTAACCTGACTAACACTAAACTTTAACTAAGCTAACACCGCACTCGCACGCAGCAACCAAAAGTCCAACTATCCGGAGATGCTGGGGCAGATCGGGCTCGCGTTCGGCTGCGTCAACTACCTGACGACGACGGGCGAGCGGGCGGTCGCCGGCGGCGGTTCCCGGCAGCGCGTCCACCCTGAAGAGGCGACGACGTCCCGCGAGCGTCTAGCGGTCCCCCGCAAAGCGTCACCGGAGGACAAAACGCCGTCCCCGAGCGCGGTCGACGCCTCGATCCAGCCGAAGATCTCCCCGCTGCTGGCGAGCGAGTGCACGCCGACGACGGAGTCGCGCACGATGACGCTGTACGGCTACAACGCGGCGGCGCGGCTGCCGTTCGCGTTCTCGCACGCGGGCGCGGCGCGGGAGCGGCCGGAGCGCGAGCGGCGCAGCCTGCGCGCGGCGCGGCCGGAGCCCGGCGCAGGTCGGATGGTGCGCAGCGCGTCCTCGGGCGCCGCCCCGCATGCGGCGCACGCGCGCAGAGTAGAACGCTCGCACTCGCCAGGTCCGCACCGCAACGGGGAGCTTCCTTTGCTCATTATAATTTCAATGTTACTTTTTGCGAATTCGAATCCGTATTAACGATTTTTATCTTGTATTTGTAAATAGATAGACGTTGGTTGAATTATTCGTAGTCCATACACCAGGGGTGGCCGACTTGATTAAACCAAGGATCTACTTTACTGACGAAACTTGGCAAGTCTCTTTATTACTGATACTAATATCTAGAAGTACGTTCAAATTATAACGTTTTGGCTTACAATGATAGACTGCGGTAATAGCCACGATCGACCAGTCAATCGCCATCGACCGATTGGCCGCCCCTGCTATACTTACACCAATAAAGTAAAATATGGTGTATAGTAAATGTATCTATTAACATTGAGATTTGTATCTAGAATAAACTTTCAACCGGTACTGTAACTTAGATTATGTAATTAATGTTGTAATTTTAATAATTGTGTTTTTAAAAAACATCGACGAAGGAAGCTCTGCCCGTAACATAAACGCTTATCTCACTGACGAACATTCGAGTATTTCAGGAGACTTTGTTAGCTTCTGAAAAACTACAAGAATCGACGTTCAATACGGTACGCGTATCACACCACACTCTGCTTTGCTAATTTTAAAAATATAATCGCAAATTTGCAATATCTCACGAAATTACATTTAAATTATACCAACACAACCACACCGACACACGACTTGCACATACTTTTTTCGACAGGTAAAATGTTTTTATCCATTTCACTATCATAACTTGAAATAATAACTAAACAACCGACTAAAAATACTAAGTAATTATCATCAAGTAATAACAACCGCATGTAAACTAACACGCCATGTCAGAGCTAAATAGTACAGCATTAGTTTAGTTGAGGACCTAGCCGCTTTTAGAAAACATAAATACCTAGTTTCCATGTAAAGACGATATTTGATACAGGGTTTGCACGAAAGTTTGGTTGTTGAAAATCATGAAATATTCACGAGGACGCAGGATGATTTAGATGTACTTGCCGCAAACATAGCATCAAAGTTCATTGCTTTAGAGGAATTATAGAAATAGGCTGGCTAGTATGAGCTTCGAGAACTGTATAAAATATAGTTTTAAATAAATAGAATAGAAAACCAACAATTTAAAAGTTGAAAGATATGAATTTCAAATTAATATGTCTGAAATATATCTATAAAGCAAATAAACACTAAGCTTTTTCAAACATATTATTAGCTACAATGTCTTGTCAAAGTTTTCTTAGTGATAGCCGAAAGTTAGTCTGAAGACAACCACGTCGTCAAGATAGGTTTAGTTCACCAAATTTTGTGTTGCAGGCGGAGATAGCTCAGGCCGCGGAGTGGTCTCGTTACCGGGCAGCCCACGAAGCATCAACAACTCTTCAGTACCCGTTGTTGGATCTGCCGAAAGCTTAGTTACTAGGGTAACTAAAAGAAATTAATTATTTCATTCTTATAACTATCTGGCAAAACTCGCAGTGCAAGTCGAATATACAAAAATACCTACTACTAAGTTTAACTTTAAATTAGTGTACAATTCATTGTTCAATATTTTCTTCTCCAGGTGTTAGCCGAACAGGGCTTAGGGGCGTATTGTGACGCAGAATTCGTAAGAAACACTTCTAGGGAGATGCAAGAAGCGCTTGAAATGACGCAAGAGCAAATGGATAGGTAACCACATAGATTTTGTCACTGTACTAAGTAGCTTTATACATATAAAAATGGAATTATGTTTGCTTGACATTTGTTACAGAGCGGCTCACCAATTGATGATTCAAGAGAAGAATATAAAACAAGTTCAAAACACACAACCACAAGTTGTAAGTATTTAATAATTTCATTAATTTGCTTCACTATCTGTAAATGAAAATGTACCCACATATTTGAACTATGTAATGAAAGAAAAGAAAATCTGAAAAATGTATTTCAACATCGAGATTTTATCACTTGACATTTATGGCGTTCTGCTTCAATCGATTTTCTAACATGCTTGTTTCCGTTCACTTACAACTAAACTAACAAAGCAGAATCCCATAAAGTCTTCAGATAGTGAAGCAAAATTCCAATTCGTAGTGGGCACTAACACAATCAATTGGGTAAAAATGAATGTATAGGGTACGATTTGGGTTATAGGGCGACATCCTAGCCCGCCAGTACCACCCTTTCCACCAGCCGGCGACTATGCCACCGCCGCCCTACAAGCGGTTATAGCACCAGCTACTGGCCAGAGCGCGTCGTCCGAACGGGCCCCAGAGGACGCCGGCATTCGCCACCCACACCACAGGCGGAAAAGGAAAAGAAAACCAGTACTTGTTTAGAAAATACTTAACAACGTTTAGCATATACGTCTCTTATTTTATCGTATGAACACGCTCTAGACCTGAGACTTGATTGGTGATGCTCAAATTTCTTCGACTTTTTTTCTCTTATTCTAATCCAATGACCAGGCGGATCAACTTTAGATATTTAAATAATTTTAAAAATTGAAATTTCTAGTAAAACTGTGAACAACAGTAAAAGTGAGATTTGTAGTTCAATAGGGTAAATTAATTAAAATTTGTAAAAAATTAAGGGCCAAGTTTAGAACGTTTTTAAAGATTATTAATTAATAATGAATTATAAATTCCTTGGCCCGATTAGATAACATTGAATTAAATATAGAGAAAGTATTAAATTTTTGCGAATTCTGAGAGAGAATTAATTATCTCGAAAAAACAATAATAGTTAGAGGTAACTTTTACATGTTTAGGTAATAGTAAACGTTGTGTTCTTATAATTTATCGGTTACAAAAATAGATTACTTAAATTTTTAAAAGATGTGATTTGACAGTCATAGGAAATTGCCAAAGTTAATTTTTACCTTTTGGTAATAATACATTGATGTTCTGATTCTTAAAGCATACCTTCAGAACAAGATGCAGTATATTCATAGAAGTAAAGAATCAAGGGATACCTAACATCCGATTTTTTTCTGGTAGACATTGCAATCTCTTGTACATTTTTAAAATCTTTATTCACACCTTTACTTTTTCTATACTTTTTCAAATTATTAATATTAAAAACGTCTAATGATGCGGCGTATATAACTTGCTCTTGGGATATGCCTTACGAATCCTGAACAGACACTGTCTTATAATTCAGTATTAATGAGGTAAAACAAAAAGATACTTTACCGTTTTATTATTTATCAGACAATTCAAGCGGTTAATTTCAGATTCTTATGACAATATTCATTGGAAAGACTTCAAAGAACTGATTTAAAATACCCTATGTGCAGGGAAATCCAATTTTCTGTAGTGTACAGGAGAGCTTAATTTATAAAATGGGTACCAACATTTATGGTTTCTAGGCTCATTTCTGTTATTAAATTGTAAGACCAAGGTTTTATGGTAGAGTGATTTACAATTTTGCAAATTTAGCGATTGGAGTGTTTTTTAGATTAAGCTCTCCTAATACGTTAGTGTCGACCACTTTTTAGGAAGCAGACGGCTATAGTAGTTGGTGCCAAACTGTAGGTTAAAGGCACCAATAACAGATCGAAGTTTTACAGTAGAGTTACGAATTAAAGAACTTGGCCCTTGTTTATTTTTCAGCAAACTACCTATAATCGCTTAAAGAATAGACCAGTAGAAAATTATATTTACGATGTTAAGATGTAGTTTTTGTATACATTTTAGTTTAGATTTTGTTTTGTGTAATAATCTGCTTATGATTCATCAAAGTCCAGTTTACAGATTTTGACGATTTGAAAGCAATTTGTTGGAACGGGGTGATATTGATAATGAATAGGTACGTCGCTTATATAATTAGATTCCAGCCTGCTGTCAAATTTCGATCTCCACGACTGGTTGCCTCTTCATTCGTCGAATCGAATTGGATCGTATCGTAAAATTAAACAGTGAGGAAAAGTGTCCATTAAATAGAAATCAATCATAATTGCATAGAAAAAAGATTCAATTCGTTCTCATTCGACGCTGAAGAGAGCACCAGGGTTTTATTACAAAGTTTCATCTTTTTCAATGTTTTACAATACATACACTGTGTCGCAAAACATCATTTAGAATTCTAAAACCTAGTCTTTACCATTTGAAACGTCATTTGTCACTTTTACAATATTATAAATCGCAATACCTATTAGTAATTTGTAATAAAAATATTTAATTTTGTCTTTTTTATAACTAGCTATAATGACTGTTAGATGCGAGTTGTTTTAAATACCTAGATAAATTGTGTTTTCACAAGGTTCCCGCGCGTTTTCCATTCACATTCGGATTGTTGTGTTAGCCGCGGTGTGATGTGTGCGTTGTCGGCGAAAAAATAAACCAATTAGAACTATCGTGCAAGAATTCCTTACTATTATAGAGGAGCATTCATAAATGTGAATTACCTAGTACTAAACATTGCAAATATTGTAACTCGATTGTTGCTTCATTGTGTTGAGACAGACATAAACAGACAGAAATTTCGCGTGGCGAAAGGCATGCTCAACAGATGTTTAACTTTTTTGTGGTAAGACGGTAAGAATCTTTTAAAACTAAGCATAAAGACATCTAATTTTACGTTCTAGCTCTATAAATACATTCATGCCTATTACACCTAAGAGTTTGAAATAAGATGATCGGATCTCTATGACAAACCACGGGCTAAAGCTAGTTTTACCTGTCTCCAATCTACTTTTTCGCCGACAATGCGTTATTTTAAGCAAGCAAGTTTTGTTCGATCATTACTTCGTAGCGAGTATCGTGGGTAGTTTAAACTATCGTTAACTTCGGTAAGTTAATTCGTAACGCATTTAAATACGGATTCGTAACGGATTGATATCGCGACGTAACTTTAATACGTGTCTCGTGTAAACGTAACACTGTCGTTTTAGTTGATGCGGTTGGGTTGCAATGTATTAGTTAAGCATTGATCATACATTTATACAGGTATCATTTTGAGTCTGTATTATTGCAATTAGGTACCAAAAATGTAGTAGTTTGTACTTTGCTTTAAATTGCCAAAGGAAATTTACATATTCAGGATAAAATGTACATGTACTCCAAATTGCTCCAGGAACTAAATTATCAATGTTACAAGTTTCATTTAAACTCCGTCTGTTTTTGCTGCTCCCAAACCGAGCCAATTTAGAAATTTCTCAATCCAGTCGGGAATACTTGACTGGGAATCGAATCTGGGTTCATCATTATTTAATAATTCTACATTTCCGTCCTATTACACTACTATAGTTCATTCGCGTTAAGATAATAGTGACTCATCACCGACTGCCTGCCACTAGCCAATTAAAACGCTAGAAATTATAATTTCCGGCCGGCAGTCGGTGATGAGTCACTATTTTCTTAACGCGAATGAACTATAATTTTAATATATTCAAAAATCTATGCCCTACACCCGTCTACTAATACGTTGCAAACCAAACACAGCTATTAGCTCTATAAGAAAACCCCTAGAAAGTGTCCTTTTAAAGTTCGATAACGCGACTAGTATATTAGCCCTAGCCGGTCACCCGACAGTCACATTCCTCTAGACTTAAGACTCTTTTACCGCTCCGACGAATCTCATTTCGACGAAGTAGCTTACCCGACGCTTCCGAACTGTATCAAGTGCCAATTGTTGCTGGAAGGAGGAAAATCGTATAAATTTTATTCGAACTTGGCCCTAATTTTACCTGTTTTTAATTTCAAAATACCCTTTTATTTATAAATTTTAATAGAAAATACAGATACGTAAAGGTTTTATAAATATTCTCTGATCTTTAAAAATTTAAGGCAAATCCATAATATCTTGAAGTTTCGAATGCTGTACCTATCTTCCTGAATAGACCTCTTAATAGTTAGCAATCGGTCCCGTGAATCCCATCAATTTGACTCCTTTCAGCATTTCAATATTTGTTTTTTTAAGTAATTTTGTACTCAATCTTATAAAAATTTCTTGATAGTATAATAAATTACTTGTTATGCTTTAGTTTGAAGACTTGTGACCTATTGTGTATTCTATTTGAAAATGTGTAATTTATTATAATAACTTGTTTTTACTGAGAAAATATTGCATACCTATTGAATTTTAATATTCTTACTATAAAATTTAAAAAAATATATCAAAAATTTTAAATTTTCGTTTTGTAAAACATCCAATCAAGTTTTTCTGTAAATAATGTACAAAATGATTGAACACATACTCAGACATTATCATTTTAAGTATGTAGTTCCATTTTTATATACTAGCGCGGTGGCTAGGTGTATCTTTGTAAATAATGTGTAAATACATGAAGGATTACAAATGAAAGATATATTTATTCCGTCAATCATATTAAATTGAGACATTATTAATTACCTATTTATTGTTTAAAAGAAACATTGTAAAATTGTTTTCATATAATTAAAAAATGAGAGAAATTGCTTGTGTTTTATATTATTACTTATTCTACTAAATTTCATACCTTACCCTTTTTGCCCTACCTTGACTTTGACTTTGAAGCACCACACCCAGCCAGGACACAATGCCTGATCACCTAACCCTTTTTGCCCTACCATATAAAAATCTACATACCTACTCTACTTCACAATTTACTATTTTGTGATGATAATTCATAATACTGACTAGAATACAAGACCATTGAATTTAAACAATGGAACTACATTAAATCTATCTCATCAACATATTAATAATATATTATCTAGGTGTGTTTTTTCGTAAATGGCTACTGGTCAGGGTGACCTTACAATAATTACCACACAGCTGGGGGGACCAGATTGCTTGGACCCCTGGAACCTACATAAACAATGGACTAGAATAATAAGTGTAGCATGGAACAAATAAAAATACCATCTTAACTCACAAAACATTTATTTGTCAATCAGTGTCCCTCTAGTTCTCTTCTCTGCCGTCTGCGCCGGAGCCTCCGCTTGCCTCTTATTCATTCCCTTCCTCTCCAACTGTTTCTCAATAATCCTAGCATTATTCGCATAGCTGTCGGCCACTTCTCTCGCCTCAATCTCATCCTCCTCCTCATCTATCGTGGATACGGTGACAGAACTGAATTTGCCCATATTCTTAGTATGCTTGGTAACCATGATCTTCTTAGGCTGTGCCAATGCGACTTGCTTATATATGTCGGTCACTCCACCTTCTCCCGCCGATTGGACCAGTGCTCCGCGCATAATAAAGACGATGTTGCTGTCTTGATCATGTTTGTAGTATAACGGTACTGAGCACTTTTTGCATTTCAATCTGTAAATAATGGTTTCATATTAGATTAACAATTGGGTACAGTTCTCTTTAACTTTTATCAGGCACTAGCTTTCCGCCCACGACATCGTCCGCGTAAAGTTTTTTTTTCCAAAATAAAATTGTGCCTATGTTACTCGTGGATAATGTAGCTTTCGAATGGTGAAAGAATTTTTAAAAACGGTCCAGTAGTTTTTGAGCCTATTCATTACAACCAAACAAACAAAGTTTTCCTCTTTATAATATTAGTGTAGATAATTATATCTGTTGACTGAATTATTAGAATTGTAGTGCACCAATGTAATACATTCAATTTGTAATTTTGTACATGTTGGGTTGGAGTTTGTGAAAAACCAACTGTTTTCTTTATAAATAACTAAAAATGAGCTTTGTTATTATTAATCACCGAACAGGTGGGGTAGCAGACGATTTTACACAAAGGAAAGAAATCAAACAGAAATCATCATCATCAGCCTATTGCAGTCCACTGCTGGACATAGGCCTTTCCAGTTGTTCGCCACTAAGGGCCAACATCTGGAGGATATACCCATAATCGCCACGCTGGGCAGGCGGATTGGCGATCGCAGGGCGTAGCTTCTCGCTCCGGTGACGCTGCTGCCCGTCATCGGTCTGTGGTATTTAGCTACGCCTTCAATTGTGATGGTTTTACCGCCACCAGTCGGTTGCCAGCGCCTCGTTCGTTATTCGCCAGGATGCACCACGGGCAGGTGAGGTTGGCTTGGTGCGAAAAGATGATGGGTCGCTCCCTTACATCCCTAGGCAAAAATTCAACTAACCTGTATTGTCTCTCTATACCCTTTTCCCGTTTCAAGAATACTGTTTCGTCAGGGTCGGATGTGATCTTGTGAGCGTGTTTGGAGCCGTCTATCACTCTCGCGCCGTCTGTGGGCCTCAACGGGAGGCGGTCTGTGGTACAATCCAGTATCAGGGTCATCTGCCCGCAAATACAGTAATAGATGTGCAGGGGCTTTGTCTCATTATATTCCTCTTGGTCTTTAGTGTCGGAGCACACGATGCTACGTGACACTACTTTCGGCATTGTGTTTCTTCTATTTCAAAATCTAATTTCACTGAGAAATAGCACTTATTGTTGCGAAAGTTCAAATTTACAAATCTTCTTATCTCTGTTATTATTATTTATACACCCAATCGCTAATCTTGGTCAGAGTTGTTCACACACTTTAGCAATCAATAATTACGGAGGAAATATAAGAATGGTAATAAAATTACAAACAAAATCCAATTTTTGCTCAATCAGATGAGTAAACACCAAGAAATAACACGACGTATGACAAATTTGACATTTCACTTTTTTTTTAAAAAGGCGAAAGCATCGATTTTCCTTACTTGATCCAATGAAAATGTTTACAAATGTATCCGAACGTAATAACGATTAAAATAACGTTATTTTGTCTCTGGTTTCTTCCGTCACATTGGTATCCCTTGCTGTCAACTTCACAGTGCTGCGATTGTCTTTTATTCCACAGATTTCTTGCACATGTTCATCGATTTCTGTGGAATTTAGGGAAAGTATATCGAAATACTATATAAAATGGGTGGTATAGCCAGCAGATACCGTGTATCTAACGCGGGACTTACTCCTACAGATATTAAAAACATAGAAAATGAAAGCCAACGTGAAAATCCAGGGACACTGGATGAATTGCACAAAAAGACCAAAGGTGAGGTTTCTACACACTTTTTGGACAAACCTCTATGTTAAATAGAGCACAAATAGTATTTAGGAGCATAATGAGTGATTTTTGGTAAACGTTCATTCAAAAATCACCGGTAAACAAACATTGGTTTTCCTCAAAAGTTTGGTTATCTTGTGATGTAATATAAACCATTACTTGAATATTATATTCAGTCCAAGGTCTACACCATCGTCATTATAAGTTATTTATGAGAAATCATGTAGATGACGTATAAAAAGGATCTTTGACTCAGTTTTTTATTTTTACTAGATTGGTAACATATCTGCCCATGCTTCCAGTATTATAATGTTTACTCAGTGATAAGATAATCTAGGCCTCACCAAAATGTATGTACCCAAATTAATTTTTGTCATAAACCCTTAATGGGCAATGCAAGTGCAATGGGCAATAACCCATGTTACTACAAACCTTATTCAATTGGAATAAAGTTTAACACTAATAATGTTTTTAACTTGCTAAGTTTGTAAAGGATTTATCTGGGACTTATTATTTTCCTGCTTATATCCAATAAGATTCATTATCATATAACATTTGTTGCATTATGCTACTTGTACTCAAAACAATGTTTCCTTTAAAATTGGGTCACACATGAAAGTATTTGACATACAATGATTCAAAATAAACTTATGTTAAAACCTTACTTAATAAATAAACATATAGGTTGAACAGAACACATGATTTTTTTTATGAATCTATTGAAATTGAAATTTATTTATCACAATATCAAAGAATGTTTCAAGTATATAAATAAATAAATAATAAATATCAGACAACATCACACACATTGCTCCGATCCCGAAGTAAGTAGCTTAAGCACTTGTGTTATGGGTATCAGAACAACAAAGGTACCACAAATAAATACTTAAATACAAATATATACACCCAGACACAGAACAAACACAAGTGTTCATCACATGAATGTTTGTCCCGGGTGGGATCCGAACCCACGACCCTTGGCTCAGAAGGCAGGGGTCACTACCAATTGAGCCACCGAGCCAGTCAGTATCTTTTCTATTATCTGAGCAATAAAGCTTAAAAATAACAAAATTGTCTAATCGAGTCTTGAGTGCCACACAAGCCATATACATTTCATAGAAAAGCGAGTTCAAAGATCACTCTTTGAACTTGCTTTTCTATGCTATATAATTCATAGTTGTTTAACCTTATTCTAATACTAGCTGTGCTCGCGACTTCGTCCGCGTGGAATAGTTATTTTTTCCCCATTTTTTTTTTACATTTTCCATTATTTCTTCGCTCCTAATAGTTGCAGCGTGATGTTATATAGCCTAAAGCCTTCCTCGATAAATGGTCTATTCAACACAAAAATAATTTTTCAATTCGGACCAGTAGTTCCTGAGATTAGTGCGTTTAAACAAACAAACTCTTCAGCTTTATAATATTAGTTAAGATAATTCATAGTTGTTTAACCTTCACAGGTTAAACAACTATGAATTAAGTTTTAAATAGCCTATTTAATAATGATTACAATCTACTCTTTCCAGACGTTATGCCAGTTAATTTCGAGGGTGGTAAACTGATGTTCAACAAGGGTATCTCTAATCATTTCCAGGTAAGGAGATCTAAGATTTCGATTTATATAATTTTACCTTTAGCTTCAAACTAAGGCTGTGTTTTGAATGGGGTACCATTAGGAAGACATTACATTAATGTAAAAACTTCCACTGTTTTTTCCAGATGTCTCACACGTTAACGATGAGTTCGCAACAGAATGGCTACAAGCTAGGAGCCACGTACATCGGCACGAAACAGATATCCCCGACAGAGGCATTCCCAGTGGTGTTGGGGGATGTAGACCCGTCGGGAAATGTTAACTTTAACCTCATTCATCAGCTCACTCCAGAGATTAGACTGAAAGGTGCTGCACAGGTATGTAGTAAATGATTGTAGCAGACAATTTGAAAGTATAATTAATAATCATAATATTTTAATTAGTTATAATTAATTTTAAAAAAAAATTGTTGCTTGTGGCTATACAAATGGATGAATATACTAAGTGCACAGCGAAATCTTAAATCTAAAAAGTGAATATAACAGTTTAATATAAAACTATCTTAACTAATATTATAAAGCTGAAGAGTTTGTTTGTTTGAACGCGCTAATCTCAGGAACTACTGGTCCGAATTGAAAAATTCTTTTTGTGTTGAATAGACCATTTATCGAGGAAGGCTATATGCTATATAAGATCACGCTGCAACTATTAGAAGCTAAGAAATAATGGAAAATGTAAAAAAAGAACGGGGAAAAAATAACTATTCCACGCGTACGAAGTCGCGAGCACTGCTAGTACTACATAGTCTACATACAAAAAAGTCTTTTAAAACGTAACATTTATCTGTTAAAAGCACACAATTGGGCTGGGATATGATATGCCCCCTCTCGTGCCACGGCATAATAAATATAAATAAATAAATATCTGACAACATCACATACATTGGTCTAATCCCAAAGTAAGTAGCTTAAGCACTTGTGTTATGGGTATCAGAACAATGAAGGTAGCACAAATAAATACTTAAATACAAATATAAACACCCAGACATGGAACAAACACAAGTGTTCATCACACGAATGTTTGTCCTGGGTGGGAATCGAACCCACAACCCTTGGTTCAGAAGGCAGGGGTCACTACCAATTGAGCCACCAAGCCAGTCATCATACATCATAGAAGACATTATACCTATGACATGTCATAGAAGACAATTAAGGGTATACCAGAAAAAGACTAGCAGTTTTTACCTGCTAATCATGTTGACTAAGGCAAATCCCCCCAAATGGTCATTGGGGGAGGCCTATGTTCAGCAGTGGGCGTTCACAGGGTGATAATGGACCAATAAGGCATCAACAGCTACGACCTGGGAGCCTTCAAGAAACGAGGACCTAAAAGGACGGCAGCGACCCCAGAACTCGAAGTGAGTTGCGGGAGTCCATGGGCGATGTCGACTGCTTGCCATCAGGCATCACATTTGCTCGTCTGCCGCCACTTACATAAAAAAAGAAATGTAAATCGTTTATTAATTCGCTCTTTTCCCTATTCCAGATACAAGAATGCAAGCTGACAGCCACACAGGGCACGCTGGAGTACAAGGGCTCCGACTACACGCTAGCCATGGCCGTAGGCAAACCCGACTTTAGCGAAAAGTCTGCCGTCTTCGTAGGACATTATTTACAGGTAAAATTACCATGTACAAATAATTTAAATTGAGAATTTAATTATTATTTTGACATTTGTGAGTTATTTATATTTTTTGACATTTTTGAGTTTTTATTTTTTGACATTTGTGACTTATTTTATTTAGACATGTGTGACTTATTTTATTTAGACATGTGTGACTTATTTTATTTAGACATGTGTGACTTATTTTATTTAGACATGTGTGACTTATTTTATTTAGACATGTGTGACTTATTTTATTTAGACATGTGTGACTTATTTTATTTTGACATTCGTGACTAATTTATATTTTGATATTCGTGACTTATTTATATTTTGACATTCGTGACTTATTTATATTTTGACATTTGTGACATTATAATGGGCTTGTTGCCTTAAAAAATTTAATTAGTCCGTCTTTTAGATTGCTAGAAAAATAAAAGACAAATATTTTTTCATTTGTAATTTAGACCAAAAATGACAAAGATTATAGCCCGTTAAAGTTAGTCGTGTAATAAATGTTCCTGGTCGCCAGTCGGTGACGCGGCGGCTGGCGCTGGGCGCGGAGCTGGTGTACCAGTCGGGCGCGCGCGTGGCGGGCGGCGAGGTCGCCATCGCCTCCGCCGCCGCAAGGTACACCATGGACGGTGAGTCATCATCATCACCATCACCATCACCATCATCATTACCATCAAAGTCAAAGTCAAAAAAGTCAAAATACCTTTATTCACATAGACTTAAAATAAGCACTTATGAATCGGCAAGTCATCATCAACATCAACCTATCGCAGTCCACTACCAGTAGTGGAACAGCGAACAACCGGAGAGGCCTATGTCCAGACATAGGCCTCTCCAGTTGTTCGCTGTTCTAAATAGATTAGCAAACATATATTCAGAGCATATTAAATAAATAAATGTCAGACAACATCAGATCTTGTGTGCACACAATTTTCGACAGAGATCATACCCGTGATAATAATATAATATCAGACAACATCACATACATTGCTCCGATACCAAAGTAAGTAGCTTAAGCACTTGTGTTAGGGGTATCAGAACAACGAAGATACCAAAAATATAAACACCCAGACACGGAACAAACACAGAGTGTTCATCACACGAATGTTTGTCCCGGGTGGGAATCGAACCCACGACCCTTGATTCAGAAGGCAGGGGTCACTACCAATTGAGCCACCGAGCCAGTCTATATATTCTTGTACATTTGTGCTTATAATTATAACAGTTATTAGAATGTCTATTACCGCACCACATTATAGTTTTTCTGGCTCGCCCAATGGTTGACTGGTACAGAATGCCACACGGTATTAAGTGAGCCATTTAATATAAATTTTTATTATTGCTTAATAATAATAATTAAATAAATTTTTATTATTAAGTCACACATATCATCTCCACTCTACTTACTTCAAGGAAACAATGTCATTCGTCCATTTTTGTCTATAACACACACCAATACTATGGAAATTTTCTAGAATAAACAAATGTAAGCCAATTTCGAAAAATTCACTGAGCAACTGTTCGAACATCATCATCAGCCTATTGCAGTCCACTGCTGGACATAGGCCTCTCCAGTTGTTCGCCACTTAGGGCAAACGTCTGGAGCAGGGCAGCCGGGTTGGCGATCGCAGGGCGTAGCTTCTTGCTCCTGTGACGCTGCTGCCCGTCATCGGTCTGTGGTATTTAGCTACGCCTTCAATTGTGATGGTTATACCGCCACCAGTCGGTTGCCAGTGTCTTGTTATTCGGCAGGTTGGCTTGGAGCGAAATGATGATAGACCGCTCCCTTACATCCCCTGTTCGAACACTAGGCTCATTTCTTTCAAATCATTTCAGATTCAGAGGTGTCCGCGACGGTGGGCGCGGCGGGCTTCCACTTGTGCTACTTCAAGCAGGCCAGCGAACAGTTGCAGGTAACTATTGTATGCTTTAAGTATTTTTTCAATAATATCAGTGCGCAGACATCAACCGTAGGACATAGGCCTCCACCTATGTCAATAGGCTTGTTCTTTAATTAGTCCGTCTTTTTGATTGTTAAAAACTAAAAGACATGTATTTTTTTATTTGTAAAATTAGACTAAAAATTACAAAGTTATAGCCCGTTGACATTACGCGTGACGTCACGCGGTTTGGCATTTTTACGGGACGGAGTGACGTTAAAGACTCCCCCACTCCTGAATTTTGATCTCTGTTATTTTTTGTTTAAATGAAAAAAGGAAAGATACGTGTTCAATATGCTTTTATAATCAAAAATACGGACTAAATATGATGAAAATATGCCTATTGTCGCTTGGCAGACGAGTTGGCTATCGCAGTAAGTTTTACCCTTAGTCATCGTCCACGACACCCAGGGGATGAGGTAGGGTGATCTTATACTAAATCTGGGAACATAGGCCTCTCCAGTTGTTCGCCACTTAGGGCGCACAGACACATTTGATGTTTATTAGTAGTTTATTAAAGTATATCTTTTTTTTAAATCTTATTGGTATCCACAGCTTGTTCGTACCAACATAAATGACATACTTTTCCCTTTGTTTTACATTTTAGGTTGTAGCAGAGATGGACACATCATTCCGGGGCATGGAGTCGGTGGGCACCATCGGCTACCAGGTCACCATACCAAAGGCTGAGCTAGTCTTCAGAGGTTGGTAGTTTGTGGGCATCAAATACATAGACACACCATCCACAAATCAAATCAAAAATTACTTTATTCATATAGGCTTTTACAAGCACTTATAAATCGTCAATCTATACTTATAATAAATCTGTAGAGAAGTCAATTCTGTACATGGAATATATTTACTGATGCCAAAAATACAATCAGTAAAATTTTCTGTCCGTCTGTCTGTATGTTCGTTATAGAAAAAAAACTACTGGACAGATTTTGACGAAACTTGGTACGATTATTCTTCAAACTCCTGGGCAGGTTATAGTATACTTTTCATTATGCTACAATAAATAGGAGTAGAGCAGTGAAGGGAAGTGTTCGGAAAACGGGAGAATTTTTTATCGGCATGTTTGATCGCGCATCACGCGATAACTACTGCATGGAATTGAATGCGGTTTTCACAAATGTATTGCTAGAGGTCTAACTTAAAATTTAGGTACCGTTTTATGGAAGTCAGTTATTTTTGAAACCCGATAACCACGCGTGCGACGCCGCCGGCACAGCTAGTATTGAATAAAGTACACCCAACCTGTCTACCTTTTCAGGCATGGTGGACTCAAACTGGAACATCGGAGCGGTCCTGGAGAAGAAGCTGCAGCCGCTGCCGTTCACGTTCGCCCTCTCCGGGATGGCCAACCAGGCCAAGCAGCAGTTCAAGTTCGGCTGCGGGCTCATCATCGGCTAGGCTCCACCGTGCTCCGGTTAGTGCTCCTCGGATTGCCAAGGTTATGGCTAATTGAGTTTGGTGGTATGTATGTGTACTCGGAATAACCTGTTTTTTTTTTTATAGTGGCTCGACATAATGGCTTCCCTACGCCTGATGGAAATATAAATAAATAAATAATAAATAACCCAAGACATGCCACCATGGGCCACACAGCGCCATCTAGCCCCAAACTAAGCCGAAGCTTGTACTATGGGTACTAGACAACTGATAAACTTACTTAGATACATTTTTTTTTTGTAAATAAATACATATTATACATAGAAAACACCCAGACCAATACAAACAGACATGTTCATGCACACAAATGTTTGTAATGTGTGGGGATCGAACCCACGACCCTTGGTTCAGAAGGCAGAGGTCACTACCAATTGAGCCACCGAGCCAATCAAAAGCCAGGAAGCGAAAGAGAAGCCCAAGTCGCTGTGACAACGGGCAAGTAACTGGTCAGTTACTTGTCAGTTGCCACCGCCATGCCGGCTCAACCCTAACCCCCCCACGAGCTCCGAAAAACCCTACTCACCGGCAGGAACACGACCCAGAGGTCATTTGACTGCGGTATTCTATAGGGTGGAGGTCCTTCCCCGGACGGGCGGCTCAATTCGAGCGAAGATTCGCTATGCCCTACCTCTCTATCTGGTGACAATAATTGGCTATTATGGCTAATAATTGTAATTAGTCCGTCTTGTAGCTTATTCAAAAATAAAAGACACGTATTTTTCCTTTTTTCATTCAAATAAACAATAGCATAGATACAAGGCATCAAAAGTAAGGAGTGGGGGTCTTTGACGTCACCCGCCCCGTAAAAATGCCTCACCGTGTGACGTCACGCGTAATTTCAAAGGGCTATAACTTCGTAATTTTTAGTCTAATTTACAAATAAAAAAATACGTGTCTTTTATTTTTGAATAAGCTAAAAGACGGGACTAATTACAATTTTTTGCCATAATAGCCTATTGAGTTTGGTGGAATGTGTATATGGAATTAACTGTTGAAATGGTGGCAATTTTTTTTTTGGATGAACTGACTTTTTATGTTTTAAATGAGCTTCTGGCAACTTACTGGTGGAGGTATAACCGTCACGATTGAGTGTATCCAGAGGGACTGAATACTATACTAGGCGAACCTTGTTTTGATTGCAATCGACACGAAAAGAAGAAGGCGTAGCTAAATACCGAAGGCGTAGAAGACAGGCAGCAGCATAGCTATAACTCCGAATGCGACTATTTTTTTTACTTGTGCAACTATTTTGACTGGCTCGGTGGCCCTGCCTTCTGAGCCAAGGGTGTTCGTGTGATGAACACTTGTGTTTGTTCCGTGTCTGGGTGTTTATATTTGTATGTATTTAAGTATTTATTTGTGGTACCTTCGTTGTTCTGATACCCATAACACAAGTGCTTAAGCTACTTACTTTGGGACCGGAGCAATGTGTGTGATGTTGTCTGATATTTATATTTTAATTTTTTGGCATAGTCGAAATCCGTTTTCATTAAGATTTTAGAGATGAGGATTACAGCTTGAAGCAAACACCACCCTTAATTAGCCACAACCTCCGCACCTAACCTTAAGGATTTTGAATATTGTGAATTTTATGTGAGAATGATATAAACAGAAATAACTTTATCTCGTACAGTTACAAACAATTAAAGAGAGAACTTGTTTTTTGAGCTTGACCAAGAATATATTGAGATTTATATTTTTTTTTGTTTGAATCAATATGAATAAGGTACTGGTTTATTCATATTGATTCAACAAATTATTTCTGGCTAGAATTATACACTGTTTCCATTTGTGACTAAAATTATAATGACTTACGTTTTTGAAACAATGAGCATAAATTTAGAACCATGACTAAAATCATTTTTATTATTAAAGTTCTGAAATCAAGACGTTTCATAAAATATTTAATTTAAAATTGTGTTTGACAGATGTTTTCATAGTTGAATAAATAAAAATTGTTGAATCAATTATAATAATGACATCATGTGTAAATAAAATTTATTATTAACTGTGATTGTCTGACCTAGATTTTAGTCAGAAAATCGATAATTATTTTGGTCAGGAGTAAGGCCCTCGCAATGGTTTAGGTATTTGACAATTGTTATTACAACAACAATTTGCATGACTGTGTATGTCATCTTCGATATTAAATTACATCTAATTTCTTTCTCTCGAGTTCGCCTCAGAGATATATTTTAAATACACTCTTTAATCCGACGAAACAGTTTCTCAAACTACGCCTCTAGATCGGTTGTACTTGGATATCGGAAATGCGACGGTTACGTTTATTCAAATATTTGATCCGAATAGCCAGTGCCAGCTCTCGTAAAGTTTTTATGGTTTGGAAAAACAATTCTCGAAAAGAAATGTCATAATTTGAATGAACGTGCGAGAATTGTAGCGAATTATAGTCTATTTTCTAATTGTAGTAGTTTGAGAACTAATAAAATGTGCAAGGAATAATCGGAGAATCACTAGCTTGAATACGTTTTTAATTTTAAATAATGACTGTGTTCTGTACTTTGTGTTGTGGTGGGTTAATAGAGAAATATGAATAGAACGTAAAGTATATAGAATCTAAAGCATATACAGTTCCCAAACAAGGGGGTAGCGCCCACTAGTGGACATTACATAGTGATGCAGAAGGTAACAGCACTAACAGCCCCAAAGGCAAATGGGGTGTGTTTTATAATGATAAGAACTCTAGGGGCAGTACCCTCTTAATTGGGGACCAAAAACTAAAGAAATGATTCAAGATATTGATTAATGAACTCTTTAATAAAATAATCTCAGCCATAACTGGTAATCATACCATGAGTTATTTTCCTAAGTCACCACAACACAAACTCTAATTAAATGTATTAATTATAGACAATTGGTGATGTGTACGCTTAGCAACAAAAGTGTTAACGAAGTTTTGATCTAGGACATAAAAATAGGGATGGTACCACAGGGGTAATTTAGCAATGATCTCAACTATCCATAAGCTATTTATTTCTTGTAAGTTACCCTATAGAAATTTAGTTTAAATTGGGTTTTGATTCCGTGAACACATTTTTTCTTTTAAGTGTCTCATAGAGAAATGTCTATGGAATTTAAACCTTTAAGAGACATTAGCCTAATCCCCTTATGTTTCAGTTGCTAATTCTTTTTTCTTTTGCGTAGGTATGTGAATTTCGCCTACTTGAAAAGCCTTCACGGTGGTCTGTTCCACCAATCACAAACGTTCGTTTGAGCTCAACTGCACCAGTGGCCGCTAGCGATAGTAACTGTTGAAGTGAACACTTTTGTTGCCGACTGTACATTGTGAATGCGTGTAAACGGTAAACTATTGGTGTAATTGTATATGTATTTGAGTTTTTTTCCGTTTTTTTCTTTTTGTACAAGAACGTTTTTATGTATTTGTTAATTATTATAAATATTGCTACGCACCAGTTTAGCATTTAATGTGTGACGTCACTCTAGGGGACTTTTAGTATTCATTGAGATATAATTATTACAGTTTAGAGGATACAATCTAAACTATTTATCCGACTACGACGAAGCAAAAAGGAGGGTTATGATTGTGCATTGACGTTTTTTTTGGGTCAAAGGGGGTCATCGTGTAATTACGTCACAATTTCATAACATTTGGAGCCCTCTCCCTTCATTGTCACTGTTGTGGGAATACTACAAAGTGTGACACGCCACTTTCGTCGCGTGTCACATTTCGTAGACCCCCACCTCCTGACCTTAGAAATTAAATAATCTATAATATCGGTAATACGGAAGCCCGATGGTATCGATAGATGGCGGTGACAAGTGATTGGTGATTTGGTTACTTGTATGTTACCGCAGCGACTTGGCTTTCTTTCGCTTTCTGTCAGTTTCTGTGATGTTAACACGTCACATAAACATTTGAACTCTTATTGTTCTTAAAATAAAGTTCAATTGTTAATGACTACTTTCAAGTACTTTCACAGTGTCACAAAAGTACTTTCACAGCTTCACTAAAGTACTTTCACAGTTTCACAAAAGTACTTTCACAGTTTCACAAGAGAATAACTTAATTAGGAGCTACCCTAAAGTGACGACCATGAATCCTCCTATCGCGAAGCGTTATTGTATGATTGTAGATAGAAAATGGCGAGCTGTATATAGGGCCTGTTGTTAAAATGTTTATTTTTAATAGAGTTATGTTAATAAATCAATTTGGTGTTTTATTTATGAAGTATAGTAAGTATTTTAACACGACTGTCTGTTGCATGTAATGCATTAGACTTCGGTACGTCTGTGCATGACATACAATACACTTTTAGGGCGATCACATATATCCGGAATTCCGAATTGAAATACACGTTTGCAACAAAAATGCTCTACTTGCAAACAAAGCGTTTTATATGTAAGTAGAGCATTTTAGTAGCCAAAGTGTATTTCAATTCGGAGTTTCGAATCTATGTGACCGCCCACGAAGGGCTTTTTCCACTAATCAAGGGTTATTAAGGTCAATTTATACTAGCGCATCATATATCCAAAACAGAACATAACGAAATTCAACCTTAACACCACAGCGTAACGCACACCAATCCAAAGGGACCAATTGCGCTGGGTGCGCGTAAACTCTGAAGTAATATGTGCGTTATGTTATGGAGTTAAGGTTGAAATTGTTATGTTCTGGTTTGGATAGACGCTTCGATTCTGCGCTATAGTCCATAAAATGTTGATTAACATGACAGCTGTCAAACTGCTAGTAATTTGTTTTATTTTAAACTTAATTATTAGTAGAAAATATTTATAACGAAAACATTGTAATATAAATATTTCTACTCCTTTTAGAGTGATGATTTTTCGTATGTTTAATTTAAATAAATTCTAAACGTCCTTACAATGTCTTGTTGAGAGTTTACTGACATCTGTCATTCTAATCATCTTACATTTGGACTATAGTATAAACTGAGCATATAACACAAAACCCTGTGAGAAAAGCAGTCAGCAAAGGGTCTTAGGATTTATATAAAGTAAACACAAATATAATTTAAAAATAACGTAAGTTTATTACATGTAATGAAATAAAAATAGAATATAAATTTATTCTGTTACATGTATTCAACTGCTTCGGAGCGCGCTCCGCTTATCAATTTGGTAAACTATCATTATACGGTGGACTCGATCATTCGGCACTGTAAGGTCCCACACAAGGGCTCGAGACCTGCCCTACGTACGACGATAAGGCTCTAATCTAACCACGTTGGCCAAATTTCTGGGTAGGTCGGCAAATAGGCAAAATTTTTAGTAACTTCTCCATTGCTGGTGAAAGTATAATATTACCACAATAATCGAATTGTTTCAATCGACAATTGAATTCATTATAATCGAGAATTTTGCTTTCACTATAATATCGACTTCATGCAGCATGCATTCCGCAATTTCATGTGGCAACACCACAGCTAAAAACCGTTCCAAACCGAATCAATTCCACTCGGAGACAACCAACTTACTTTTAGAAAACATGATAAAACAACATTGATTTTCATTCAAGTGTATCGCTTCAGAACGTAACAGTCCGAACAACCGAGCCCCCACCACATCTTAATCCGAAGACGATCGTGACGTCATCAATATGTCAATGGATAAAACTGGAAACTACGCCGTTCCACGCGAATACACGTCACGAAAGTCGGGGCAGGCTTTTGATAATGTACTACGCATAAGTATCAATTGAAACGTACCACCTTACAAACGCATGATTTGACATATAAACATAGCATTTGTGGTGTTTGTGAACGATTAGCACGACTGTGACTTGAGAGCCAAAGTTATGATGACAGATGTCAAATGAAAATTTTTTTCCCGCCACGTAAAGAGACTTCCGTGCAATGGCGCCGTTTGGTAAGTCTCGACAGATGCGTACTGTGATACACTGACTATTGTCCCAGTCGTTACACTCCCTCAAATATGGTTGAATGAAGCGATGGCTGGTACACACGTCATACTTGTGAACAGGTGCTGCCTTGGAGACTGGTCTACTCCTGATTGCCCTATATAGAGTATGTTAAGGTTATTTTTTTTTTAACCTAATTTATAATTAATTTTGTAAGGCCCCAGACTGTATGACGTGGTCGTAGTTAAAAGTATAAATGTGATAATAATATTGTAAACACCATTTTGAAAGGAGCAACTACACGAGTTTCTTGCCGGTATCTTCTCGGTAGAATGCTGCTTTCCGAACCGGTGGTAGCTTCGACGATTTGTAAGTGTTTTTCATAAAAACCTATACAAATAAAGATTATTTTGACTTTTGACTTTGAGTCGCGCGAGGCTGCGATCGGCGGCAATACAGACAAGTCCACCATAAATAATAAACTGCTAGATTAATGTATTGTTGATACAGGTATTTTGGATTTTGTATAACTTGTGTTTAAAAAATCTAAATCGTTAAATCAAATGCTATTACAGACTTGCAAATCTTTCACTTGGAAATCTGAGGCAAATAGGATGTGTTTGTCACAACATACCCTGACTGTAACTTTAAGATCTTATTCTTCATGTCTTGCTCGCAAGTTAACACTTACATGTTATACTACCAGGCTATTGGTACATTATAAAACACCTGCCCTAACCGTTTTACACAATAACTACACATCGACACCACAGCAATTTTTAAATCTAACGAAAACAGTGAAGCCGGGTAGACTATCCGTTTGAAATCGAAAACTAATAATGAAAATTTCAAATGTATACCAATTGACATTTCATGTCAAATGAAATATTACCGAGTATTTGATTTTTGTCACAAATAGTGTCAAGTAATATACATAAAGAAATCTCCGAACAAAACCTGGTCGACCCAACTTGGTAAACTAAAATTTAACATGTTACCTCCTTATACCAAAATATATTATTATGGCTTGAGTTTTTCCAAAGATACATAATATAATATTAATATATTCTTCGTATTTATATCTATTTTTAACCTACGCTTATTTTATTAAATACGTTCGCAACACTTTTAGTTCGCAACGTGTCGTTTTATTAGAGATCTATAAATTGTTCTGTGATGTTCTTTTTGTATGTATTAAACGCTTTTAATTAATATAAAATTAATTGTGTTTCATTAATAGCAGAAATACCAACACTTTGATGGAAATGGATGGACACAATAAAATTAAAATAAGTGTAATTTTTAACCATTCGCTTATTATGGTATTAGGCGTTGTAACCTCAATAGGAAGAACTTTAATTTCCGTCTTAATTCATTATAGGAATATACTTAAAAGTGAAATAAATTTCTGGTGTACGAATGTATCAATGACCATTCGCAAGACATAGAACTCTGCGATTAATTTGGTCAAATGAAAATTACCGATACTATAATCTTCAATAGGTTTTCGTGAGCAAGATAAGAACTAGACATTAGTCTTAAAAGGTCGATAAGCTTTAAGAATTAGATAGAAATTTTGTTACTTCTACATAGGTCACATTCGTAATACGATTTAGGTATAATTCATAGTGTTTTATCAAAAAGAACACCACAAACTCGGCCGAACATCGAACATTGGCAGGATATCCAACAACGCTAGTCACCGAGATTTAAGAATGAAATGCTACAGTATTTGGTGTAAGCGGACTTCTCGAGAGAACAGCATTCAACACCGTCAGAGACAAAGAAAGGTGGAAAAATTACTATTAATACATTCCCACAATATAGTACAGGCAATAGGACTTCAAACTACGGTTTTTTTAATAGTATATTTTGTATTCATCAGTGGATTGAAGTAAAATTGCCTGAAACATATGTGGGATTCAGATAGAAACATTATACGACTTTCACAAGTAGAATCTAATGACAGATGTCATAATTATGAGTCAGTGTCAAACTCACAATTATGTCATTTTATCAAATGCGAGAATGAAAATTCGTCTGCATTCAAACTAATCATGAACCGTATTTATATTTTAACTTGATTACATTAATTTAATAAAAAAGTGTATTTAGTACATTCTGAAAAAGAACCCACTACTTTTGATTCAACCTTCACTCTAAATTTACCAATAAAAACATGATGAATCTCTAATGATATGCACAGACCGAATAATCTTTTCAGCCATAATAATTTTGTTAAAATAAAATTAAAAAAAACACTGATGACTTTATCAAATACACGCCTATTTACACATTTAACTTAAAACAAAAAGTAGAAAAAAATTCAATATACAGGCTGATTAGTGTCCGACTAAAAGTAAAATATTTTTCAATGATCTCAATTTTCACTTGATCGAACTAAGTAGATTTATAGATTTTATAACATAGACGGTGTTGGTCGCTCAAGCTATACGATTGTGCTAACGAAAACATCCAACAGTGACAACGCTCAGCGTAATCCTAAGTACAGAGGCAATCAGATTTACTCACTCTTAGCAATGACAAATTGACAATATACAAAAAACCAGCCGTAGACCAACTCAGCTCCAAATCCATTATAGCCATTTTAAATTAGAATTCTAAGTAGGAAGCAACTTTCTACTTAGAATTTCTAAGTAGGAAGTTGCAGCGATAGATATGCACCAATCACCATCATTACAAATCAGTTAACTAAAGCTGGCACGTTCACAGAAATCTCACTTATACCATTCACCATACGGTAGCAAAAGTAAAACTATAACTCTTCACACTCATAAGCTACACCGCGCGCGAGAGAGACGGGCAGACTTTTCATGATGCGCATGCATTGCGACATCATGCGACACCTTATTCACAGACACTAGTGTCAATGTATCGAACGTGCTTTAAATTAACTGATCTGTATCTAACTTTATCAGCAACTTAACCGCCGCAACTTCATACTCAGTAATCATAGTACAGCGCCATCTCTCGATGTTTTCAAGGAACTGTTCTTCGAATTTTCTGGTATACGGCCTCTGATTTCCATAAAAGGGAAGTATAAATTATAATTAACACACAATCCATGAAACAAGACACTCGAGTGTCGACAGGCTAAAGCATAGACTAACTAAACTTTGAAGTGTTGCCATTTGGACAAATAAAACCATAGTCACATCATAGAAGTGGATAGACAAAAAACACAATTGAACATGACACAATCATTTGTTTAAAAATTAACACTATTAATCATATGCATGATAAGCCCGCAGAGAGGGAACGTATGTATAATAATTACTTATATATTATGAAAGTGGGTTCGTATGGGATGTAATCTAGTCATACAATAAGGCATGTAATGTTTATGACATAGCTTCAGTTGATCACAACTGGCCTAATTGTCAGTAATTAAGTTTCTATAGTAGATGACGTAAAAGTCCCACCTGCATCGATGATTTAGTCATAAAATTGAATTCTCATTTTCCCCGTCAATGGGGCAAGTGGGAATTTTAGTAAGACACCATGCACATTTAAGGCGGGCATTCATTGTCTTCGATAGATATCACATTTTATGCGACTTTATTCATTTAGCAATGTGTTTAGCAACGATTAAAATCGACTGACGATTGGTATAAAGGGTTATTTCCAGGGTCAAAATACTTACATTATATTTAGTCCGTATTTTAAATTATAAAAAATATGGGGCACGTATTTTTTCGTTTAAACAAATAATAAAGATACACTGCATCAAAATTTAGGAGTCTTTTAGGAGAGAGGTTAGGGAGTCTTTGACATCACCTCTTGCGAAAAAATGCCACGAGGCGTCACACTTAACTTTAGCCGGCTATATCTTTGTAATATTCGGTCTTATTTAGAAATTTAAAAATACGTGTCTCTTATTTTTAAATAATCTAAAAGACGGACTAATTACTTTTTTATGGCAACAAGCCTATTACTGTATTCACATTCCCCTGTGCGGGCTTACAACAAACACGCTACAATAATAAAAAATAATTAAATACCTATGAGATATAGAGTGATGACTGTTGCCCGTTCGCGGACTTTCGTTATAGATTTATATGGGATTTATGCTATTGGGACAGATTAGAAGATATTTACAAAATGCTATCTCGCTCGCTCACACCACAGTTCGTCTCCGTCGCACATTGTATATTTTAAGAACGTTTAATCACGTCGTGTCAAGTTTTTGTTAGAATGTCCTAGTTTAGTTGAAAATAAATTATTATTTTGTCGGATTTAGAAATTTGACAAGATATTATCAAAGTCGCAGTCAACTGCTCGACATTTAATTGTATGCCTAGATATTTAATCACACAGCTATGTGTGTGTTAGCCATTTAGCTGAATTCGACATTCACAACAGTTTATTTATAGTTTGGCAAATTTTATTTGAACTACAAAAGGAATTTTCTGGTTATCAGTGAAAAGGCAGTGAAGTGGATGGGTATCACCTCAGCAGATTCGAGCAGTTGGCTACAACATTCAAATATAGGCCCTGTTACAATTTTAAGAGCACGTATGAATGATTTACAGCTCTTCAGCATAACTAAACAGAACATTCTAACAATCTTGCAACACTTAAAAGGCGTATGTAGCGTACATTAAGTCTAACGTTTAATATTTCGTACATTTATTGTTAAACATAGCCTAATTTCATTCCAATCTCAACCCAAGCCAAACTATCACACTACAGAAGTTATTCGAAACGTGAACACCATTTTTCATCTATTAATATTGCTGCTAATCTTAAGCGTAAAATACTAACGATCAAAGACAAGCCAAAGACAATCCTAGTTTTTTTTTTAATCCAACACTTTCCGACACACCAAAGACTAATGAATATTTTAAAACACGAATTTTTAAAGTGATTATTTCATAATCATATACGTTTTTTTTTTAGTTTTTCATCAATAATAAATGTAAGCGTATCTTCTGAGTCGTGAAGACTGCCTTAAGTTCATAATGAGCATATACTCTGCTAACGAATATCCTAAAATTGGCAATAGTGGTCCATAAAATATAATAATCTGATTTTAGATTTTAGCCCTTATCACACGACGCTACATTGCTGAGAAAAGCATACAACCATAGCCACCACAGTTGAATAGAAAAGTTTCCAATTGAGACTCTAATCTTAACACGAATACTCTTCAGACTATGTGACAGAAAAGTAACTGAAGGTTTTAGTAAGAAATTGAAGTATTTCATATAATATTGGGCATGCTTTATCTATATGAGGCAGCATATTTTAGAAAATTTAAGACCCAAATTTACTACTTAATATTTTTTGGTACCATGCATGGATCATAATAGAGAATCAGAACTCAAAAAAATATATATATAATAAAGTGGCTGAATACAATGTAGTATCGTGTGAGAAGAGCATAGAGAACAACAATTTGCAGGCAGCCGACACGACGTCTGTTGTGACAGATCACAAAGAGAGTGGCTTGTGTACACGCCTTAAGTTGGCCTGTTGTCTATGATCACAAAATGGCGCGCTCGTAGTCGATGGACAGATCACAAACTTTAAAATGCCTTCGATTTGGTAGATATTTCTAGAAACAACGGTTTGTACCGTGTTTCAAGAGTTGGGAAGAGTCTCGTATAATATAGGCCCCATAAAGGATTTCATTATTTAATTATTTTCCAAGGCAATTCATATTAAAGGCAGGATATATGGTCAGCATACCCTATTATTGCACTGTATCTTAAAAATGCCAACTAAATTATTCTTTTCCATTTTAGAACGAATACTAGAACAATTAATAACTTAGGTTGTAGGTAAGTCAGAAGTGATCTTCTGACGTTGATTTTTGACATGTCGCCCACGGACTAACGGTAACGGTCCTTCGCAAACGGTAATCTATTTCTCCGTTGTTTTAATTAATACTAAGCATTACCGACATTGCAAGCAAGCAATGTTACATCCTGAATGATATCGCAATTTTTAGGGGGCAACTGGAAATAAAGGCATTTTACTTTTCGAAAAAAAAAACACATTTTTGTCAAAGAACCACCATGAATTGATTCTTGTGAGGCAACTGGGGATAACGGGACAACTAGCTTTTTACAAGTTTTTTTTTCTCAAAGAACAATCATGATTTCATTCCTGCGGGGCAACTGGGAATAACAGGACAACGGTCTTTTTAAAAAAAAATTCTCAAAGAATCATCATGATTTCATTCCTGCGGGGCAACTGGGATGTTTTTTCCACGAAAAAAAAGAGCTCTTTTTAAAGAACCATCTCTACGAGCCGCCACAGACAACGCCCAACCGCCTAACCGGAAAACTTAAAATATACCCTGGCACAATCAAACGACTGCGGTGAGCGAGCAAGAGCGACGCCCGCACGTGCGTTATAACTCCATGTCCTGCGCCTCGTCGTCGCTGAAGTCGCTCATCGAGCTCTCTGTGTCGCTGTTCGCGGTGCCGTTGGACGGCTTCGACGAGGAAGAGGTGGGCGCCGCCCCGCCCATCCCCGTTATCGCGTCCTTTTCGTGTAGCGCCTCCTCTGTGGCGAATCTTCGGACGTAATCTGCAATGTGCGTCGGTTACAATAGATAAATAAATAAATATCAGACAACATCACATACATTGCTCTAATCCCAAAGTAAGTAGCTTAAGCACTTGTGTTATGGGTATCAGAACAACGAAGGTATCACGAATAAATACTTAAACACAAATATAAACACCCAGACACGGAACAGACACAAGTGTTCATCACACGAATGTCTGTCCCGGGTGGGAATCGAACCCACGACCCTTGGTTCAGAAGGCTGGGGTCACTACCAATTGAGCCACCGAGCCAATCAGTAGATAGATAGATAGAAACTCTTGCACAAAAACACAGACATTACAGGAAAACACATTATAAACATAAACAAAGTACAATTTAGGCGGCCTTATCGCTTAGCCATCTCTTACAGACAAGCTTCAGGTAGAGGAAACCAGATTCAACAGAGATGGATACAATGTAGGTATGAGAAGTATTTTTTTTATAGCTACTAAAATGTTTGCAAAGTATATAAGGCTGCTGTTTCACTGAGGCAGAGCAGTTTGAGGGATATAAGGGAGCGGCCTATCATCTATTCACTTCAAGCCAACCTCATCTGCCCGTGGTGCATCCTGCCGAAAAACAAACGAGGTGCTGGCGACCGACTGGTGGCGGTATAACCATCACAATTGAAGGCGTAGCTAAATACCACAGACCGATGACGGGCAGCAGCGTCACCGGAGCGAGAAGCTACCCCCTGCGATCGTCAACCCGCCTGCCCAGCGAGGCGATTATGGGTATAACCTCCAGATGTTCGCCCTTAATGGCGAACAACTGGAGAGGCCTATGTCCAGCAGTGGACTGCAATAGGCTGATGATGATGATTAGAGCAGTTTGAAATCTACATCCGCATGGATTTCAAGACATGATTGGTGAAGCGCGGCACAAAGTCTCTGCTCTGCTCCGAACCACAATTTAAACGACTTATGGCCGTATTCACAAACGTTTGGAACGCACAGGTACCCAAAAACGTATAGGATTTTGGGCACTGTATCCTTTTTTCTGTCCCTATATCCCTAAATCTCTATGTGCGCTTAAAACTTAAAAACTCCGCAACGGATTTTGATGCGGTTTTTTTTATTAGAGTGATTCAAGAAGAAGGTTTATGTATAATGAAATACCCGAAGCGTAGCGAAAATAATTGGTTGACTTATACTGCTGCTCTGAGTCACAGGGGCAACTGGCACATTAATACAATAAAAATCCCAGCTGCCCCGCCAAATAGACGAAGCGGGGTTACTGGGAATACCGGTCTATTTGAAGCTGACAGCCGTCACTTGGTAATGAGACACGTTAAGGAGGCGTAGGCCTATAATAATAATAATTATTGGAACATTACAAATTAGCACAGTAGTTAGCACGGTGTATGATAATATCCGCAATAGTGCGAAACTGTGTCGCGGTTATTAACGCCCACCTCCTGATTTAGATGGATTAATATTCCAAACAGAGTTACATTGCAAAGAATACAATACAATAATACTGCCTACTGCCAACTCGCCAAGGAGGTAGGTAGCCTACTGCCAACTCTTGCTCTTGGTCATATCAGGTTACTCATGACAGGTTCGGTGGCTCATTTGGTAGTGACCTCTGCCCTCTGAGCCAAGGGTCGTGGGTTCGATTCCCGCACAGTACAAACATTTGTGTTCATGAACATGTCTGTTTGTATTGGTCTGGGTGTTTTCTATGTCTAATATGTATGTATTTACAAAAAAAAAATGTATCTAAGTAAGTTTATCAGTTGTCTAGTACCCATAGTACAAGCTTCGGCTTAGTTTGGGGCTAGGTGGCGGTGTGTGGCCCAGCGTGGCATGTCTTGGGTATTTATTTATTTATTATATGGTAATTGCAGGAAGCACATGGACCAGACTAGCTAGTGATAGAGAAGAATGGAAAAAGTTGGAGGAGGCCTTTGCCAATAAGTGGCATACAGACAAGATTATCGTTGCATAGGTTAAGTGTATAATATAAGAACATAGTTAAAAATTAAACAGTGAAATTAGTGTTAAGTTAAGATAATTTGTGTTTCCTGTATCGTTTTTATAATGTAATGGTGTTAATCTTGTTGGTTGTCCTAATAAATAAATAAATAAAATTATGTATGAAATGTCTGAAATAAAGGCTATTATTATAATTCTTTAAGGCATCTCACCTGATACTTTTTTCTTGTACTCCTCAGGTTTGTGCAGGTACATGGCGGCGGCGTCCCCGTTCAGCGGGTCGATCGGGTTCGGGTAAGTCAGCAGCTGGGGCAGGAACGACTCGAATATGTTCGACAGGTCTGTCGACAAAACACACCCAAAACTTTTACTTGCCCGTTGTCACAGCGACTTGGGCTTCTCTTTCGCTTTCCATCAGGCGTAGGGAAGCCATTATGTCGAGCCACTATATAAAAAAAAAAAACTGATATTTTCAGATCTTCATTCCTTTTTGCGGCATTTTTCTAAACGGGATGTAAGGGAGCGGCCTATCTTTTCGCTCCAAGCCAACCTCACCTGTCTGGTGCATCCTGTCGAATAGCAAACGAGGCGCTGGCAACCGACTGGTGGCGGTATAACCATCACAATTGAAGGCGTAGCTAACTACCACAGGAGCTACGCCTTGCGGTCGCTTATAAGCCTGCCCAGAGTGGTGATTATGGGTAAATAATAATAATAAATTCTTTATTTCAGATAAGCATCCATAGTAAAGTTAGTAACAATAACTTATAGCCTAGTGTTAGTAAAACTTATTAAATTAAATTAGGGTTTTTATAAATTTTTTAAATATCGGAGGAATAAAAATTCTCCGCTACAGTAATCAGAATGCTGTTGTAACTGCCTCTCACTCTTTTCAGCAACGAAGCTGTCTTCTTGCGTATATCGCATGAAATCCCATGTAAAGGTGAGCTGTTAGCTCAATATGGCGAAGGCCTGGAGAGGCCCATGTCCAGCAGTGGACTGCAATAAGCTGATGATTATGATGACCATGAATGAACAAAGGTAATTTAGTGTCCTCACCATACAGTGCAGTCCAGGCCTGGTTGATGACGTCGAGGCAGACGGTGCCGGAGACCTCGTCTATGTTGGGGTGGTACACCTTGTTCATGAAGCCGATGGAGGGCGACTTGAAGGGGTAGTGATCGGGCAGGTGAACCCGCACGCGCCAAACGCCTCCCTCGTATGGAGCTGAGGAAAGTTTGAGCAAGTTTAAGGTGCAAGTTGGCGAGATGAGGCAGTAGTCCGATAGGTAGTTAGCGATACGAAGCTAGCGACGAATTTCATAGAAATACAAAGTAACCAATAGTGTCGCTGCAATAGGGACCGTGCACAAACCATAGGTGGTAGCACTACGTAGTGTAAACTAAGGTAATAATTTCAAATTTATGACACCAGCAGCGGACAGCAATAGGCTTTTTTTTTATTGTGGCTAGACATAATGGCTTCCCTACGCCTGATGGAAAGCGAAAGAGAAACCCAAGTCGCTGTGACAACGGGCAAGTAATTGGTCAGTTACCTGTCAGTTGCCACCGCCATGCCGGCCCAACCCTAACCCCCCACGAGCTCCGGAAACCGTACTCACCGGCAGAAACACGACCCAGAGGTCATTTGACTGCGGTATTCTATAGGGTGGAGGTCCTTCCCCGGACGGGCGGCTCAATTCGAGCGAAAATTCGCTATGCCCTACCTCTTAGAATGGTGGCTGGTGATGATGATGATGATTATAGTGACATTGTGTAACCAACATTCCGGATACGATACTTACTGCCTGGCGGTCCGAAGAATTTGACACAGAACTCGTTGAGACCGCCCAGTATGGTGACTTCATGCTTACTTTCAATACTGTGGTTAATATTAAGGAAAATTGTTTAAGAACGAGAATATTTAGACAATAATAAATTTAGTATTAAAATTAAATAAAAATGAATTAAAAACGAAATGATATAGAAATGAAAATGAAATGAAATAGAAATGAAAATAAATTTATTTGGAGCATATCCACAATTTGGTAGGTCACTTAAGTCTAGTTACAGGATACAAGTATGTGCATGTACATGTCTGTTTGTATTGGTCTGGGTGTTCATAAAATATGTATTTATGTATTTACAAAAAAAAATCTAAGTAAGTTTATCAGTTGTCTAGTACCCATAGTACAAGCTTCGGTTTAGTTTGGGGCTAGACGATTTCCCAAGTAAGCCGATCTATTAATGACAAGTCTTTGGAGGAGGCAAATCATTGCAGAAGCGGACGTTTGCAGGCTAGGCTATGTATCTTCTTAGCTTTCTACTAGGAGAAGGGAAACCATTCTGATAAGATATACTTATAATAAATCTGTAGAGAGGTCAATTCTGTACATGAAATATATTTTCAAATAACTGCAGACAGATTAGTCATCGATACTGATGTCAAAAATGCAATCAGTAAAATTTTAGTCTGTCTGTTCGTTATAGTAGAAACAAAAACTAAGTAATCAACGGATTTTAACGAAAGTTGGTACAATTTTATTATTCTTGACGCTCCTGTGCAGGTTATAGTATAATTCATCAGGCTACAATCATTAGGAGCAGAGCAGTGAAGGCAAGTGTTGGAAAAACGGAAGAATTTTTTGTCTGTATATTTAAACGCGCGTCACGCGAAAAACTGCTGCATGGAATTGAATGCGGGTTTCACCAATGTATTGCTAGAGGTCTAACTTAAAATTTAGCCACCAGTTTATGGAAGTCCGTTATTTTTGAAACCCGAGATTCACGCGTGCGACGCCGCCGGCACAGCTAGTACATACATATTATACATAGAAAATACTCGGACCAATGCAAACAGACATGTTCATGCACACAAATGTTTGTACTGTGCAGGGATCGAACCCATGACCCTTCAGTGCAGTAGTCACTACCAAATGAGCCATCGGGCCCGTCACGGTTAAGATTATCATTAATATCACCAAACTGTCTGGAATCGTTGTTATGAGTAGGTGTGTTCAGTACAGACGTTATCTTATCTGTACATTATCGCTATCTGTCGCTTGTAGTAAAGTTAGTGTGTTCGTTACGTATAAGTGCTTGCCCATAGGGACTAAAATTACATAATTTAGGTGCTAAAGATCCTTTTGTGTGACTGAAACTTATGCGAATTGAAAATCAGGGTGTACTGAAATCACGAAGTGTCTACATTTAATATCAAATGATTATAAAATAATTACATGGGGTCTTTTTTATGAATAAAATCAAAACTATTTATGTTACAATATATAAAAACACAAATATATTTGACAGCCTATGTCCAGCAGTGGACTGTGAGAGGCTTGCAGAATTTGTTTTATATTTTCCTACTTTATCCCCTTGAAAATTACCCATTAATAATAAAAAAATCTATTTATTTACTATTCTAATCTTTGTTTGGGTCAAAGAATTAAACCAACTACCGATCACCTGAATCGGTCCAGTAGATTCGTAGCAAATTGGCACTGACTGACGGACATACCAGCGATCCTATAAGGGTTCTGTTTTTTTATTTTAAACAAACTATCGTACGCACTTGAATTGTTGGCTGTGGTTTAACCCAATACAAATAGACCGTTATTGCGGTGACGACCTTAGTCCGTGACCACTAAGCCACAGGGGTCGTCAGTCGTGCGGTAACATAACAAGCAGAGATATAATAGTCTAAAATGACAGCGCCCCACCACCTATTTTACGCGCACAAGCAAATTTCGAATATGAACGCAATACATATACATAAACAAAGCAATAGGCCTGTTGCCGTAAAAAACGTAATTAATTAGTCCGTCTTTGTTCAAAAATAAAAAACAAGTATTTTTCATTTGTAAATTAGACCAAAAATTACAAAGATATAGCCCGTTAACATTACGAGTGACGTCAGACAGTGAGAGTTTTTTCGCCACTGAGACACAGATTAGTAAATAGTTACTACGTACTGAGACGTCAAACTCCTAAATTTTGATGTCTTGCATCTTTGCTATTTTAATATTTTTTGTTTAAATGAAAAAAGAAAAAATACGTGTCCAATATTTTTTTATAATCAAAAATACGGATTAAATAAAATGTAATTATTTCGACCCTGGAAACATCCCTATTATGATTGGTCGTTCAGTTAACGGTTAAATTCAAATGTATTGTCGGATTTGTTGTCCAACTGGTTTAGTTGATCGTGAACTCGTAAGAGGAAAAGTCTTGTTTCATACAATGTGACGGCGCTGCTTCATAGAGCAAGTGTTGTTGGATTCATCACCCGACTAGTCGGCCGTCATGTGCACATACAAATCATAGTTCACTAAATAATCGGCGCTACCACACAGATGAAGTGCCGGTATTAATATTTGCTCTCACACATGTAAATAAAATAATTAAGGAGATAATAAAGAAGGATATTGATTAAAAAGTAATCTTAACTAATATTATAAAGCTGAAGAGTTTGTTTGTTTGAACGCGCTAATCTCAGGAACTACTTACTGGTCCGAATTGAAAAATTATTTTTGTGTTGAATAGACCATTTATCGAGGAAGGCTTTAGGCTATATAACATCGTGATGTTATATAACCTAAAGCCTTCCTCGATAATGGTCTATAGTTGCAGCGTGCTGCAACTATTAGGAGCGAAGAAATAATGGAAAATGCATAAAAAAACGGGGGGAAAATAACTATTCCACGCGGACGAAGTCGCGAGCACAGCTAGTCATGTATATTGTTCGGAACCCTTCATGCGCGAGTCCGACTCGCACTTGGACGGTTATTGAAAAACTTTTTCAGTTCGTCTGCCGCTAGTAGCAGTGTATGTATTAATTATGTAAGTATAAATGCAGACTACGAATCGATATGCCGTCTGGTCGTCTAGCCGATGCCTTACAGACGCGACGTCGTACCTACAGGGTCGTTGATACGAGGAAACTGTACCTACGTAGTTCCTTGTCCAGATGTCTAGTAAGAGAATATAAATATTTGGCCTTAGATAAATTCTGGGGTGAATTAAGTCACCCTGATATTTTATTAAAAATCAATTGACAACATCGCTTATGGATGTAAGAGAGGGACCCCTAATCTTTTCGCTCCAAGACACCCTCACCTGTGGAGCATCCCGCCGAATAACAAACGAGGCACTTGCAACCGACTGGTGGCGGTCTAACCATGAGGATGGATCGTTGGGGTAAACGAGTTCTAGAGTGGAGAGCGCGCATCAGCAAACAGTGTAGGACGCCCTCAGGCCTGGTGGAGCGACAATTTGCGCGCAAGTGCTAAATGCGAAAAGCCTAAAACCAAGTTCAAAGTGGTTTCTTTTTTTATGCGAGAGCCGGCAGACGAGCAAGTGTGATGCCTGATGGTAAGCAGTCGACACCGCCCATGGACACCCGCAGCTGTAACCGAGTTTGGTGTCGCTGCCGGCCTTTTAAATTATGAATACGCTCGTTTCTTGAAGGTTTCCAAGTCGTAGCTGTTCGGAAAGACTGAACAATAGGCTCGTTTACTTAAAAATTTAATTAGTCCGTCTTCTAGATTATTCAAAAATAAAAGATACGTATTTTATCATTTATAAATTAGACCAAAGATTACAAAGATATACCCCGTTAAAGTTTCGCGTGACGTCACGCCGTGCAGCATTTTGTCGCACGGCGTGACATCAAACACCCCCACTCCTAAATTTTGATGCTTTGTATCTTTGTTATTTTTCGTATAAATGAAAAAAGGAAAAATACGTGTCCAATATATTTTTATAATCGAAAATACGGACTAAATATAATGTAAGTATTTATGATGAGTTAGTAAATAAACGAAACATTTTCATGCATTATATGCATTTCATGCTGTATTTGAATTGTGTACAGGTGCGTAATAAAATATAGTACTATCTACCCATTTGTTAGCAAACAGTGTTGGCCAATTAATTTTGTTATTGCTTTATCAAATTGGTCAACTTATTAGACTAAGTACAGAAAGATAAAAATAACATTTATTGCAAATCATTTCACAATAATTAATATCTGTATAGAAGTTACGTTCCAATTTCTTTATTTTCAATATCAGCTTCATTCTCAATATTGCAGTAAAGTAATTTTTGACTGTTTGTTTGATGATTCATAAGTGCTTGTCCCAATTCAAACGAGATACCTATGTACTATGAAGTTTATAGATGTGAAGATGATTTAAATAGGAAACATTTTCCAAAAAAAATATTCAGTATTTTTAATCTTTATTGCACATAAAACATTGTACGAAAGGCGGACTTAATGCAGTGCAGGCATTCTTTACCAGTCAACCTTAAGGGTAAGAAGAAACAGTGAGAGTAGTGTGCTACAAAAATTATACATACATATGATACTAAAATGACCCAAAACGAAAATTCGTCCATACTGTGTTAATTTGATCTTGAAGCTAACATTTGAAAGAACTTGATCTATCATGTAATTATTTTCGCACGTTCTCCTGGTTGGAACTTGGCTGTCACACTCTTAAGTGTAAAAATAATTGTCACCCACACATGCCTTTTGGGTGACAACATAATAAGGACAGTGTACCACAGCTTAACCACTTATTTTTAGAGAAAGAAAAAATAAATATAAATAAGAGTTTATCAATAGCATTGAATTTATTGGAAAATGAGGTAAATAATAGTATTTTTCTACTCAAGCCTTTGTTTTGTCAATAATTAACGTTTTGAGCAACTTTTTGGGTTCATAAATTGGCTTTTGAGTAAAACAAAGTCTGTTCTACTATCACAAAGCTGTTCTACTATCTCAAAGCCCTACCCCAAAAACAGATAAGGAATAAAACAAAATTTTTTTTTTTTTTTTTCAAATAATAGATTTTTATTTTATTTAATGATTGATCTAAAGAAATGTTTTGTAAATATTCTTTAGAGCTAATTAATATATCTGGAAAATAATCTTATTGGTATTAATAGGCATGAATCAATAAAGCGAAATTTGTAATCTGATAAAGATAAATAGTCTCTTCAAATAAAATGTAGATAAAAGTATGTGACATCAGGATCACTAGTCACACCTCAAAAGTTAAGTTCAGTTAACCATATAAACTTTTATTCACTGTTTTAAATTGTCTGGTATGGTATTGTCTGCACATACATTCATGAATAAATTAATAGAATAATTTATTTATTATATTTGAATGAGGTCATTGGGATTTCAATTGGTTTGTAGTATTCACAGAAACATACAGAAATAATTTAATTATGATGTTGTCAGTTATCACATAGATGATGATTTCATTGCACATGCAAACAGTTTTTGTTATTGTTTTATATTATTAAAAGCAAAAAAAATAACAGTTTACTTAATTAATAATAATTTAGGTACTTCATTGATTTTGTTTTTAGTGGTCCAGAATTAATGAAGCATTGTATTAAATTTTGTGATGTTAGAGGTCAGTTTTCATATTTGGCAAAATACCAAGATTATCAAAAGAACAATGAACTTCAAACTGACCTTCAGACAGATAAATAATATTTTAATTGAAGCATCAAATTAAAGAAAAACCTAATGTTATCATATCTGGCTTATCTAAAAAAATTTCTATGAATAGCTTTGTTGACAAAGGCAATTTATTGCACACAGCCTAACACAATTTAATGTGTGCAATTGTCTACAATTATCATTAATTATGCATAAAGCAGTGGATAATCCTACCCAGGCGTGCAACACATACAGAAAAAAAAATACGCAATTCAGACCATGGCCTACATTCGAATTACGAAATATTAGTCTCGTAGTAAAATGTACACGGAAGAGCTTCGCGCTCAGCGTACAGTAGGTAGCTGTTTATCTACGCGATATAAATATAGATACGCTGGCCCACGGAGACACAAAGAATGCTCGCTCCCATCGTACATATGAACACCTAAAGGTCTCATGATGACAAAATCTTTCAGTAAAACATTATTGACAACTACTCAAGCCCTAAACGTAATAAAATAATAACAATGTAAGCCCTCATATCGATTTTAGGAAAGGTCGTGACAATCAGCTGATGGCCCTTTGGCCACTTATTTACATGGTGGCCCTCTAACGCAATAGGTTCTTTGTAATGACGATAACAAAGAAAGGATACAGTTTGATGACATCTGTGTCCATGCGACGTTTCCCAGCGCTCGGTGACGACATCTTCGTGATCTATTTCGAATAAATCACAATATCGAGCACGAACACTATCACAAAGTCACACTCGACGCAGCGAGACCAAATTTTTCGTCCACCAGCAGCAGTCAGAAAAATAACATTGTAGAAAAACAATGGACACACACCATAGACTAAAATTTCGAAGGTGATGTGTAATGGGAAAATGTTGCCACTTAAAATAAAAATGCATTAAATAACGAGAAAATAGAACGTTATTTTCGTTATTCCGCTATTGTAGACCCAGCAGAATCCGTAGACAATGTCCTTGCGAGAAGATAATGCGTCAAAAAAATAAAAAGTCCAAGTTTGTCTATGCGTCATCATCAACTCTTCGCGTGTGTGATTCCACTAAATTATTTTTAATTCGGTGTTAATTATAGATTTTCTTAATATTATACATCCGAAAGTCAGTTCGGGAGGTGTGCATGTGAAAGCAGTGGTTTCTGGGTGACGCTGCGGACGCGGAAACATGTGTTTTGATGTGAACATCAATGGTGATAGCTGATGACACCTAGAAAAATACATGTCAACAAATTATAATTAACGCTTCTAGAAAACGTGGGACTGTGTCGGGATCTCTGGAATACATACGGAATTAGTGGGTTGTTAGTTCTAGATTACGTGCAGTGAAACAAGTTCGAAAGGCCGGTAGGAAGATGAAGTAAATTCGCTTCCGGTCGTGATGTGATGTGGCCCCGGTGATTATCAGTGCAGTGTGATCCACCTGGCTGCAGCATGGCGAACCCTGGGATCGGGGTCTCCTTTGACCCCAATGACATGGCAAGGTTTGTACATTTACACTAGATAATTGAACAGAATAACTGAAAGATGCTGTTTCCAATTCGGGAACGAGAACTGTTTTTGTTTTATGTTGTTTTTAATTAATCACATTTAAATTAAGTCTTAGTCATAATCAAGCATGCTGTTATATAATAAATACATTCAACCCAGCTCATATTATGAGACACTTTCACTATTGACTTGTAATTTATTACCATCCTAAATACTAGGTATTTATAATGAGACTGATAAATATTTTGTGATTGCAGCCAATATATAAAATAGAGATGCCATCATATTATGATAGACTAGCTTCTGCCTGCGGCTCTGCCCGCATGAGTATTCATATAAAACATAGCCTATATGTTAATCCAACCAATACGCTATATTTACTGTAAAGTTTCATTAAAATCTGTTCAGTAATAAATGTGTGAAAGAGGAACAAACATCCATCCAAACAAACTTTCGCATTTATATTATTAATATAAGTAGGATTATATATTATAGATATTTAGTAGGAAGTAGAATACATGCATTTATACCTGATAAATGTAGTTTATTTATCATTGTTTACTACTTCAATTAGCTAAACTCTTATATTCATGTATAATCTCTCAGATGTTCCCAAACTTTAATCTTCCATAGTGCACTCTTATGTTTGGGATTTTTCTACCACACACACACATTTTGTACCCCTGCTCTAACCATTAAGGCAAAGAAGTCTTCAAAATTATTTATTGATTATTTGATTGATTACATAATTATGTCTTTTAACATCAAAAGTACATATATCATATTAAGAACTTCTGTTATGGATATCTGAACAAGGAAGGCACTACAAATTTAGAGTTAAATACAAATATAAACACCCACACAGTACAAACACGAATATTTATCCCAGATCAAACCGGCAACTCTTGGTTCAGAAGGCAGGGGTCACTACCACATTTTTGCCACTGGGTCAGTCACATGCCACCAGTTATTATCATTTTCATTAAAAATTCTCATTGCATAGAACTGAGATAAGGTTTGAGCAGAAATGTAGTAAACTTTTATGGCTGTCCTAGTTACAGCAGTTGATGTTTCATCTAAGAATAAATGAGACATAAAACAAACATAAAGGAGGTGTAGACTAACTCACCTCTGCTCTTTGTTTGTACATTAATGTATAAATAAAATGTGTTTAGGAGAGAAGTAGGCAGTTTATTTATAAATAAAATACTAACCCAAGACATGCCACGCTAGGCAACTTATCGCCACCTAGCCCCAAACTAAGCCGAAGCTTGTACTATGGGTACTAGACAACTGATAAACTTACTTAGATACTTTTTTGTAAATAAATACATATTATTCATAGAAACCCAGACCAATACAAACAGACATGTTCATGAACACAAATGTTTGTACTGTGCTAGGATCGAACCCACAACCCTTGGCTCAGAAGGCAGAGGTCACTACCAAATTAGCCATCTAGCCAGTCAATAATGAACAAAACAAAGGTTTAAAACAGTAGGCATTAAATCATGACTTGTATAACACAACACTGGTTTTCTGTGAATCCAGCTGAGTAAAGCTCATCGATGTATGTATTTGCTCCTTAAATAATGGACAAGTATTACATAGCTTTCCTACAGTTCGTAAGTATCTACCTTACATAAACAATCACTTTAGATAATATACCTAATAATAACAGTGCATATGTCACTGGAAAATAGCAAGAATCATAAGTTAATCAATTTCCTAGGTAGTTTATTAACTTTCGGAAAATAACGAACGGTAGTTGAAATGTATTATTTAACATAATGGATTTCACTTCCGGTGACACATATAAGTAGAAATGTAAAATTACTTTCTTTCTATCATGTGGAATTTGAAATATGAAAAGGATGATAAACTAGGCAGGTAGTAGGAAGATAATATAAGCAAGCAGTTTGACTCATCACTTGAAAAATAAATAAACATAAATTGTCTGAAGATCTACTTTTATATAATGTGCATCTCAATTTAGATGAAATTAATTAATTATTCATACCTATTTCAATTAAATTTCAATCAAATTAACCGTTGCCTTTAAGTAATATTCCAACATAATTACCTAAATACATACTGTTAAGGTATTATGAATTAATAGCTGAAAGATGCTTTTTTCTTCCAATACTATTCAACATTGGCCAGTCATTTCTCCCTATTTGCCATATCCCCGCTATAGCATAGCCCGGCACCGGTAGTGCAAAGAACTAACAAATGATTTATTTCTTTACCTACTTGTATGTTGCCACTGAGACTTTGGCTTGTCTTTGGCATTCCATCAGGCCACAGGTAGCCACTATGCTAGCTATGCTGTGTTGACACGGCATTCTTTGAACATTCTATAACATGCTGTGCCGACCGACACACCATAAAATTGTAAACTGACAATGATTATAAAATTTCATTGTCAGCCTAGTACAGTCCACTGCTGGACATACGGCCATATTCACAAACGTTACTATGCGTCGTGGGAACGCACAGGTACCCAAAAACGTATAGGATCTTGGGCACTGTGCGTCCGCGCGTCGCATAGTAACGTTTGTGAATACGGCCGATAGTCTCTTCAGTTGTACGCCAATTTGGGCAAACATCTGAAGGCTTTACCCATAACCGTCACGATGGGCAGGCGGGTTGGTGATCGAATGGCGCGGCTCCTCGCTCTGGTGTAGCTGCTGCCCGTCATCAGCCTGCGCTATTTAGCTACGCCTTCAATTGTGATGGCTACACCGCCACCAGTCAGTTGCCAGAGCCTCTTTTATAATTCGGCAGGATGCACTAGGGGCAAGTGAGGGTGGCTTGAAGCGAATGTATAGGATTGGATAGGAGTCGACTGACCGACGTCAGTGTCGAATCGAGCCTAAGAACTCGTCCTGGACGCCGTCTTCCGCTCTGGCCGCTGGCGTCCAGGACGCGACCTAAGAAACACCTCACACGCAACCAACATCAGTTTCAATTCAGTTTTTTATAGTAGATTGACATAATGGCTTCCCTACGCCTGATCAAAAGAGAAGCCCAAGTCGCTGTGACAACGGGCAAGTAACTAGTCAGTTACCTGTCGCTCGACCCTAACCCCCCACGAGCTCCTGAAACCCTACTCACCGGCAGAAATACGACCCGGAGGTCATTTTGCTGCGGTATTCTATAGGGTGGAGGTCCTTACCCGGACGGGCGGCTCAATTCGAGCGAAGATTCGCTATGCCCTACCTTTCTCAAATACAGTGAACATTCTGACGTATTGCTTGCTAGACATAAAGTATGCACAGATGAAGCCGCAAATCAATCCTTATAAACATTCGCCTCCGTACGTGTGTTAAAAATAAAACCGCTTTCACTTTTTCTAAATGTTTGCGTATTTTCACACCAATGCTGTTTTTGTTTGTTAATAGTCGATATACAAACATGCAACGCAATTAATGAAAGTGTAGTCAGGTGAAATGAGCGGTCTGACTTTCGTTTGAGGGGTCAATACCACCGTTCATTGGGATTCTCACTTTTATTATGTGGTTTTTGGTGTCTGACCGATAATGGTTTTGCAGCCGAAACTAGAACCTACTTTCGGCCATAGGCCCCTACCACCAAAATCGAATACGATCGTTTGATGAACGGATCGCGTACTTTTGCACCATAAATCCCTCCCATTTGTCCCTCCCGTGTTCGAAAATACGAACTAAGATTCGTCAAAGTAGATTTTCTTTAATTTAATTCATATATTCCAACATGGGAGGGATTTATGATGCAAAAGTAGACAGACTAACCGTGACGCACTTTTTTGCAATTACCTATATGTAGTAACGCACACGACGCGTAAAAATCTGTAGCGGATATTTTACAGACTCAACGCACACGACGCATATTCTGTCGGCAGACCTAGACGCTCTTTTTAAATGTCCCAGACGCAAACTCTATCGCACAAAAAGTGTGCCGTCTGTGCTGCCCCTTAGTCTGTACATGTTTTACTGTCTCCCGCTATCAACGAGAAGATCCATAAAAAGTTTCAAAATTCCATAAAAATCTGGCAACTTTGGGCCCATTCATCAAAGTCGATTTTCATTAATTTAATTCATATATTCCAACAGTGGAGGGATTTATGGTGCAAATCTAGGTACGCGATCCGTTCAACGAACGATCGTTTTCGATTTTGGTTGTATCATCACCTTTAGGATAATAGGTACAACCCAAACCATTATCTAGACACATTTCGCACATTTTTGCCAAATCACCAAGCCATAATAAGCATCTCGTTGCATTTGACATTGTGTACGACCTAGCCAATCCACTTCCTTAAGATTCTTTATTCTAATTAGGTACGTGGTATGTAAAAAAGGTCTCAAAACAGTCGCTTTAGCCTTCGACTGCAAATTGAACGGTAAAGGAAAATTGCTTTTAAAACATTACGATGCAGACTTAAATTATAAATAGGTAACTAGGTAGCTAAGCCGCGACTTTGTCCGAGATTTCTTTTTATAGTTACATGTTATTATGCCTTCTCTACGCCTGATGGAAAGCGAAAGAGGAGCCCAAATCGCTGCGACGTCGGGTAATTAGAATTAGTAACCGGTCAGTCACCTGTCAGTTGCCACCGCCATGCCGGCCCAACCCTTACCCCCGGCTACCTATGCAGCGCTCACTACTCAGCTACTCACCGGCAGAAATACGACCCGGAGGTCATTTGGCTGCGGTAGTCTATAGGGTGGAGGTCGTTCCCCGGACGGAGCGGGGCTCAATTCGAGCGAAGATTCGCTATGCCCTATGATATAATATATGATCATATAAGTGATGTGAAATGATATATCCTTTAAATTTTAGCATAATATCGGCTATTTAAAAACACATTAGAAACCTCTAAATCAGTGTTTCTCTACTATATTATGCATGTATTATACTTACAAACCTCTCTCCTGGATCACTGTGTCCATTAAAGAACGCATCAAAATTCGTTACGTAATTTTAAATATCAAACCATACATAAAAACTTCTCTCCCTATGTATGTCTATCTGGATAGAGGATGTCGACTATGTTTTATACTATTGTTAGTCTGGTGTAGAGCGTTTCATTAAAATTCGATAAATCCATGTGGACGTCGATCATCATCAGCCATCAGCAGTCCATTGCTGGACATAGGCCTCTCCAGTTGTTCGCCACTTAAGGCAAACATCTGGAGGGTATACCCATAATCGCCACGCTGGGCAGGCGAGTTGGCGATCGCGGGCTGTAGCTTCTCGCTTCCTGAGCCTTCAATAGGCTATTATTTGGCTAAAAACTGTAATTAGTCCGTCTTTAAGCTACTTCAAAAATTAAAAAGACAAGTATTTTTTTAATCTTACCTAATATTATAAAGCTGAAGAGTTTGTTTGTTTGAACGCGCTAATCTCAGGAACTACTGGTCCGAATTGAAAAATTATTTTTGTGTTGAACAGACCATTTGTCGAGGAAGGCTTTAGGCTATATAACATCAAGCTGCAACTATTAGGAGCGAAGAAATAATGGAAAATGTAAAAAAAAAACGGGGGAAAAATAACTATTCCACGCGGACGAAGTCGCGAGCACAGCTAGTTGTAAATAAGACTAAAAATCACAAAGTTATAGCCCGTTGAAATTATGCGTGACGTCACTCGGTGAGGAATTTTTACGGGAGCGAGTGACGTCAAAGACTCCCACTCCTAACTTTTGATGCCTTGTATCTTTGCTATTGTTTATTTGAATGAAAAAAGGAAAAATACGTGTGTTTTCTTTTTGAATAAGCTAAAAGACGGACTAATTACAATTTTTAGCCATAATAGCCTAATACCGCCACCAGTCGGTCGGGGTTTAATTCTGTGGTGACGTGAAACACCCAGCATAATGTTCCATTTTGTGTCCCCAGCTGGTACTTCCGCGAGCTGTCGCGCGCGGAGGCCACGAGGCTGCTCCTCAACGAGACCGACAGCGGCGTGTTCCTGGTGCGCGACTCCAAGACCATACAGGGCGACTACGTGCTCTGCGTCAGGTGCCTGTCAAACCTCTTTGTAATCAGCCTATCGCAGTCTGTACCCTGGTGTACATAAGCGTCTCCAGTCGTGCGCCGCTTTGGACAAACATCTGGAGGCGTTGCCCCTAGCCTAACCATTTTTTTTTTATAAGAAGAGCTTTCAAGATGACCTCACTCTACCTGATGGTAAGCGGTCGTGAGGTCCAAAAGTTAGGTCGACAGGCACAATAGAACAATCCCATTGCGCCTGTCGCCCTCACCCTGAAGGTCCATTGAGATGCCATTTCACGCCCCGCCTAAAGAAAGTTGAAGTTGACTGATTCAAAACTAGGTATAACAGAACCTTTTGTCTTAAGAATACCCCATTTGTAAAGCTAAAGCTCCGTGCTTTTTTTTATGCGAGAGGCGGCAGACGAGCAAGTGTGATGCTTGATGGTAAGCAACTCTAATTGAGTTTAGGGTCGCTGCCGGCCTTTTAAATATGAATACGCTCGTTTCTTGAAGGTTCCTACGACAGTCTTTCCAAACAGCTACGACTTGGGACGTAGCTGTTTGGAAAGACTGTCGTAGGAAGTTGGCTCCACAAGACCGAGGCGCGAGGCAAGAAGTTCCTCATAAAACGTACGGTCGAGGATCGCCAACCATCGTGCTTGAAAATAATGCTCCTTATTCTTATCTCCAGAGAGGACGACCGCGTCTCCCACTACATAATAAACCGCGTGGTCTCCTCCGACACGACGGTGCGGTACCGCATCGGCGACCAGCTGTTCGCGGACATGCCGTCGTTGCTGTCGTTCTACCGGCTGCACTACCTGGACACGACGCCGCTGGTGCGGCCGCTGCCGCCGCGCGCGCGGCAGGCGCAGCCGCCGCTCACGCCGCACCAGGTGCTCGAGCTGGTCATCGCCAAGTTCGACTTTGACGGCAGCGTGAGTATACAAAGTCTTCTATAGTTCATTCGCGTTAATAGAAATTATAATTTCTAGCGTTTCAATTGGCTAGGAGGTGTGGCTTGGCCGGCAGTCGGTGATGAGTCACTATTTTCTTAACGCGAATGAACTATAGTATTCTTGGTTACAGTAGGTGCTTACAGAACATGCAAGGGTCCTTCGACTACCACCTTTTCAAGCAGGGTTTAGTAGATGACTTTATATTCATGTGTAGAGCATGCTTATGAAACACCAGCCCTTGATCTCATAATGGCTACCGGATAATGTACCAGGATGATTAGGATCGTGCTGGATTTCCTAGAAAGTTTACAAGTACAACGAAACAGGTCCGTCACTCTCTCTTGTCACTCGCAAACTGGAAATCGATGGGTAATCATGGTCTTGGAGCTTCGTCTACTCAAAACTGCAATGAACGACGTAGCCAATACTGGATATGGACACCAGGCTATTGAGAAACCTCTTGAAGACATACATACGGCTGCAGTATAAAGTGCCTCGGCCAGCGCGCAGCAGTTTAACAGTTTAGAGCGTGGCGCATTTCAAAAAGCAACTTGGCTACCGGACAGCCAGGAAACATTTTAGAGATCTTCAGCAGGATCCTAAGCCTGGAAACGTGAGTAAAGAGCCTGGTATTTTCCGGCATCGAACCACACATGATAATGAGTTTTATTTGTAATAGAACGTACGGGCTTAAATCTAATATCTATTCTCTTTTTCGCGGGTTTGTGGTCTCCAATCCACATTCTCTAAATAACATCGGGTTTTCCTTGGGAGATGCCGATGTTCCATAGTTACAAACCGCATTATTACGCATTGTGCACATCGACTTAGAAAAACAAAAACATCGACGTTTCAAATGCGTTCATTCAAGTCTTCATTTCATCAATTCAGAGAGGTAGGGCATAGCGAATCTCTGTCCGGGGAAGTACCTCCACCCTATAGAATACCGCAGTCAAATGACCTCCAGGTCGTGTTTCTGCCGGTGAGTAGGGTTTCCGGAACTCGTGGAGGGTTAGGGTTGGGTCGGCATGGCAATGGCAACTGACTGGTAACTGACCAGTTACTTGCCAGTTGGTCACAGCGACTTGGGCTTCTCTTTTGCTTTCCATTAGGCGTAGGGAAGCCATTATGTCGAGCTACTATAAAAAAAGGCTTTCAGTCGCTCACAGCATCATAATAGAGTTTGAGACAGTTTGAGAAAAGACTGCAAAAAATTATAAAACAATCTGATCGTGTAAAACTATCTTCTCATCGTATTTTAAGAGTAAAGGAACAGAGAGGGCATCTAAGTTTTTATTGAAGGCGTAGCTAAATACCACAGGCCAATGACGGGCATCAGCGTCACCGGAGCGAAAAACTACGCCCTGCGATCGCCATCCCGCCTACCCAGCGTAGCGATTATGGGTACATCCTCCAGATGTTTGCCTTAAGTGGCGAACAACTGGAGAGGCCCATGTCCAGCTGTGGACTGCGGTAGGCTGATGATGTTGATGACCCAAATTACAAACGGTTATAAAACTGCAAATCAAACGACTTACTCGGTTATGTGGTCTAATATTAGACTTCCTGAAAGTTGCCTACAAAATGTTTGCCGATGACTAACACAGCTAAATCATTATTTGTTCCCTACGGTCGGGTAAAAATAAACGGATATTATGTGGGTATGACGGTGATGAATCGGTAAATAAATCATTTTCACTTCCAAAATTCGCAAACTGTATGTTCGGTCAATGGAAAGCGTTTTACGTAGAATATTTCTGGAATAGTGAGTGGGTGATATGGAAATATAATTATAAATAACCCAAGACATGCCACGCTGGGCCACACAGCGCCACCTAGCCCCAAACTTAGCCGAAGCTTGTACTATGGCATGGGTACTAGACAACTGATAAACTTACTTAGATACATTTTTTAGTAAATAAATACATATTATACATAGAAAACACCCAAACCAATACAAACAGACATGTTCATGAACACAAATGTTTGTACTGTGCGGGAATCGAACCCACGACCCTTGGCTCAGAAGGCAGAGGTCTTTTTTTTGTTTTTATATTGGCTCGACATAATGGCTTCCCCACGCCTCATGGATAGCGAAAGAGAAGCCCAAGTCGCTGTGACAACGGGCAAGTAACTGGTCAGTCACCTGTCAGTTGCCACCGCCATGCCGGCCCAACCCTAACCCCCCACGAGCTCCGGAGACCCTACTCACCAGCAGAAACACGACTCATTTGGCTGCGGTATTCTATAGGGTGGAGGTCCTTCCCCGGACGGGCGGCTCAATACGAGCGAAGATTCGCTATGGCCTACCTCTCTTACTCTTATGTTTGTTTGTCACCAGGACCCGGACGACTTGCCGTTCCGGCGCGGCGAGCGGCTGATGGTGATCAACCGCGACGAGGAGCAGTGGTGGACGGCGCGCAACGCGCAGGGCCGCACCGGTTCGATACCCGTGCCGTACGTGCAGAGGGTGAGCGCTTTTTTTTTATGCAAGAGGCGGCAGACGAGCAAATGTGATGCCTGATGGTAAGCAGTCGACACCGCCCATAAACACCCGCAACTCAAATCGAGTTTAGGGTCGCCGCCGGCCTTTTAAATAGGAGTACGCTCGTTTCTTGAAGGCTCCCATGTCGTAGCTGTTCGGAAATACTGACGCAGAGAGTTGGTTCCACAAAACCGATGCGCGAGGCAAGAAGTTCCTCATAAAGCGTACAGTCGAGGATCGCCAACCATCGAGATGATGAGGATGGAATTGCAATCGGTTACGCGTGGTGCGGTGAAGAAACTCAGCTGCAGGCAGTAAACCAAACAATAGGCTATTATGGCTAAAAATTGTAATTAGTCCGTCTTTTAGCTTATTAAAAAATAAAAGAGATTATACCTTAAAATATAAGTATTATTTTTGTCAAAAACTAAAGGATCTACGAATTCTGGACACCAGTAGGTGGGCGCTAACAGTTGTAACACAGTCCTAGACTATCACAACTGTTAACGTTTATTTGTATTAGTTTTAAATCTTTTTTGTTCCAAATAAATATTTTTGAATTTTGAATTTTTTGAACTTGTATTGACTTGACGTGGTTACTCGTGTGCAGATCCTGGACGCGCCGGGCGCGGCGGGCGAGGCGGCCGACCCGCCCAGCCCGCCCGCGCCGCTGCACGCGCACACCAACCTGCAGGTCTCTAACCCACACTCATACTGTTTGCTTTTATTAGCATTAGAGAGATCAAAAAGGCCTTTTGTTTTTTTAAAAAGTAACCAACAGTATATAACTTTTATAGGTGTACCCGCAACTTTTAATATTTTTGGCTGGCTTAATGGCTCATTTGGTAGTGACCTCTGCCTTCTTTCGTTATTTATTAACTTTATCCTTTTAAAATTTATCAAGTATGTATGCAAATATATCCATATAAATAATAAAATAAATAAATAAATAAATAAATAACCCAAGACATGCCACGCTGGGCCACACAGCGCCACCTAGCCCCAAACTAAGCCGAAGCTTGTACTATGGGTACTAGACAACTGATAAACTTACTTATATACTTTTTTTTTTGTAAATAAATACATATTATACATAGAAAACACCCAGACCAATACAAACAGACATGTTCATGCACACAAATGTTTGTACTGTGCGGGAATCGAACCCACGACCCTTGGCTCAGAGGGCAGAGGTCACTACCAAATGAGCCACCGAGCCTGTCTATATTACATTATAGTATGTACCTTTTCTCTATTTAATTTTCTAAGTTATGTAATTATATTAATGTATGTTTAAGTATGTTTTTCCAATTATTAACGTCAAGGCAGAAATTATAACCCCAGTTTACCGGCCAACTGCGTTGTGACGTGTCTCTCTAAACACTTGACATGTGCGAATTATCCACGTTAACTCTACACGCGTTCCATTCCCAACAAAAAAAAAAACCTCTGCCTTCTGAGCCAAGGGTTGTGGGTTCGACTCCCGCACAGACTTTTGAATTTTGTAGTTTGTATTTAACAAACTTTGTGTTCATGAACATGTCTGTTTGTATTGGTTTGGGTGTTTTCTATGTGTAATATGTATTTATTTACAAAAAAAAATATCTAAGTAAGTTTATCAGTTGTCTAGTACCCATAGGACAAGCTTCGGCTTAGTTTGGGGCTAGATGGCGCTATGTGGCCCAGCGTGGCATGTCTTGTTATTTATAATTTGTAACTAAATGTGTGTTGTGTGCATTCCAGCGCACACTGCCGGCTTTCGCTCGCGTGCGGCAGAGCCGCGTGCCCAACGCCTACGACAAGACCGCGCTCAAACTGGAGGAAGGCGACATAGTTAAGGTAACATACATATACATATATGATGGGGGATGTAAGGGAGCGACCCATCATCTTTACGCTCCAAGCCAACCTCACCTGCCCGTGGTGCATCCTGCCGAATAACAAACGAGGCGCTGGCAACCGACTGGTGGCGATATAACCATCACAATTGAAGGCGTAGCTCATATATACCACGTACCGATGACGGGCAGCAGCGTCACCGGAGCGAGGAGCTACGCCCTGCGATCGCCAACCCGCCTGCCCAGCGTGGCGATTGTGGGTATATCCTCCAGAAGTTTGCCCTAGGTGGCGAACGACTGGAGAGGCCTAAGTCCAGCAGTGGGCTGCGATAGGCTGATGATGATGACACATATTAAATAGTCTTAAAGGGGTCTCTGTCTTGAAGGCGTAGCTAAATACCACAGGCCGATGACGGGCAGCAGCGTCACCGGAGCAAGAAGCTACGCCCTGCGATCGCCAACCCGCCTGCCCAGCGTGGCGATTATGGGTATATCCTCCAGAAGTTTGCCCTAGGTGGCGAACAACTGGAGAGGACTACTAGACAGGCCCCTTTAAGACCATTTAATATGTGTCATCATCATCAGCCTATCGCAGCCCACTGCTGGACTTAGGAATTACTCTCCAGTTGTCCTGGAGGATATACCCATAATCGCCACGCTGGGCAGGCGGGTTGGCGATCGCAGGGCGTAGCTTCTTGCTCCGGTGACGCTGCTGCCCGTCATCGGCCTGTGGTATTTAGCTACGCCTTCTATCGTGATGGTTTTACCGCCACCAGTCGGTTTGCCAGAGCCTCTGTAGTAGCTTTTTATACTGATGCGACAAATGTTCTTCACCAGGTGATAAAGATGAACATGAACGGCCAGTGGGAGGGCGAGCTCAAGGGGAAGGTCGGCCACTTCCCGTTCACGTACGTCGAGTTCCTGGACAACAACGTGGCCAGCTAAGCCGCCGCGCCGCAGCGAGGGCGGCGCCGGCAGCCGCCGTCACTGTGACAACAGCTGTCATTGTGACAGCAGCTGTCACGATGACAGCCGCTGTCACTGCAGCCCGTGGACTTGTCGCGCGTGAGTGTCGTTGACCGCCCCTGTCGCTCCAACCTGTGGATGTATCGCGCGTGGGTGACGTCGACAGCCGCTGTCACTGTGACAGCCGCTGTCACTGCAGTCCGTGGACTTGTCGCGCGTGAGTGAAGTTGACAGCCGCCGTCGTTGACAGCCCCTGTCGCTCCAACCAGTGGATGTATCGCGCGTGTATGACGTCGACAACCGCTGTCACTGTGACAGCCGCTGTCACTGCAGCCCGTGGACTTGTCGCGCGTGAGTGACGTTGACAGACGTCGTCGGTGACAGCCCCTGTCGCTCCAACCTGTGGATGTATCGCGCGTGAGTGACGTCGACAGCCGCTGTTACTGTGACAGCCGCTGTCACTGCAGTCCGTGGACTTGTCGCGCGTGGGTGACGTTGACAGCCGCCGTAATCGGTAACGGCAGCTGTCATTGTGACAGCTTCTGTCACTTCAACCTGTGAACTCATCGCGCAAGAATGACATCGACAGCCACCGGCATTGTGACAGCCGCTGTCACTCCAACTTGTGGAGGAGTCGTGAGGTACAAAAGTTAGGTCGACAGGCACAATATGACACACCCACCGCGCCTGTCGCCCTCACCCTGACGGCCCACTGAGATGCCGTTTCACGCCCCGCCTAAAGAACCCAGGATTGTAAGAGGAAGGAAACACATGAGCCGGAAGGGCATTCCGTGACATAATGGCACGGGGCAAGAACGAGGAACGAAACCTCTTACTGCGCGCCACCATCGTCTGGATGGCAATGCTGTCCAGCACGTGTTCGGGAGAGGATGGGATTAGTTGGAATAACTCTTCGGAGCACTCCCCATTGTACATAATACACTATGTATTTGATAATACGAGTGTGGGAAGGGGTATCCAACCCTCACCCCCAGGACCTCTGTAGCCCTGATGAGGACGCAAGCTATGCATGTCTTAGTTCACTCTGCTCCGTTCTGCCTCGGAACCGCACCCTAAATGGGGCGGGGTACTCTTGACATAAAAATTAGGCCCATCATCTAATTGTTAAGATATTTTATTCGCTTGTTTCTATAGTGAGTGAGCGAGAGGTGGATACTGTGGGTTATTTGAGTATTCAAGATTAAATCTCAAGTATATACTCTCGATAAGATGTCATTTGGTTTGTGTTTATAGCAATATGTGAATTTCATCTGTGTAAGATTTTATTCATGGTTATTTTGAAATGTTTTTTCACGTAAAATCTTTAGAGCCCCCTAGGGGGCACCATACTTTGAGAACTTGTGGTTTAATAGGGAATATGCATGCCTTTTTTATAAATTTATTGAGATCTTTTATCTTTCAGATACATAAATATCGATGAATTTTCATACTATCTTTTCTATTAAGCCTGTTATAAAGCGTTAAAGTTATTGCTTAGACAGAGAGATCCAACGTGGCGGATGACGTCACGTACCGTGCGCGCCATACAACTCCATAGAAAAATCTGTTTTCGTGAGAGAGACGGATGTATTAACTTTTAACGACTGTATCTCGCCCATTTTTCAGCCAATTTTGATTTTGTTTTCACTGTTCGTAGTATATTTTTATCTATTTTACGATACATTAGTAAATATATGAAACTACTTTTCATGCATATTCCCTATTCAAAAGAAATATCATGGATTTATTTTTGCTTTTATATTCCGAGGATTAAGACGCCTTTTTCTGTTTCTAACTCTTCAATGAAATCAATAATATCTTTATATCTGTGGTCCTAAAAACGTACATTATCTTTTTATGAAATTCTAAATTAGCGTGATTCTTCTACATATTTAATAAAAAGCAAAAAAAGCAACATTAATACACTTACATCCAAAAACTATTCACCAGGTCTATTCAGAATGCATTCAGTAACGAAACGGTTTCGTACATTCAATTATTCGAGCCGAATTGTCCGAACTTTACACCCGCCTCTCGGATCTCGGTAAAATTTCGATAAGAACTGTCAAAATTTGTCAGTTCCGAACATGCGGAAATAGAATATAAATAAATCCGTATCCGAGAATTATTGTGAATATAATATCCGTAAAATGACTTAACAGCATTCACTTTGTGACAATTCATTTCTAACATATGTCATATAGATGTAAGAAGATCTATATTTCAATGTTTTTAACACTCATTTAACAAGGAAAATTTTGACATTAAAAAGAATATTCACAACGAATGTTTTATACCGTCTGACTTTTTTGGATAAATGAGGATTCGCATTGTAGCCCCAATTCAAGACCTCTGCCGCCCACTGGGGGGCAGAGCCTGAAGGTCCCCACTGGGGGCGGTACTGCCCACTGGGAGCGGTACTGCCCACTGGGGCCGGTACTGTCCACTGGGGCCGGTACTGTCCACTGGGGGCGGTACTGTCCACTGGGGGCGATACTGCCCACTGGGGGCGGTACTGCCCCCATTGGCAGCCAGTGGTCTAGATAATTCGTATTAAGTTGCGGTGCCTACGTGTTTACAAGAGATGTGTAATGTGTACGTCATCGACAAGTTTCGCCCACCGGGCCTTGTATATTGCTTTATAATTAATTATTCATAAACTACTCAATTATTTAAGAAGTAAACATTATTATTCATAAACGTTTCATAGATGTTTTGCAGCTATAGAAATATATCATGGTAGAATGGCGATCACTTCTTCATCATCAGTCTGCAAAGGCCTCCCCCAATAATAATTTTGTTTTTGGTTGGTGACCGCAGTGCTTTTTATTTGTAACCAAGTAAACGCTGCTCCCCTTTGCTAATATTCCCTTAGTCGTCTTCTATGACACCCACCAGACCACTTCTTAAGTTCATATAAACACAGCGTGTCATTTCAAGTAGATTGCGTGTTCTCCTTGAATCGAGGGGTAGAAAATACAGACGCGAGGCATACAAAGCCGTTCTATCATAATACATTTCTATGGCTTCAACTACACAATAATAAATATATCATTTTCATGCCATTGTTAGAATATTAATGAAAGTTATTAAACTTTTATGAATGAAATTGCTTAATTCAAATAGATGGTGTTTTTTTTTTATATTGATGTACTATTTTAATAAAGTTTTATCTTTAAACAGTTTGAGGCAACATTATAAATAAAAAGCTTCAAATGTTTAATTTGAATCTTTTGAGAAACAGTGTCTAATTATAATAGAAAATAAAGTTTAGCCTTAAAATAGATACTTTGATTGGTAATTGGGGCAATCCCTCTAGCAGAGTAACCGACCAATTAAATCATTTAAGCAATTTTGCAGTTATGATTTATTCAAAATTTTACATATACTACGCGTTGGTGTTACTAGCTTAGTTCACGGTCCCATGCTACATCCTGAAATAAAGAGGTATAGGCGGCGGGGTCGCAAACTCTTGATTTTACGCGCATAGTAACAGGTAAAATTTAAGAATCCAATTTTTTATTACAAATATCATGACAGATTTTTTATGGCAATGCAATGTGGACGTATCATGTATTTTTATTCATGTTCTATTCGTCCTTTTAATCCTTTCCCCGCCGATAAATGAGACACACAACAGCAGGCAATGATGCAATAGAATATCTATTGTTATCATCGCATATAAGAGTCAACGGGTTAGGAGTCCCTCAATTTATCACTCAAAGTATACACGCGAAATATTTTCCGAAAAAAAAAAAAGAATCTCTTAAGGGATATATTTAAAAGTAAATAATGTATCGCAGTTGAAATTGATTTTGCTTTTTAATATACAGATAAAAATATTGGAAAACAAAATTAATGGTTTGTAGGTTGTCGAAAGGTTCCGGGTTCGATTACTGGTCGGGTCAACTTAGGAACTGGTCTGGGTATTCAGGGATACGCCGGTTATTAGTCACCTGTAAAGCCACTTATGCACTTTAATGATTGTGTGTTTAAATCCTTTTTTACACATTACCATTGGGAGAGAAGAGATACGGCAAAACGATTTATCATTATAAGGACAGACACTGATTTGTCTTCCACAAGTACATACGAAGTATGTACCTACTAATAATGTAGTCAGTATATTTATGTGTCATATCAAACTATAATGTTACCTATATTGCCATGTATGATAGTGTTCTTACTTTCAGAAAGGGCATAGCAAGTTTTATTGGTTTTAAACTGTATTTTAACCGCATAAGGTTCGTTTTAAAGTGATAATAGAATCAACACCGTTAAAAGTATACAGTCTATAGTTTCTATGTATTTAATAATTAAACAATGTATTACGGAGATTGAGTAACAATGCGTACAATGTATTACGGATAATGAGTGCGAACAATGTATTACGAATAACAACGCAACCAATGTATTAAGGAGATTGGGTAATAACTCGTTAAATGCATGCGTATTACGAAGTTCGTGTAAAAACGCGTACAATGTATTACGGAGTTCGAGTAACAATGCCCTAATGTACTACGAAGATTGAGTAACAACGCTTGATACATTACAGAGATTGAGTAATAACACCTCCAAAAGCTAAAATATTTTTATTTGCGTAGGTTTAAAATTAACACTTAATCTTTAAAAGTGAATGTACCACCGGTTTTAATTGCAAAGATAGAGTAGCGACACAACCAATGCATTGTGCAATGCAACGAGTAAAAATACGTAAAAAATAAATCGCTTTGAGTCAACATAATTCTTATATCAATGTAATTAAATGTACTAAATTTACTGTATTCTTATTTAGACGTTTCCGTAAGATACTGTTTCTCAGATAACTTTAAATACTCTATGATTCAGAATGTACAGTCGACCGCAAAAGTAGATGACGCATTCGACTCTAAATCAATGTAGTAAAGTTTTGACTAAAATGACGTTCTACTTTTGCGGCCTACTTACGCGTAAGTCTTACTTATAGTTGTTAAATCACTAGACTTTTTTATTTCTTATTTCGCCTTCTTACTATTATTTCTAATGTCAAATACATTTATTAGTGTTGTATTAACGAGGAATTGGTATTATGCGATATATTAAATACATCGAATAGTCATTAACTGAATAGATATTTTTCAATTTTGTACCGTATTGTGTAATTAATAGAGCTCACTTTATTGTTAAGGAAATGTGCGCAAATCAATAGACTAATATTATTTATTGTAAAACAATATTTAGATACGTCTTTCATAATTGTCTTAATGTATTTATTTAGTAATTTAAGGTATTGTCGGTCAGAAAATTTGTTTTATACATTGATAAATACACCCAGCCTCATTCCAGACTTAAGAAAGTCTATAGGTACGCGGTCATAAGGTGTTATCAAACTAATCTCATCGGTCGACGTTGATCGACAAATTTATTTAAATGAAACGGCGACTAACCAGTCGACCGGTCGATCTATCTTTCAATTACCATAGTGTATTAAAAACTATCGATCTCGACAATTTTTTTGACTGGTCTGGCAAATCACTTATGGAGTTTGGACGAGTTGAAATGATCGGATAAGGCATTTATATAATATGCAATTATTTACTACAATAGGCTTTATTGTAGTAAATGATTGCATAATAAATTGTCATTGGTCATGTAAAAATCTTCATTAGCAAGATTTAGTTAAACAACTTTTTTGGCTGATTGTACCTTCTCATAATTATCATAAAGGTGCATTGATTTTCTGTGTTATTAATGAATTGAAGTTCTGCATTTATTTTGTTACTATCTTTAGTATCTATACATTTTAAATTTATCACCCTTATAGCAAACAGTACGTCATGTTTTTGATGTTTTCATATATTAAAGCCTACAAAATTCTCAAGGGCAAAGCACCTGTGACTCCTGTAGTGTTGCAGGTCTATGATCTGAAGTGATGACTTACCATCAGGTGACCTTCAGGCCCGTTTGCCCCTTTCTGTCATAAAAAGAAATGTGAGCAATGCGCAAATGTTGTAATTAAGATATTACGTTCGGTTCCCTGGGTTACATTAAATTAATGATAAATCGAAATTGACGAATTTTAATTCGTATATACGAACACGTGGGCAAATGTGGGCAAGTTATCGGCTCCTGTTTTTTGCATTCACGTCGTTCATGGTATAAAGGACACACGTCGATTGATTACAACGACTCTTTTGTACTTGTTTGCTCCATGTTCTTGGTAAATAGAAAGTCAAAATTTCGGCTTGTCAGTTGATTTGGTCCCATTCGTTCAAATCTATATTTAATAAATGGATTCTTGTGGATATGTACTTGTAAATTGGTTCCAGAAATGTTTTTATGTTAGAAAATGTTTGTAAACGTTTCTAATGGCAGTGTGAGAGCACCATAACGCTACCTAAATGAAAACAAACTGTTCAAACAAAAAAATAATTTTGTATAACTGAACAATTGTGGTGACTCATTAAACATATACATATTTAGCTATTAATCAGTACAATATGTTTTACATAATATTATATTGTACGCATTTTATAATATCATTACTTTTTGCTTTACGAAAATTCTTTCTCCAATTTATGTATAGAAAATATTGACTAATAAATAATAATAAATGCTATATTTTAAAACGCTTGTATTAATAATATAAGTATCGGCGAACTCACCAAATATTATTATCATTGTATAGAAAATATATAATATGTGGATATATTTTGAGATTGCGTGTCATAAATATACATATTGTAAATTTTTAAGTCATATACTTTTGGTAATTTGTTTTTATTAAGTTATATGTAACGATTAGTAATAAACATTAGACAATTAAAAACGTTTATTTCATAAATAATTAATTATTAATTTCAGTCCTCATCTCTTCAGTAAGCGTAACAAAGCAAACTTTTTTTTTGTAAATTTACAAAAAATTTCAAAAAATAAAGGATTATGAGTAGCAATGGGTCCTACTTTTACAAACCAAGGGGGGCTTAGGGTCAGTTTATACTAGTGCAGAGTCGAAGCGCATCGAAACGTCTATCCATATATATCCGTATAGCTCCATAGCGTAACGCACACATTACTTCTGAGATTTAAAAAAAAACCGAATTCTTTGGAATTCGCAAATTTGTGCGCGACGAACGCGGATTGGTCCTTTTTGGATTGGTGTGCGTCACGCTGTGCAGTTATAAATAAGTCTACACGCTTCGATGCGCTTCTACTCTGCGCCAGTATCAAATTGACCCTTACAAACTAAGGAAAGTTACTGGAAATAACTTTTTTTAACGAGAGGAATTAATTAGGCGTCTTCAGCCGCCTCCTGATGTGTAGGACTCACACCTCGTATTCTGGAAGGGCATACATACACACTAAACTCCCCTGTGTCGCCAGTGGGCAGCAAGTTGCAGGGATGCCGAAGCATACGACCGCATCCCTGGAAATAACTAGTTTAAGCCTTAAGCTCCGTAAGCGAATGGGCACAGACCTGTCAGCGCGTCCGCACCCAAATGTACCCCAGTTCTAAGCGCCGACTGGACCGGGACGTCCCCATTGCTGATGTCTGTCACCACCTCGCTGAGACCCGCCACCACGCCCTTCGGGGACCCTGACGTGGCCGACACGAGGCCGTCGAAGGCCAACCCTGCGCCCGCCGCCCCCGCCATGACCCCGGCCGGGCCCCCCACCGCCCCCGCGCCCGCCCCCGCCAGCACGACCAACGTCCTCGTCGCGGCCAGCCCCGCCCTGTCGCCCCCCTCCCAGTCCCCGACTGCGTAGTGGCACAAAGACTTCACGTGGCCCACGAATGGGATTCTGTTCGCGATATCACCGAACATTTCGTCTTCCGAGACCTACTTCGAGCTTTACTGAATTTTTGAGGAGAACACTTGAGAGGACTATGCCCTGCACTGGGACATATAAGAAAGGCTGATGATGATTTCAACACTTAATATGTACACTTCCGTATGTATAGCCTGCCCAGCGATTATGGGTATATCCTCCAGAATCCAGATGTTTGCCCAGTGGACTGCAATAGGCTGATGATGATGATGTACACTTCGTTATTAAACCTTTTGTGTGTGATCCAGTACAGAACTGTTAGTAGAGTTATTTATTTGATTTATTTATAACACATTTCTGAGTAGGCCTGCAGGTTCCAAATGTTCTTCTCGCTTGGAAGTCCTCGAAGGTATATTCGGAAGCCTTTCTTTTAATGCCGGTAAAGCGTCTTAGGATCCGAAGATGTTGGCTGTAGTAAGTTGTCGGGAGTGTTTTGAAAACCCTGAAATAAGTGTAAATAAATTGTTGAGTCGTATTTTTCGAGTAGTCTTGTCGACGTTCCGAAGTTAAAAGACTGCAGAAGGGCGCTCTGGCAACGGGTGGAAAATTCCAGTTTTCAGTCAGCCACCGCAGCCAAGACTAAACCGTTTATAGGATCTCATTCTAACTAGGTATAGGAAGGTGGAAAAACACATGTATCTACTGCTGGCAGAGAGTCCTCCACTTTTTAATAGTTCGGCACAAGTAGGAGTTATGTACTAAACTTTTTACTTTTTTATGTAGTATGGAAAACTGTGTTAACTAGATACCTACTCGATTTCTTAGAAATAGATAAAAATATTTGGCGTTATTTACCTGTATTATTGAAAGTGCTTGGGGAATCCAGGGAAGAGTGGAAATTGCTCCACCGACAAGAGGGAGCTTCGAACGAATGAATACCGAATCGATAAATTCAATATTTACAAATAATCTTCCAAAGACGATTACGAATCAGTTTGCGACTATCGCGTTTCATAGAATTGTTAATGCACTTAACTCTAGCAAAATACCTAAAAGAACACATAATAAAAGATAATCTTATCAGTCATACTACCTACGACAGTCGGTCGTAGCCAATCTTTTTCATTACCTACTAGCTGCGCCCCGCGGTGTTACCCGCGGTTCCTCGTTGTATTTATTCAAATATTTCCGCCGTAAGATCCTCCATACTTGGACTTCAACGAACATTTTAAAAAAGAATTGGCCAAATTGGTCCAGGCGTTGTTGAGTTATGCGCTTACCAACACATTTTGCGATTCATTTTTATATTTATAGATTTGGGAATATTGTTTTCGATACCCATCCGGGATAAACGGGTAAAACTGTGTTCCGTGTCGTGCCTTATGTTTGTATTTAAATGGCTCGTCATTTGGTAGTTACCTCTGCCTTCTGAACCAAGGGTCGTGGGTTCGATCCCCGCATAGTATCTACAAACATTTGCGTTCATGAACATGTTTGTAATTGGTCTGGGTGTTTAGTATGTATAATTATGTATTTATTTACAAAAAAAGTATCTAAGTCAGTTAATCAGTTGTGTAGGTACCCATAGTAGGTACAAGCGTCGGCTTAGTTTGGGCAAGTAACTATTTATTAATCTGTGGTTTGGGGCTAGATGGCGATGTGTGGCCCAGCGTGACATGACTTGGGTTATTTATTTACTTAAAGTATGTTTAAGGTTTAAGTATATATTTGTGGTACCTATATAATATATGCATAGACTACTTACTTTGAGACCGAAAGGAGATAAAGATTTTAATTATTATGTTTATTCGTAAGTATAGGTAGGTAAGTTGGTTTTTGGGGTATCTAATTAATTTATACACATCTTCTGCGATATATTCGATTATATTTTATTTAAAGTACCAATTTACGCACGATTACATGTTATACATCATAACTAACTATCTACTAAGACATTTGTTTATTATATTATCCATTAACAATTAAATACCAAAAATATTTTCATTAGTACCTAGGTAATATTGATTTGTAATCTGGCCATAAAGTTTTTTAACCAATTTTATGATAGGTATGAAATAAGTAAGTAGTGGCGAAGGACCATGGTGAGCTCCGTGTCGATGACTGGCGCAGGTCAAGCCGAAGGTGCAACTCATTTTAGAGGTCCTTCCGCCATATTATGACAAATAAGTACCTACCTATTAAAACAATAAATGTACCTAGGTACCTCTTAGGGGGTAGGTCCCTACCCTGATTCTCCAGGACCCTGGAACAAGTCGCTCAATAGCCACCTCTCCTCCTATTTTTTTACTATCAAACATAACATGTATTACTTATTGCGTCGTTAGTGTTTTGTCCATCACAAAGTTTCTTTGGTAAAAGTTGCTTCTAAAATTTCTTATTCTAGAAACGTTTCTTATCGGGATCGATGAACTCCTCACCATCCTCATTGTCTTCGCAATCAACATCCAGAGGGTAACAAGAAGACAATTCCAGTGTACCATCCTGGATTTTCAATACAATCCTTATTCTCACTGTATTTCCGAACAGAGTGATCACCCTGTCGAACACAAGCTCGCGTCTCGGATGAGCGCCGTCTGTCAGTTGCACATATTCGGTCAAAGTGCGCACTCTCTGCAGTAAAAGCCGAATAATGTTGTAGTAATCGGACACAGAGAGCGTGTCTCCACTCTGTGGTATCACTTTGTGTTTGAAATAGTGGTAAATTGCGGAGAAAATGTTCCTGAAATTGGGCGTGCAAGAGTATGAGGAGATTTCCGAGTATAATTGCGTGATGGTGGCTAGGATGGTGGAGCGTGGCTGGGAAGCCTCTTCAATAACGTCGGCGAGGTTCTGATCCCGACGCTCCTCAAAAGGTTCACTCGCAATGCGTTGGCCAGCTCGCTGAGCCTGGCATCTCTGAGCCACTTCCTCCCCAATGTACGCAGACACGAACTGAGTTAAACTCAAAAAATTCTGGAAATTAACATCGCCCACTTGAAACTTATTAAACAAATTGATGACCGTTTTAACGACTCGCTCCAAATTGCCGTTCAGTCTCAGCTGCTTAATTAATTTTTTCAAAGATTTCACTTGCCCGGAATCTAGTTGTGAGAATATGCGAATTCCGCGGATGACGACGTCGTTCAATGAAGTCACGTTAAATATATTCAGAAATGCTTGTAGATGGGTGTCCTGCTGTTGTTGTTGAGAATTTTGTTTATTGTTGTTGGGATTCGGAGGCTGCGATCCAGACCCGGCCGGGGTTTGCGTGGAAGTCGGGTTTGACTGTGTGCTGGATGATCCCGTTGAAGAACCTCGAGACGACCGCGGGCGGCTGGGCGGCGCGCTGTCAGCGACATTGCGAGTCACCGACCCAGCGGCCACCATTTGGCAAGCAACCCCATTCTTCGCGACGACGACAACTGCATCTTTCACAATAGACTTACCCACCGCCCCACTCACGCCGTTCACGATGGCTCCACCGCCGAATCCGCTCAGGGCGTCAGCGCCAACATACATTCCTGTTTTAAGTACGGACCCGACGGGGATATCCCCATTTTCGATGTCGGTGACGATGTCGCTCACGCCCCGTATGACTCCTTGGGGCCTGCCGGAGGCGGCGGATACGACCGTGTCTACGGCCAAGCCGGCGCCCGTGGCCCCGGCCAGGACGCCCGCCGGGCCGGCCACCACGCCCGCTGCCCCACCTGCTATCACAGCCGAGGTTCTGGTCGCCGCGTACATCGCCCTATCGCCCTCCCGCGAGTCCCCTGTTGCATAATGGAGCAGAGCTTTCGCGTGCCCCACGACGGGAATCCCGTTCAGGATGTTGCCGAACATTTTGCGAGCTCACCGCCACCAGACGTGAGATGAGGGAAGCCCGGTGGTGATTCTGTCCGAGTCTACTTCGGAGTCGGATTCGTCTCGCCACGTGCGTATGACGTCGTCGAGGATAGCGACTGTTTCGTTGAAGTTCGCTTGTTTGAATACGTTTCTGAGGGTGTCTGTGGGAGTGGGGAAGGTCGCGTAGTCGGTTATGAGGAATTGGAGGGCGGAGCGTTTTCTGAGCGTTGCTGTGTCGAGTCTGGTGCGGAAGACGCAGCCGACGCGCTCGACGTGGGCTTGTAGGTGTCGGAGCGTGGCGGCTACGAGGGCCCCAACGGTCGCCTTCTGGGCGGCGGTGAACTGCAGCCTATGTCTTCCTATGTCAAATATGAGGTACAGGGCGCGCTCGGCGGCCGCGTTGTTGCGCCTCGCTGCCTCAGAGTCGTTGTAATTAGCAATCTCGAGTCCTCGGAGGCACTGCACCAGTTTCTCTATCTTCGACATTCCAGTTGCGATACTGTGAAAGCAAAGAGTGTATCTTTCAAATAGAGTTGTTTTTATACGGGCTAGGATTAAGAACCTATCTATACTTACCTAATACCTAGGTACAACATGTAGTTTTCGGACTTAGAATAGGTATAATATCCATAGAATCGTTAGGTCGTAGAAGATGACTTAGAGAATATCAGGAAACGGGCGTTACTTAGGTATAGGTACAAATAAAACCTAAGTACTGTAGCCTTCCAAGCGTGGTGACTAAAGCAAATCCACCTCCCCACCTCCCCCAAATCACAACTGTTAAAATTTGGCATACCATCGGTGGCAAATCATGGCAGGTAAATTACCATGTTCGGTAATTTACCTGAATATTCCGATTAAATAATCCGGCGATATGTAAGTGGGCTTATCATATACCTATCTAAATAAGAGGCACTATGTTATAAAACATATCCAAACGACTACACTACCTACGTATACTTAAGTAGGTATATCTTCTTGTTATGACTTGTGATCATTGTTGTTAGAATGTGGTTTGAGTGCTAAAATGGACACTTTTACAGTCATAGTATAAAACTAGCTTTTGCCCGCGACTTCGTCCGCGTGTTTAAATTTATACATACAAAAGTTTTTTCCCGCTAACTCCCGTTCCCGTGGGAATTTCTCAAAATACAGCCATAACTAAACTTTATATTTACTAAGGTACCTGCATGCCAAATTTCAAGCGTCTAACTTAAGCGGTTTAGATTTTTCATACAAAAGGATTTTCCCGCTAATTCCCGTTCCCGTGGGAATTTCGGGAATTCCTTTCTTAGTGCACCCCTACGATACCTAAGCTACGTCCCTTCCAAATTTCAAGTGCCTACGTTTAGCCGTTTGGGCTGTGCGTTGATATGTCAGTCAGTCAGTCAGTCAGTCAGTTTCTCCTTTTATATATATAGATTAAGTCGGGTTTTTCTCCCTGACGCTATAACTCCAGAACGCACGAACCGATTTCCACGGTTTTGCATTCGTTAGAAAGGTCTCGGGCTCCGTGAGGTTTATAGCAAAGAAAATTAAGAAAAACAAAATTTTACAGCCATCTGGTGGCGAAACGGAGTTCGCCGGGTTTGCTAGTTACTTATATTATTAGTCACCCATCTTGACGTTCGCGTAGGTAACATAAATAGCTACCTAGTTATTTATTATAGGTATACTTATCTAAATAAAACTGAACAAAAAGAAAACTTCGATAATAGAAACTAAATAGGTAAGTAGGTAGGTACCTATATTATTCCAATAGGGAATACCTACCTAAGTATTATATAGTTTGTATTACTAATTTATCGAAAAATGGAAGCTACAATAAATAGTTAAAAGCAAAATTTAATTACAAAAGCACACAGTCCCTCTTACAAAAACAGACTTTTTCATGTAGGTACCTAAAGAGCGAATGTAACGTGACAGTTTATTGAACTTTTAATTCAATTCAATTCAATTTCTTTATTTGCTCACTTTATTGACATTGTCCTACCTATTTTACTATGATAGAACACATACTGTATACCTACCTATCACTTTATTATTTGGTGTATTAGCTTCAACTATCCATACTAATATGTGTCCATACCATAATGGGAAAGTGTGTCTGTCTGTCTGTATGTTTCTTTCTTTCACGGCATAACGGAGTAACGAATTGATGTGATTTTTTAAGTGGAGATAGTTAAAGGGATGGAGAGTAACATAGGCTACTTTTTACCCCTTTCTAACCCCCCGCTTCCCTAAAATGGGGGGCAACGCGGGCGAAGCCGCGGGCACAGCTTGTAATTTATATTTTTAAACTTCTACGCGGTTTGGAAACTATCTGTTAGCTGGTAAGATGGGTGTGTGATATAAATAAATATCTGAATAAAAATGACGTCTCACTCGTTAGACATCAGATCTCTGTCTAATCAATTTACCTTTAGGCTTAGAATAATAACACCCTTTAGGTATAGGTAGCGTTAAGCTCGTATAAAAAAAAAATTATTTTAAACATTCTTTGATATTTGTGTACGATGACAAAACATTTATAAAACTATAAAAAACCGGCCAAGTGCGAGTCGGACTCTCGCACGTAGGATTCCGTGCCACTATACAGCTAAATAAGTGTTTTTCTTTACGTTTTATTATATTGGAGTTAATTAAATTAAAAAATTAGATAATTTGATTTATGACGTTTAAAAAAAAACTACTGTCTAGATTTCATTCAAACCAAATTTCGTTGGTAGTTTTTATAGTAATACACATCATATATTTTTTTCAGTTTTATCATGCCCATATTTTAGAAGTTACGGGGGGGGGGGACACACATTTTACCACTTTGGAAGAGTCTCTCGCGCAAACTATTCAGTTAAGAAAAAAATATTGTTAGAAACCTCAACATCATTTTCAAATACCTATTCATAGATACCCCACACGTATAGGTTGGATGGAAAAAAAAAATTTGAGTTTCAGTTCTATGTATGGGGAACCCCAAAAATTTTGGATTTTTTTCTGATTTTATTTTCACATCTTAATGCGGTTTACAGAATACATCTACGTACCAAATTTCAATAATGTAGCTCTTATAGTTTCGGAATAAACTGGCTGTGACATACGGACGGACAGACAGACAGACAGACAGACATGACGAATCTATAAGGGTCCCGTTTTTGCCATTTTGGCTACGGAACCCTAAAAACGCATTAGATGCCAACTTACCTATGGCCATGGGTGACACCATCAGCTCCCAGTTGTGCTACCCCAGTTACGTGCTGTTGTGTGTGCGAGCATGCCACGAGTGGCAATGATGCCACTGCGCAGCTTACAGACCACTTCTATTTAATTGTAGTGTTGTTAGGTATCGATATTTTTTATCGATAAGACTTATCGTGCTAAAAAAAGTAACAATAGGGATGTTTCCAGGATCAACATAATTACATTATAGATAGTCCGTATTTTAGATCCTAAAAATCGGACTCGTATTTTTTCTTTTTTCGTATAAACAACAATTAACAACTTGTTTCTACAAGGCATCAGAATTTTGGAGTGGGAGGATTTGACGTCACTCCGTGCGACAAAATGCCACACGGCGTGACATCACGCGTAATTTTAACGGGACGGGGGATATCTTTGTCATTTTTGGTCTAATTTACAAATAAAAAAATACGTTACATAAAATTAAGTTAGTAGGTATAGTTTCCGTTTTCTTAAGTACCTATACATATATATAGAAGCATCTAACGGGCCAGCATGGCTGTGGTAACTGACTTGAAACTAAGGTTTCCCGCCCGTTATCAGAGCGATTTAGGCTTCCTTTTAGCTTTCCATCAGGCAAATAGAAGCCACTATGCTGAACCAATATAAAAATAATACCTAACGTTGTCGATATCGACATTTCGTTCTTCAGATTATTCTGTAAACACTGTCTTTGTTACAGACTTGAAGCATCGCTAGAGCAATTCATACTTATTTATGTGTGTTTTCAAAGATAGATACAGAAAGGACATAGGATTAACCAGTTTTTATTGTGTATTAATTTAAAAAAATCTAAAATCCCTATGTACGTAATAGACATTCTTCAACGATTGTTGTTTACCAATAACCGGTATTTTTAAGATATCTACCTATAAGTACTTCTATTTTGGGAAGACTTTTTTTAAATATACCGTCCTACCTAGTTCATCCATTTTAAAAGGTCCAGTGATCCTGAGTGAGTGGTTCGCGAGAAGCCCGGGACCGATCGAAGTAGCGAGGATTGGGTGAGGTCTATGTCCAGCAGTGGACTGATGTGGGCTGATGATGATGAGGTATAGCTCTTATGGATTTACGGAAAAAAGTGGCTGTGACTTACGGACGGACAGACGGTCAGACATGACGAATCTATAAGGGTTCCGTTTTTGGCCATTTGTCTACGGAACCCTAAAAACGCACCAAAAACTGTTGCATACCTATCTAGTTGTAAGATCTAAGCATACATTAGGACAGACATACCTACAACACTATGTTTTGTACTATAATTTAATGATAATTCCCTTTAAATTACAAAATAGGTTCCTAATTAACTTTTATTTTTTAACAGACTTCAAAAAAGGAGGAAGGTTTCTCGATTCGACCGTATGTTTTTTTTTCAACCAAATGACCGGACTATGCGGGAAGATAGGCATTAAAATATGGCTCCCAGATACATGTAACCACTTATTCGTTTAACAGGCCATGTTATTACGGGTTTCCCCGATGTTATATATAGGACTTTGGGCAAAACCCGCTGATAAACACATCTGTTCCCAGAACTCGTACTGAACGCCTTACTTTGTTTGAACGCAGAAGATATCTAGACTAGCTGTGCCCGCGACTTCGTCCGCGTACAATAGTCTTGGGTAGCAGTTTTAGTTATTTAGGGCTAGTCATTAGTAAACACTGTAGGTACCTAATAACAAAAATTTAGGGCTGTAACACAATAAAAGCTCATTTGCTTATCAACCTCATTTGCTTATCATAGCACTTTTTTGCAATTATATGCAGTAACGCACACGACGCGCAAAAATCTGTCGCGGATATTTCACAGAATCATCGGACACGACCCACATCTTCGAATATTCTGTCGGCAGACCTAGACGCTCTTTTTAAATGTCTCAGACGCAGAATCTATCGCACAAAAAGTGTGCCGTCTGCGCTGCACCTAATGCAGAGCTTTAACACCATCGCTGTTTAAATTGGCCTACGGCTCCTCGAACACCTGCTCCTGCCGTCGTGTACTGCCGCTGCCCATCGTCAGGCCGACCGAACGTCACCTCACGTCGCACCTGATACAGGGCTAATTATATTACAAACTAGCTGTGCCGGCGGCATCCGCACGCGTGGATATCGGGTTTCAAAAATAACGGACTTCCATTAAATGGTATGTATCTACATTCATTACATGCAATTATGAGCAACTTAGTACGTACAGTTTTACTTAAATTTAGGTAATAAAATAAATAAATAAAAAATAAAAATACTTTATTTCCAAAGAAAATGTACAATCACGAGCAATGTTGGCTATGACTACCACACTAGGCTATGCCTGTATCGTGGCAATGATAATTTATACACTTGATTACTTATTACAAACGGCGGCGATAGTTAACAAGTAGGTATTGTTATACAAGACTAGGTACATGATGAAAGGAAATAATAAAATCTAAAAATTAAAGGTTTTTTTTTTTATAGTGGCTCGACATAATGGCTTCCCTACGCCTGATGGAAAGCGAAAGAGAAGCCCAAGTCGCTGTGACAACGGGCAAGTAACTGGTCAGTTACCTGTCAATTGCCACTGCCATGCCGGCCCAACCCCAATCCCCCACGAGCTCCGGAAACCCTACTCACCGGCAGAAACACGACTCAGAGGTCATTTGACTGCGGTATTCTATAGGGTGGAGGTTCTTCCCCGGCCGGGCGGCTCAATTCGAGCGAAGATTCGCTATGCCCTACCTCTCTTCCACTAACTTCCATTAAATGGTATCTACATTCATTACATACAATTATGATCAACCTAGTACGTACAGTTTTACTTAAATTTAGGTAATAAAATAAATAAATAAAAATATTTTATTTCCAAAGAACGCACACCTTGCCTCCCGGCTTCGGTATCGAGCGGACGTGTTTCGGCGATCTGTGCTATCCGATTGAATGTCATACGACTTCGCCCTCGGACTTCGCCTACAAATTGCGCGAGCTGGTGACTTCCGGAGCGCCACCACACGGCGGAGTGCATCGGAAGGGTGAGAGCGACTTTTTCATTTCTCGCTGGATTTGAACCGGCGACCGCCGGATTCGTGGTCCGTGCTTCTACTAACGGAGCTACGGAATCAGTGTGACGCAGCGCCGAAATTAACGAGTGCAATCATCTTCGACTTCGTCTTACAGAGGAAATTGCCTATATTGAACCTTATTACAATGCCATTAAAGCGCACTCCACCTGTATCACCATCGCCATCTATTAAATCTTCCCAAGAAGACGTGAATATACCTAGTTCAGGATGTGGCGGGTCAATTCAGAATGTATGTGGCGATGAAGGGAAAAGTATTGGTACACGTTACAAACGTCGAAGAGAAGAGGATTGGTCTACGGATTTGCTTGATTTTAAAGAGGATATTAGGAATATGATACACTCACTTATGACAGAGCAAACTAAAGAAATTAAGAAGATAAACCAAACTCTAAAAGACATACAAAAATCAAACGAAAACATACAGGAATCTATCATTTTTTTAAGTGCACAAAATGAAGAGCTTACTAAAAAGGTAGCTACGTTTGAAGGACAGTTGAAAGAAGACAGAAAGCACATCACAATTCTCGAGGACAAATTAGAGGACATGCAGAGGAGTTTCCGGAAGGCAAACCTTGAGATAAAAAACGTACCTAAAAGAAACACTGAGACAAAAGAGGACCTTCTGAACATGGTTTTGTCATTGGCAAATCATGTAGGATCGCAAATAGCTAAAAGGGATATTAGTGATATATACAGGGTGCGCAACAAAAAGGAATCCGGAAATCAGAACTCAACGATAATAATAGAAACAACATCGGTAATGGTTAAAACGGATATACTTAAAATGTGTAAATCTTTCAACGTGAAACACAAATCTAAGCTCTGTGCTAAGCATCTTGGCTATCGCACAAACGAAGATACACCGATATTTGTGACTGAGCAACTTACTGCAAAAGGATCGCGGCTTCACTTCCTGGCTCGCGAGTTGGTGAAATCTCGTTCATACAAATTTTGCTGGACCGCATACGGTGTAGTGTATGTACGGAAAAATGAGACCTCTCCTATAATAAAAATAATATCCGAAGAACAGATACAGCACCTCGTTCGGAACATCTGACTGGGCCGCGATGAGTCACTGCTCGGCTGGCTCATGCTCCTGATTGATTCTAAGTCTTTTCGATATCGTTTGAGCATTTTGTTGCCTTTCGCATTTTACTACCGCAGGACCAAACAAAGTCATATACTATGTATTGATATTAGGCAAGATAAAAATAGTATTATGAATTGTGATATTAACTTACAAAAGTTCAAGTACCTATTGTACGCTGTTAACACTTACATAAATTTCGCTAAGAAATCCATACAAGGTCACAAAAAGCCATCAAAAACAACAACAAATAACACACATTCCTACACAAAAAAAACACACCAACACACCAACCTACACAAAATTGCCAACATTAATAAAACAGAAATATATACCCTAACACACCACAGTAAACCTCCACACTATGTGTCATTAGGTGCGCAGAAACACTACATCGGTACAGGCAGTGCTAATAAACAAATATACCCAGTTCTAGTTATAACCAGAGAGTCCCTTATATTTTATAATGAGTGAAAAATTAAAAACAATTAATGAAATTGATAATTTGAATATAGCAAAATCTTTAGAGTGTGAATGTGCAGACCTAAGTAATTATTACAACAATAATAAAACAGATCTTACCATTATCTCGCAAAACATTAGAAGTATATATTGTAACTTTAATGACCTAAAGATTCATCTGGCTTCTCTCCCTTTTGAGGCCGATATCGTATTATTAACAGAATGTCGGCTACATCCCGACAAACACATCCCTACTTTAATGAACTACAACTCTTATTGCACCTCTCGCCAACTTAACCAGAATGATGGAGTCGTTGTATATAAAGAATACTCTAAAAGCAACTGTTTCAGAATTAAACCTCACTCAAGCGACTGGTTTGAAGATAGATATACATGATAAAGTTATTCTTGGCATTTATCGGTCTCCATCTAGCAGTTGCGCAGACTCCTTTATCTCGTCACTCTCTGAACACTTAGAAACTTTGAACTCTCAAAAAAACGTTGTCATTACAGGAGATATCAATATAAATATATCATCGACTGATAACGAACAACTTCATTACCACCAAAAAAACAAAACGAATTACCTCGACATGCTATCGGCATACGGTATCCTTTCTGGGCATACTCTAGCCACGAGAGAGAGTAGGTGTCTGGATCACTTTATGCTGAGAATTAATAAAAAAAGACACTCCGCCTTTATAGCCATACTTCACACAACCATTACCGACCACCGCATGACCTTTCTATCTATTAGCAAGACAAAGAGCGCATATACTCCATCCAAAACTAAAACTAAAATAGACTTTCAAAAAGCTCTTGAGTCGTTATATGATAAACACCTGCAGCAGCTGCTATTTTGTGACGATCCCAATCTAGTAGCAAACAGTTTGATTGAAAAGCTTACCGAGTCCATACGTGAAAATACTGTTACAATAAAAATACCTAAAAGAAGCAGAATAATAAAACCATGGATGACGAATGGGATACTAAAATGTATAAGAAATCGCAATAAACTACAAAAACAATCACAAAAGGAACCACATAACGAAATAAAAAAGATCTCTTACATTCGATATAGAAACTACTGCAACAATTTAATAAAAAAACTCAAAAGGAAGTACGACCGACAAATGATTCAAAACTCTTTAAAAAACAACAAAAAACTTTGGAATCACATAAAGACAATAACATACACAAATAAATCAAAAAACTGTAGTTCTAACCTGTCGTACAATAAATCAACCACCCAGGAATCGGCAAACTATGTAAACAACTTTTTTGCAAACATCGGCAATAAACTCGCAGAGGACATACAAAATTCTCTAAATGAAAATGTTTTAAAGGAATATCTGCGCAACTTACCTAGGCAGACTAAATCGTTTGTTCTACTGGACACGGATCACGAAGAAATAAACGACATCATAAATAATTTAAAATTAGAAAGTGCTCCGGGTTGGGACAACATCTCCACAAAATATATCAAGTTTGTAAAAAATTCTGTTATACCTGTTATCACACATCTGGCAAATCTCTGTTTTAGGGTGGGTATCTTTCCTGACTCATTGAAAAAGTCTATAATAACACCCATACATAAAGGGGGTGATAAAGATGATGTCAACAATTATAGACCAATCTCAGTCCTGCCTGTCTTAGCAAAAATCTTGGAAAAACTCTTAAATTCAAGGCTTCTAAAATATCTTGAAACATCTCATATCTTATCACCCCAGCAATATGGTTTTAGGCATGGATTATCGACTGAGGACGCTGTGACCTCAATAAGTAAACTGATCACGAAACACCTTGATGTAGGTTCCAAATGCCTGGCAGTCTTTATTGATTTAAAAAAAGCCTTTGATACAGTATCCATCCCCATCTTAGTGCAAAAGCTAGAAAAAATAGGCATCAGGAATGAACAACTTTCGATTTTTAGAGATTATCTAACTGGTAGAAAACAAAAAGTAAAATTGGGAGATTGCATGAGTGAGGACGTTGATGTGTCATACGGTGTACCACAGGGGAGTGTCTTAGGGCCTACATTATTCCTAATTTATATAAATGACCTGTGTAATATGACACTTCAGAATGGAAATTTATTTTCGTATGCAGATGACACCGCAATAGTCTTCACTGGCTCTAACTGGTTAGATATTAAAATTAATGCCGAACAAGACCTGGCGACAGTCACTGCATGGCTAAGAAACAATCTTCTAACTCTGAATACTGCTAAAACAAATTATGTGTGTTTTAGCATAAAAAATAGTCTTCAGCCAAATGATCATTATAATTTAAAAATACACTCGTGTGATAGGGCTGTTATTCATAATTGTGACTGTCCCACAATAAATAAGGTGGAGCAGGTTAAATATCTGGGAGTGATACTGGATCAAAGGCTTACGTGGTATCCCCAAATTGAGCAACTTGCGTCGAGAATTCGAAAGTTTAATTGGATTTTCAAAACTCTGCGACATATTGTCACAACAAATTCTACTGAGAGTGCCACTCCCATAAGAAACGTACTAAACGAAATTTATATTACACTGGTCCAGTCAATAATTACCTATTGCATACCAGTCTGGGGTGGTGCTCTCAAAACGCGTTTTCTGATCGTGGAAAGAGCTCAAAGGAACCTGCTGAAAATAATGTACTTCAAAAAAAGAACTTTCTCTACTCAAACTCTTTATCAAATGAGCAATTTGCTGTCGGTACGTAAGCTGTACATTTTGCGGTTAATGCTAACTAAACATAAAACCATAACTTATGATCCTCAAATAAAGACCAGAAGAAAAAAATATATGGTTTCAAGGGTTTGTCGAATAAAAACAGCGTTTGCGAGGGTGCAGTATGAGTTCCGCTCGAGCTACTTATACAATAAAATAAATAAAGAAATAGGTATATATGATAGGAGCTTTTATGAAATTAAGGCAATGATAACAAACTGGTTACGGAATCTCAGTTACGATGAAACCGAGTCTATAATGGACAGTAATAGGTGATTTGGAGGGTTTACATTTAACTAAACGCACACACACACACACACACACACACACACACACACACACATACACACACACACAATACAAAATATTATTCAATACATAATAATAAAAAAATAAATAAATAAAAATAAATTTAACATAGGTAATAAATTCGAATATGTTATAGTATGTAATAATAATATTCTTTTTTTTTTAAATATTGATCTATAAAGAAATAATAATAGAAACAATTATAATAAATGTATTAATTTTAATTTCACTTAACATTAATATTGAAATTGTTATAAGTACATCTTTTGCTATGCAGAGCGTTGCCTCCTGGCACAGGCAATTTTATGCCTAAAAGGAGGCTCCGTCAATTTGATAAATGTATGTTTTATGAATGAAATAAACAATTTTGAATTTTGAATTTGAATTTGAAAGGAAATGTACAATCACGAGCAATGTTGGCTATGACTACCACACTAGGCTATGCCTGTATCGTGGCAATCATAATTTATACACTTGATTATTTATTACAAACGGCGGCGATAGTTAACAAGTAGATATTGTTATACAAGACTAGGTACATGATGAAAGGAAATAATAAAATCTAAAAATTAAAGGTTTCACCAAACAACGACTCACAGGCACACACACTCGGATCGATAGTAAAATATTATGATGGATAAATCCTCCAAGTGCTTGCCCAAAGTGGCGCCCACCTGGCAAGACCTATGTCCAGCTGTGGACTGCGATAGGCAGGAGGCTGACGTTGATCATTTCATGAATTGGGCAATGTTACGATATTACCACGAAATATACCTACATAATGTTGACCGATTTATAATTTTTATTTTTTATTGCCATCAATAAATTCCTCGCCTTCTTCAAGTTTTTCAAAGAGAACGTCCAGAATATAGCAAGAGCAGAGCTGAGGGTTACCATTCTGCGTCCTCAGCACTAACCTCACCCTTCTATCGTAGACCGCGAAAACCCGGTCGAAGACCAGCTCCTTTCTGGCGTCGCTCGGATCCTCCAGTTGCGTATACTCCTTCATCGGCCCCACTTTCTTCAACATCAACGCTATCATCCCGAAGTACTCTATCACCGACAAAACTTCCCCTTTGTCCGGAATCACTCTGTGTTTGTAATAGTGGTACATCGCAGAGTATATGTTACTGAAACTTGGTACGCACGCGAAACACCTGATCTGGTCATGCAACTCCTTGAAAGTGGAAAGAAAATTGTTGACGCTTTTCTCCGTAAACAACACGTTGGCGATCGTCTCCTTGCTATTATGACGACGCTCCTCGAAGGCTTTCTTCTTTGATCCGAAAAACTTGAAAGTCTTGGGCCCACCCATCAGTTGGCTCTCGTTATGTCTAGCCACTTCTTCTCCGATATAAGTAGCCACGAACTGGGTCAAACTCAAAAAAATCTGAAACGTTATGTCATGAAGATTCAATATCGTGGACAACTTCCGAACGGCTTCGATCGTTTCCACCAAATAACCGTTCCTCCTCAACTGGTTCAACAGTTTTTTTAAAGATTTTTTCTGGTGAGGATTCAGATTCGCGAATATGTACAATCCGGCGATAGAGACTTCCTCCAAATAGAGAACGTTAAATATGTTCAGAAACATAGCCATAAGGGAATCTGTTGGATCTCTCTTGTCGCTTTTGTTAGGTGGTTGTGAGCCAGACTCGCTCTTGAAGCTTGACCCGTTTGGACTATTTAAGTGTTGATACACCATCCAGTAAAGCGACTTGCAGCTTTCAGCGATTGTACGGCTCAACATCCCGACTAATACTATCAGGCAGGCATATTTGTCTACTTCCACCGCTCCTTTAATCACATTGTCCGTTATATCAAAAAGTGCCCCGCCGAAGCCGCAAAGCGCGTCAGCTCCTAAATACAAGCTAGTTTTGAAGACGGATTTAATCGGTAAGTTTCCGTAGTGGATATCGAGTATTACATCAAAGGCTCCGTCTAACAGGCCGTGCGGTCTGTTACTGGCAGCGGTGGCAATAGCGTCGGCTACAAGGCCGGTGCACGCCGCGGCCGCCACTATCCCCGGAAGACCCCCAGCGATTGCCATAGCGCCACCCACCATCACCGCTACCGTCCTGCTCGCGGCGTAAAACGCCTTCCCAGCGCTTCTTGAATCCCCACACACTAAATGGATCACCGCTATCCCATGGCCTATGAGCGGAAGGCCGTATAATACGTCGCCGAACATGGTGCAGCTATAGATACCACCAGGTGTGGGAGGCGGGGAGGTCTGTCAATTCGTCGCAAGAGTCGACCTCTTCGGAGTCCGACTGGCTGTGCCAGCTGCATATGATGTTGTCAAGGATGGCGATGCTCTCCTGGATTCCTTGTTTTCGTAGAAATTCGTTTAGAGTGCACGCTTCTTTTAATAAGTATGTATTACCGTGGTCGTCTAAGAGGAACTGCAGAGCTGATCTCTTCCTGAGTGTAGCCGAGTCGAGTCTGGTGCGGTAGATGCAGCCAACTCGTTCGATGTGGGCCTGCAAGTGTTTGAATGTAACGACAATAAGTTCGCCGAAGGTTTCCTTCTGGAACTTGCTGTACGTTTGTTTTTGTCTGCCTATGACGAATATGTGATTCAAGATTCGTCCTGCAATTGCGCTGGTGCGTCGCGCGGCGTCTGGTGTAATGTAATCATTGTTTGTAGATAAATTTTCACAGCATTTTAGCAGGTCGTTTATGTTTATATCAGATGATCCTACTTTTGACTCAGATGATCCCATGTATGCTCGGCTGGAAACAATAAAAATGCGGGTTGTTTAAAAAAATCCATTCAGTATCACACGAAATATCAGACGGATTGAATTGGGGGGCACGGCAGTGCACCCGCCAAGTCTGGCGTGAAGCAAACTACGGTAGTACGGCCATCAGTAGTTTTACAACCTTTACCGTACCATCCTTTACTGGAACCATTTCGCGGCATTTTCAGGCCCCTATTTGAGAACCTCTGGAGAAGACCAGAACGCTGAAATTTTATCCACGAGACAAGTCTCTTGACATCTCATGCACACTTATAAACAAATTTATTTCATTGATTCTCAAACTTTATCTCATTCATCACTATACTGAGTAGATACTTACCTACCTACTTAGTTACCTACAAAATAATACCGAATTTATACACTAAACCCATTAATGATAAAAAGAAAAATTAAAATAAATAAAATAGATAGAATACCTATCTCTCGTTCAAGTAGGTACCTTTCAAAGAATCACCTATTTTTATAATCGAAGTCTATAATAGCTAAATATTAAATAAAATACTCTCTACTCACAGAGACAAGTGTAATTAAGGTACATTACAAATTGCAGAAAACAAAACTTTTTTGCTTGGGGATCTATCGACTAGAACTTTCGTTGCAAACTAGGTACCTAGGTAGGTATTATGCTTCATAATGAAGTCAAACGCTCACTTACCGTAATAAAAATAGGAATAATCACAGGTAAAGCAGGCAAATGGTATTAAAAGAAATTACAAACTCAACACTGACCAATCCACGATAACATAATTATGTACGTCTCTTATCTTCTGAAGTTTGAATTCATGATAAATTATGTACTTTTTTTACATACTTACCACAGAGCGACAAGAACAAATTAGGCGGGAGGAAAAGAAAACTCAGAACTAACGCCGTCCCTCGTAAAAGTCACTTTTGTGGTTGATTTTTGACGTTTTTGGTACACGTTATCGCCCATAGTATTATCAGTATTATTTCACCCGCATTCAAAGGAAAAACCGACCATAGAGAATTTAGTTCATTTTAAAATGAAACTGCTGAAAGCGAGGGAATGCTGGTTGGGTGTCGTGCGGATATAATAGACTATGACTTTTAAAGACAATTTATTACTAGGTTTCTTAATAACCTACACCTATCCGATACATAATACAATATTATTAGTAATGTTAAGGACTCGACGTGCTATTTTGTATGACCGTGGGCATTAGTTCTGTAGCGACATCTGTCTCCTCATCGCTGCAACATGTAATCACTAGTTCCGTGGTCTGACAGCAGATGGCGATGTGCCTTCCGCGGCGAGCAACCTCCATACGAAAACATTATTGTACATCGGAGATAAGCGCTCCATACAAGTTTTACGGACAACCAAACAAACGCATTGTATCGACGCATCGTGAGAACTTGCGAATTGATTCCTGCGATGTTACCAGAATCGTGAAGGAAAACGGCTGGCCGCGCTACTTTTAGCATCGATGTTATTGCGCGTTACTGACTAGTGGAAGACCCCGGTAGGGCATAGCGAATCTCGCTCGAATTGAGCCGCCCGTCCGGGGAAAGACCTCCACCATAGAGAATTAAATAAATAACCCAAGACATGCCACGCTGGGCCACACAGCGCCATCTAGCCCCAAACTAAGCCGAAGCTTGAACTATGGGTACTAGACAACTGATAAACTTGCTTAGATACATTTTTTTTTGTAAATAAATACATTATACATAGAAAACACCCAGACCAATACAAACAGACATGTTCATGCACACAAATGTTTGTAATGTGTGGGGATCGAACCTACGACCCTTGGCTCAGATGGCAGAGGTCACTACCAATTGAGCCACCGAGCCAGTCACAGACCGCAGCCAAATGACCTCTGGGGCGTGTTTCTGCCGGTGAGTAGGGTTTGCGGAGCTCGTAGGGGTTTAGGGCTGGGCCGGCATGGCAACTGACAGGTAACTAACCAGTTACTTGCCTGTTGTCACAGCGACTTGGGCTTCACTTTCGCTTTCCATCGGGCGTAAGGAAGCCATTATGTCGACCTACTATACAAAAAACTTATATAAACACAGGCGGGGCCCCATATGAAAAATTGTTTGGGGGCCCTTAGGAAAGGAAAAGGTTTGTTACAAAATTTGGGAATCTTTTATTAGTTTTTACTTATATAAAAATGCACTTTGCACACCCCCACGCCATGGGGGCCACGTATAATTGTTAAGGCAGATACGGCGGCAGCTACGCCCCTGTATAAACAACTAGCTGTGCTCGCGACTTCGTCCGCGTGGAATAGTTATTTTTTCCCCCTTTTTTTTTACATTTTCCATTATTTCTTCGCTCCTAATAGTTGCAGCGTGATGTTATATAGCATAAAGCCTTCCTCGATAAATGGTCTATTCAACACAAAAAGAATTTCGGACCAGTAGTTCCTGAGATTAGCGCGTTCAAACAAACAAACAAACTCTTCAGCTTTATAATATTAGTATAGATATAGATAAAACAAGTGTTCATCACACAAGAGTGTCCTGGCGGGGATCGTTTGGTTACGGGTTCGCTGGCCCACTGATGAGCCTCCGTGTCATGTATACCTACTTATTGTAGGTATGTAATGCATTACCGTTTAATCGTTGTTTACTTGTTTCTATTGAAAATACTACTGTCATACTGTGCATTATTTATTTATAGCTCTTCCATAGATAAACCATGTAAATTGTACCTACCTACTTGTACTACTCGTATATAATGAGATCACGTTCAATTTGTAAGAAGCGACTATTAGTACCTAGGTAGGTATAGTAATTGTTCTAATTTGTAAAAAAATCGACTTTAGTATAGTAGTTACTGTTTTTTAACAAGCTAACTTGAAATTGTTATTTTTGCACCATAACGGCACTATTTCTTGTAAAATTCTAAATTGCAAACTGTTTTGTAATGACTGTTTGTGCCAAAACTTATTTAAAAAAAGGATTAACCCAACTGGCTATCGTTTTGTCATGCCATATGAATTGGCCTTTGATGGAGTCTGGCGCGTCCAACGCCAAGTACAGTGCAGCCTCGGCGCCCTCTTCGATGCTCCGCGCTCCCATGTGAGAGCTCATGTCGGTCTGCACAAGGCCGGGGTGTACAGCATTCACCTTTATGTCTGAAATTCAAAAATGGAGTTTGGTATAAAATAAATATTTGAAGAAACTTTGTTGAAAATAAATAAATAACTCAAGTCTTGCGCTACACAGCGCCATTTAGTCTCTAACTGTGCCGGAGCTTATACTATCGGTACTAGGATCAACTTACGTAGATACTTAAATTTTTTGGAAATAATATTACATTTATTACACATAGCAAATACCCAGACCAATAAAACAAAATGGCGTGATGGCTCATTTGGTAATAGTGTTGTAAAAGAACCGAGTCTTATAATTCTACCACTTTTGAAGAGTCTCTCGCGCAAACTATTCAGTTTAGAAAAAAAATGATGCTAGGAACCTCAACATCATTTTCACATACCTATCCATAGATACCCCACACGTACCCATAGGTTTGATGAAAAAAAAATTTTGAGTTTCAGTTCTATGTATGGGGAGCCCCAAAAGTTTTGGATTTTTTTCTAATTTTATTTTAAAATCTTATTGCGGTTAACAGAATACATGCACCAAATTGCAATAATGTAGCTCTTATAGTTTCAGAATAAACTGGCTGTGACATACGGACGGACGGACAGACAGACATGACGAATCTATAAGGGTCCCGTTTTTGCCATTTGGCTACGGAACCCTAAAAAGAACTCAGTCTTACGAAAAGAACTCGCGAGTGAGTCCTTTTAAAAAGGAGCTCAGTCTTACGAAAAGAGCTTGCGACTGAGTCATTTCTTTCAAAGAGCTATTTCTCAAACGTACTTGTACCTACAAGTTAATGTTTAGGATCAATGCGTTTGCGCAAGTAAGTAATATCTTCGCTGGAACTTGGCTGACACGCTCTCGCGTGTCTGGATGCAAGCGGTGCAGGAGCATACTCGTAGGTTGGACGAGTTCTTATCTTAAATACCTATTTGCTAGGCCGCAGCTGGTATCGTGTATGGGAGGTAAGTCATATCTTCATTAGAATGAACTGTTAATGAACACAGGGCATCACGCGTAAATACTTAATATACTCGTAGTTACATATAAAACATACATTTACAGGTAAGTCAGACGTGAATCAATAAATAAAGCCTACCTTTGTCGTTAAGTATCCGCTGTTGAATCACAGTCAGTGCGTTAACTGCTACTTTCGACACAGCATAGGCTGAGTTCCCCCACTCTGCAGCGTGTGTGCCAGCCTTTGCAGCCTCCACAAACTGTCTCATCAACCCCGACAGCTCCGGAATGGTCAAACTAGGATCTTGTAGGCGTTTTCTCAAATCCTTACTCAATATATTGCTCAAATGGCCGTATATACTAGAAATGTTCACGATTCTGCCGCCATTCTTAATTAGAGGCGTGAGTTTTTCGCAGGAGTTCAGCACGGCGAAGTAGTTCAGGGCGATGGTCTGCTCGGCCCGCACCGCCGCCGGCCCCGTGGAGAGGTTCTTGAAAACTTTCCCGGCGTTGTTGACCAAAACATCTATAGCACCGTATTTGTCCTTCAGATAGTCGCGGAACGCGTCGACGCTGCTGTCGTCCGTTATGTCCAGCTGGTGGTAGGCAGGGTGCAATCCTTCCTTCTCCAGGTCGGCAACAGCTTGCCTTCCAAGATCCTCGTCGTGAGACGTGAGGTACACCGTGCCATTGAATTTGTTGCAGAGACCTCGAACGATGGCGAAGCCGACACCCTTGTTCGATCCGGTCACAACGGCGACTTTGGTCATTTGAAATTGTATTGTAAAATAATAACTTTCGAAATTTTACCGGGAAAAGTTCGTTCGCCAAAACAAACAGTATCGAGTCGGCCGAACAGGGGCACTTGGTGCATATTGGTCTATGCTGGACTGTACGAATCGATGTGCTATTTTTTGTATGACCGTAGGCATTAATATAGTTCTGTAACGACATCTGTCTCCATCGTTATAACATGTAATTACTAGTTCCGTGGACTGACAACAGATGGCGATGTGCTTTCCGCGGCAAGCGACCTCCATACGAAAACAATAAACATTAACGAAAAGCGCTCGATACAAGTTTTACGGACTACCAAAAACGCATTTTATGTTTAGATTTCAGCTTCTCAGCCAGTCTTCATCATCATTACTGCTTGTTTAAATTTTGTATGTGACTCTAATAAACGTTTTTTCTTTCTTTCTTTCTATTAGCAGCTGTAGCGTCAGCATAGACTTTGTACAGTAGGTCACAGCTGACGCACATACACATTAGTTTTTTTTTTAGGGGGGGAGTGATGTAGCGTCAACTGTGACCTACTGTACAAAGTCTATGCTGACGCTACACAGCTTTCGACAGTCCACTGCTGGACGTAGGCCTCTCCCAAAATGCGTCAATCTGCTCGATTATAAGCCACACTCATCCAGTTGATTCCGGCAGCCGGTCGTCGCTCCATCTAGCTGAGGGGCGTCCCACACTGCGCTTGCCTGTACGCGGTATCCACTGCAGAACTTTCCTGCTCCACCGATCATCAGTTCTGCGGTAGACGTGGCTAGCCCATTGCCACTGCAGCTTACTTATTCCACCACCATGCGATAGGTGTCGTAGAACACGGCTAAGAGAATATCGAAAAACGGGCAATAGGGTTAACGCCCAACGGGTTGCGAGGCGTCCTACACTACGTTTGCCTAAACACGGTGTCCATTCCAAGATTCGTCTGCTCCACCTAATGTCGGCTCTGCGGCAGACGCCCAGTGAACGGATATTTGAGCACACTTGTGCACTTTATAATGTGTCTTGTATACTTTAAACACAGAAGCAGCATAATAAAATAACAATTTAAAATAAAACAGGCTATTTATTAAGTAAATACAAACATATTAGACCAGGCGTGCACTACGAGTTTTTTGCCGCGCGGCATAAAAGAACAGCGGCGGCATAATGGCGCACTGTAGTAATACTGTAACGTGTGCCGTCAAGTGCGCGCAATACAATAATTTAAAACTGTTTGGTACAGAATTACAGTTTTCTGCCGCGCGTCGAAAAACTCGTAGTGCGCGCCTGGCCTTATACAACAGCAATAAAAAAAATATGAAATGTCAGATATAAAAATCACAGACTCTATAACCCACATAGTACATAATACTTCCATAACTGACTGATTAAAGTAGGTAGGTACTTACTGATTTTTCTAATCGTCAGGTAAAGTTTAACTGACTGATTTATTTTACTTATTTTTATTTATTTCAAAAACAAAAAAATATACAAAATAATAGATCGAAGTAAGAACATAAGCTATCAGTCCACAAACCATATGTGGTCATTTCTAGATGCAATATTAAGGCATTGTTATACCTTAAAATGCGTGATTCTATGTGTCATGTATTTAGTCAACCGCCAGTTCACAATGTAAATAAAATCGTTCACTACTCTTCTGGATCTCGAGTTTCACTCATACTCCGCACACGGCTCCTGGACACACACCACAGTTAGTTAATCCAACTGGCTATGGTTTTGTCATGCCATACAAATTGGCCCTTAATGGAGTCTGGCGCGTCCACCGCGAGGTACACCGCAGCCTCGGCGCCCTCGTCGATGTTGAGCGCCCCCGTGTGGGAGCTCATGTCGGTCTGCACAAGGCCGGGGTGCACAGCATTCACCTTTATGTCTGAAATTAAAAAATGGAGTTTGGTATAAAATAAATATTTGAAAATAAATAAATGCTCGACTTGGCGGGGACACTGCCGTACCCCCAGATACCAACTCAAGTCTTGCGCTACACAGCGCCATCTAGTCTCAAACTATGCCGAAGCTTGTACTATCAGTACTAGACAACTGATCAACTTACGTAGATCATACTTTAATTTTTGGAAATTCTATATTACACATACATACTCGTAGAAAACACCCAGACCAATACAATTTCATTTCAATGTCCGATTCCCACTGTTTCAGTGGCTTTGCCTAACAGTGAACCAAACATTAAAAGTTGGAGTAGGCTAGTTAGTCTACAGGAGTGCCGGCCGCTTATCATCTGCGGCTGGCCAGGGCAGGCAGGGATGTGGCCGTATGCTTCGGCGCTACCCGTGTCCCTGCAACTTGCTGCCCACTGGCGACACAAGGGGGTTTGGTGGGTATGCCCTCCCGTTTTGGGAGGTGTGAGTCCCACACACCATGCCGCCTCCCCCGGAGACGGCATGAAGGTGCCTAATGCATTCCCCTCTTTAAAAAAAAGGCTAGTTAGTCTAGGCGCGCACTGGCGACTTTGTGACAGACACCTCTCTTCTTCTCATTTTAAAAGTGCAAAAGAGATGAGACGACGACAAAAAGTCACCAGTGCGCGCCTAGCCTTAGTTTCATCAGGTTGTTTTCTGCAAGTCATTCTGCAACATACAACCGGGAATATTTGCTCAGAGAGGTAGGGCATAGCGAATCTTCGCTCGAATTGAGCCGCCCGTCCGGGGAAGGACCTCCACCCTATAGAATACCGCAGTCAAATGACCTCTGGGTCGTGTTTCTACCGGTGAGTAGGGTTTCCGGAGCTCGAGGGGGGTTAGGGTTGGGCCGGCATGGTGGTGGCAACTGACAGGTAACTGACCAGTTACTTGCCTGTTGTCACAGCGACTTGGGCTTCTCTTTCGCTTTCCATCAGGCGTAGGGAAGCCATTATGTCGAGCCACTATAAAAAACAAAAGTTTTCATTGTATCCAGGAGAGATCTCACTGAGCTTTTGTGAATAGCGGGAGTCGAGGTCACAATGTTTAGTACCTGTTTGTAATTCATTGTTATGAATAAATATTAATGATACTCAATATAAATCTTATCAATACAAGTTAACCATCTTGCACCATAATTACACAACTTGTGCAATCTGTATTTGAAGGTTACTTGGACATGGTTTATCACTGCCCAATGTATTAAATATGCTATGTTTAAACCAATAACATCCACAAGTTTATTAGTTATTAAATTGACTATATTATATTTTAAGTTATGTATGACCATAAAGTTTTTATAACAGAAAATTAATCTATTCTCTAAGTTCTAAAACCATAAAATTTAATCATATCTGTTTGGGCTTTTTGTTTTATAAAACTTTCTAAGGCTTAACTCAAAACACCTCTAGACCTACATTTCACTCTCTGGCCAATACTAGGCCGATACCAGCTTTCTTACATCTTACTCGTAATTACCCTAATACAGATTATGAGGGTCCTCTCTTCAATAGCGGGATCTTTCGGGTGTATAATGATCTTATCTTATAATATACTTACCTACACACATTATCTGACTCCCCTTATTATCACACTGGCTACCCCCAAGTGAATGAATCATTACACACAATGATAGACATTATGTTTAACCATATGCAGAACTGAAAAATATCCACAAATGTTATGAATTTTATTTGAAAGATTGTTACTAAGCAAATCTATGTTTAGTGCCATACCCACTGCCCCCTTGGCCCTTGCACCCTGGTTTTTAGCCTTTTAAAGCCTAATAAATAAATCCTACTTACCTCTGTCAATAAGTATCCGCTGTTGAATCATAGTCAGTGCGTTTACTCCGACCTTCGATACAGCATAGGATGAGTTCCCCCACTCCGCAGCGTGTGTACCAGCCTTCGCAGCCTCCACAAACTGCCTCATCAACCCCGACAACTCCGGAATAGTCAAACTAGAATCTTGTAGGCGTTTTCTCAAATCCTCACTTAATATATTGCTCAAACGGCCGTACACACTTGAAATGTTCACGATTCTGCCGCCATTCTTAATTAGAGGCGTGAGTTTTTCGCAGGAGTTCAGCACGGCGAAGTAGTTCACGGCGATGGTCTGCTCGGCCTGCACCGCCGCCGGCTCCGTAGAGTTTTTCTTGAATGCGATCGCGGCGTTGTTCACCAAAACATCTATAGCACCGTATTTGTCCTTCAGATAGTCGCGGAACGCGTCAACGCTGCTGTCGTCCGTTATGTCCAGCTGGTGGTAGGCAGGGTGCAAGCCTTCCTTCTCCAGGTCGGCAACAGCTTGCCTTCCAAGATCCTCGTCGTGAGACGTGAGGTACACCGTGCCATTGAATTTCTCGCAGAGACCTCGAACGATGGCGAAGCCGACACCCTTGTTTGATCCGGTCACAACGGCGACTTTGGTCATTTGAAATTGTATTGTAAAATAATAACTTTCGAAATTTTACCGGGAAAAGTTCGCTCGCCAAACCTGAGTATCGAATCGACCGAACAGGGGCACAGTTTGTGCATATTGGTCTATGCTGGGCTGTACTGAATCGATGTGCTATTTTGTTTGATTATATAGTTCTGTAACGACATCTGTCTCCATCGTTAGAACATGTAATTACTAGTTCCGTGGATTGACAGCAGATGGCGATGTGCTTTCCGCGGCAAGCGACCTCCATACGAAAACAATAAACATCGGAGAAAAGCGCTCGATACAAGTTTTACGGAAAGTTTAGCCTTAGTTTACCGGCCGACTGAGTTTTGATGCCGCGTTTACACGCTCGCGTTCAATACGACATTCAACGGGCACAAACACAAGCATGTGAACGGGCTGTTCGTCTGTTTGAATGTGCACGTGCGTGCGCAGTGTGTAGGGCAGGGCTGCTCGCCGAGCTGCTTGCCGGGCTGCGTGGCACGCGTGTAAACCTAGCATAACGTGTCTCACTTAACACTTCACATTGGCGAATTATCCGCGTTAACTCTGCACGCGTGATAAAGTCTGTAGACACCTATCTCCACATCGCTACAACTATCTACACGTCGCTACAATGCAAATTACTAATTCCGCCAGTTAACACCACCGATCATCAGTTCTGCGGTAGACGTGGCTAGCCCATTGCCACTTCAGCTTACTTATTCCACCACGCGATAGGTGTCGTAGTAGAACACGGCTAAGAGAATATCGAAAAACGGGCAATGCCCAACGGGTTGCGACGAGGCGTCCTACACTACGTTTGCCTAAACGCGGTGTCCATTCGAAGATTCGTCTGCCTGCTCCACCTATTATCGGCTCTGCGGCAGACGCCCAGTGAACGGATATTTGAGCACACTTGTGCACTTTATAATGTGTCTTGTATACTTAAAACACAGAAGCAGCTTAATAAAATAACAATTTAAAATAAAACAGGCTATTTATTGTAGGGAAATACAAACATATTAGACCTGGCGTGCACTACGAGTTTTTTGCCGCGCGGCAGAAAAGAACAGCGGCGGCATAATGGCGCACTGTAGTAATACTGTACCGTGTGCCGTCAAGTTCGCGCAATACAATAATCTAAAACTGTTTGGTACAGAATTACAGTTTTCTGCCGCGCGGCGAAAAACTCGTAGTGCGCGCCTGGCCATATACAACAGCAATAAAAAAAATGAAATGTCAGATATAAAAATCACAGGTAACTATATCCAAACCCCCTAGCCAATTAAAACGCTAGAAATTATAATTTCTAGCGTTTTAATTGGAGGGGGTGTGGCTTGGCCGGCAGTCGGTGATGAGTCACTATTTTCTTAACGCGAATGAACTATAGTACTTAATACTTCCATAACTGACTGATTAAAGTAGGTAGGTACTTACTGATTTTTCTAATCGTCGGGTAAAGTTTAACTGACTGATTTATTTTACTTATTTTTATTTATTTCAAAAACAAAAAAATATACAAAATAGATCGAAGTAAGAACATAAGCTAAGCTTTACCGCATACCGGAGCCGCTATGAGGCGCTTACATTGAACAGGTTCATAGTTCACAGACCACAAGAGGTCTGCAGACCGAAAGTACTATCAGTCCACAAACCATATGTGGTCATTTCTCGATGCAATATTAAGGCATTGTTATACCTTAAAATGCGTGATTATATAAGGTGACTTTTTAATCACTATCCATTTTTTTTCTGGGCATTAGGTATCGCTAATAGAGCCCATTTCTGCAAAAAAAATATAGGTAAAATTTTTACAACAAATTCATTGTCCCGAACCAATTATAAATTTCACATGGTTATCATTTCGTAGTACTCGCGGTAATACCGTCTTACCTTTAATTCGTACCTTAATACATAATACCATTGATATTTATCGTTTCGCGTACTAAATATTTACGCCAGAAATGGTAACCATGCGAAGTTTATATAATGGATTCGGGACAATAAATTTGTTGTAAAAATATTAACTATATTTATTTAACACCCGTCGGTTCGGGGTCGTCGGGTATTTAGTCAACATCCGCCAGTTGTAAGTTCACAATGTAAATAAAATCGTTCACTACTCTTCTGGATCTCGAGTTTCACTCATACTCCGCACACGGCTCCTGGACACACACCACAGTGCCATTAGTTAACCCAACTGGCTATGGTTTTGTCATGCCATACGAATTGGCCCTTAATGGAGTCTGGCGCGTCCACCGAGAGGTACACCGCCGCCTCGGCGCCCTCGTCGATGTTGAGCGCCCCCGTGTGAGAGCTCATGTCGGTCTGCACAAGGCCGGGGTGCACAGCATTCACCTTTATGTCTGAAATTAAAAAATGGAGTTTGGTTACAAATTAATATTTGAAGAAACTTTGTTGAAAATAGATAAATGCTCGACTTGGCGGGGCCACTGTCGTGCCCCCGGATAACTCAAGTCTGCGCTACACAGCAGGGACTGAAAGCGGTTACGGTATACGGTTACGGTACCGGTATAAAATAAGTGTACCTTAATAAAATAAAGGTAAGGGTATACCGTTATTCAACCGGTATAAAATATCGGTACCGAAAAGCCGCGACGTTGCCAAACGGCTGCGGATTGTTGGCAACGTCGCGTGCGTTGCGCGGAGCGTATCGATCGACACCGGCAAAATATTCTTCCTGACATTTCTTATCTGTCCGTGCATAGCACGCGAAAGACTGCCTGTGCATGGCACACTCGAAAATTCTGGTCAGTGAATGAATGTCGTCTCACTTTTCAATACAAATAATATTTTTTGATGTTGTCTGATATTTAAATTTTTTTTTTAAATAATTTTGTTTATTATGTTTAGATACTATTTATATGTATACCCATCACAATTTTAAGTAGTTATTTTGTTTGTAACTTTATTATGTATCTAAAATATATACATAAGTAGGTAACAAGGTATGTGCATTACTTCTTAGTAGTTAGTTTTTTAGTTTTTAAAATTAGTTGGTAAAATTATTAACTGGTATAGAATGCCACACCGCATCAAGTCCGTCATTTGTACTTTCATCATCATGATGATGATGATGATAGTATAGTTTTCTGACTCGCCCAATGGTTGACTGGTATAGAATGCCACACGGCATTAAGTCCGCCATTTGTACTTTAATCATCATGAGGATGATGATGATGACGATGTTATAGTGTTCTGGCTCGCCCAATGGTTGACTGGTTGAGAGTGCCACACGGCACTAAGTCCGCCATTTGTACTTTAATCATCATGATGATGATGATGATAGTATAGTTTTCTGACTCGCCCAATGGTTGACTGGTATAGAATGCCAAACGGCATTAAGTCCGCCATTTGTACTTTAATCATCATCATGATGATGATGACGATGTTATAGTGTTCTGGCTCGCCCAATGGTTGACTGGTTGAGAGTGCCACACGGCATTAAGTCCGCCATTTGTACTTTAATCATCATCATGATGATGACGATGTTATAGTGTTCTGGCTCGCCCAACGGTTGACTGGTTGAGAGTGCCACACGGCATTAAGTCCGTCATTTGTACTTTCATCATCATGATGATGATGATGATTGTATAGTTTTCTGGCTCGCCCAATGGTTGACTGGTTGAGAATGCCACACGGCATTAAGTCCGCCATTTGTACTTTCATCATGATGATGATGATAGTATAGTTTCTGACTCGCCCAATGGTTGACTGGTATAGAATGCCACACGGCATTAAGTCCGCCATTTGTACTTTCATCAATGATGATCATCATAAGATGATGATGATGATTATATAGTTTTCTGACTCGCCCAATGGTTGACTGGTATAGAATGCCACACGGCATTAAGTCCGCCATTTGTACTTTAATCATCATCATGATGATGATGATGACGATGTTATGGTGTTCTGGCTCGCCCAATGGTTGACTGGTAGAGAATGCCAAATGGCATTAAGTCCGCCATTTGTACTTTCATCATCATGATGATGACGATGATGATGATGATGATTGTATAGTTTTCTGACTCGCCCAATGGTTGACTGGTATAGAATGCCACACGGCATTAAGTCCGCCATTTGTACTTTCATCAATGATGATCATCATGAGATGATGATGATGATTGTATAGTTTTCTGACTCGCCCAATGGTTGACTGGTATACTCGTAGAATGCCACACGGCATTAAGTCCGCACTTTGTACTTTAATCATCATCATGATGATGATGATGTTATAGTGTTCTGGCTTGCCCAATGGTTGACTGGTAAAGAATGCCACACGGCATTAAGTCCGCCATTTGTACTTTCATCAATGATGATCATCATGAGATGATGATGATGATTGTATAGTTTTCTGACTCGCCCAATGGTTGACTGGTATAGAATGCCACACGGCATTAAGTCCGCCATTTGTACTTTAATCATCATCATGATGATGATGACGATGTTATGGTGTTCTGGCTCGCCCAATGGTTGACTGGTAGAGAATGCCAAATGGCATTAAGTCCGCCATTTGTACTTTCATCATCATGATGATGATGATGATGATGATTGTATAGTTTTCTGACTCGCCCAATGGTTGACTGGTATAGAATGCCACACGGCATTAAGTCCGACATTTGTACATGATGATGATGATGATGACGATGTTATAGTGTTCTGGCTCGCCCAATGGTTGACTGGTAGAGAATGCCACACGGCATTAAGCCCGCCATTTGTACTTTCTTTGAGCAATAAAGAATACCTACGACAACTGATAAAAAACGGACCCGACACCCATCAAGTAGGAACGGGCTCTTATTGGTATCAGAACAACGAGGGTACCACAAATACATACTTAATTACAAATATAATTTGACACGGAAGAATCACAAATGTTCACATGAATGTTTGTCCCGGGTGGGGATTGAACCTACGACCCATGGTTCAGAAGGCAAGAGTCCACTACCACTTACAACACTACCAATTGCGCCACCGAGCCAGTCATTCTCAGAATAGTTTGTCTCCTCTCCCCGTCTCTTTCATACCGAAATTACCTTTTTTTTACGGTACCTGAAAATTTCGGTACCGGTATAAATTTAGATATCGAAATATTCCGGTAACCGTTATATTTCGGTATGACGTCATACCGAAATATAAAGGTACCGTAATTTTTCGGTTATTCAGTCCCTGCTACACAGCGCCATATAGTCTCAAACTATGCCGAAGCTTGTACTATCGGTACTAGACAACTGATCAACTTACACATTTTTTTATTACAAACACCTTATATTTTATTTACCTTAGATAAAAACACCCAAACCAATACAATTTCATTTCAATGTCCTATTCCCACTGTTTCAGGCTTTGCCTATCAGTGAACCAAACATTAAAAATTGGAGTAGGCTAGTTAGTCTAGGCACGCACTGGTGACTTTGTGACAGATACCTCTCTTCTTCTCATTTTAAAAGTGCAAAAGAGATGCGTCAGGTTGTTTTCTGCAAGTCATTCTGCTCCGTCATTCATTTGACTGGCTCGGTGGCTCAATTGGTAATGACCCCTGCCTTCTGAACCAAGGGTTGTGGGTTCGATTCCCACCCGGGACAAACATTTGTGTGATGAACACTTGTGTTTGTCCCGTGTCTGGGTGTTTATATTTGTATTTAAGTATTTATTTGTGGTACCTTCCTTGTTCTGATACCCATAACACAAGTGCTTAAGCTACTTACTTTGGGATCATAGCAATGTATGTGATGTTGTCTAATATTTATTTATTTATCTGCAACTTAAACAACCGAGAATATTTGCTCAGTTTTCATAGTATCCCAGAGAGATCTCAGTGAGCTTTTGTGAATAGCGGGAGTCAAGGTCACAATGTTTAGTACCTGCCCGTAATTGATTGTTATGAATAAATATTATTGATACTCAATATAAATCTTATCAATACAAGTTAACCATATTGCACCATAATTACAAAACTTGTGCAATCTGTATTTGAAGGTTACTTGGACATGGTTTATCACTGCCCAATGTATTTAAACCAATAACATCCACAAGTTTATTAGTCATTAAATTGACTATATTATATTTTAAGTTATGTATGACCATAAAGTTTTTATAACAAAAAATTAATCTATTCTCTAAGTTCTAAAACCATAAAATTTAATCATATCTGTTTGGGCTTTTTGTTTTATAAACTTTCTAAGGAAAAACTCAAAACACCTCTAGACCTATTTAAGAACATTTCACTATCTGGCCAATACTTACCAGCTTTCTTACATCTTATTCGTAATTACCCTAATACAGATTATGAGGGTCCTCTCTTCAATTGCGGTATCTTTCGGGTGTATAATGATCTTATCTAATAATATACCTACACAAATTATCTGGCTCCCCCATTATCATAATGGCTACCCCCAAGTGAATGAATCATTACACACAATGATAGACATTATGTTTAACCATATGCAGAAAAATATCCACAAATGTTATGAATATTATTTTAAAGATTGTTACTAAGCAAATCTAGCTTTAGCGCCATACCAACTGGACCTTGCTCCCTGGTTTAAAGCCTTCCCTAGTAGCATTTTTGGTTGGCCACAATTCGCCTACGGTAGGCAAATTGGTGGGATATGGTTAGTTAAATTGCCTACATTTAATTTACTATTAGCCCTACGAAGATTAACAACGTTGTTATGCCGAGCTTATTACCAACAGTGGCCCAACACACTTTTTGTTACCGTTGGCTGTATAACGTTGGTTCAACGGCACGTCAATAAAAGTTGGCCCAATAAAAATAAATGACAAGTAGCCCACGGTAGGAACATTGTTGGATTATAGTTAGTCATATCACAAAACATGTAATTAGTATTGGCCCAACGAGAACCAAAATCATCGGATTTGTGCCGAGATGCGGGGCGGGGAGGGGGTGTCGATCGGCAGTATAGCGCGGTTGGACGCGCGCCGCGCAAATTGGTCTATGTGTCGCAGGCAAATTCTATTATTCGCCCGTATACAAACGGCGTCGGCAGTTTACAAAGACAAATTTGTTATATAAAATGCCGTACGCCGTATGTAAGATGTAGTTCATTTACTAATATGCCGAGCTACGATATTACAGCCGATAACAAATTGCCTCGGCATATCGTTCCAATTAGTACCAAATTTAACCGCGCCCTGGCGCTACTAGTCTCCAAAACCAATATGGCGGTCAACAGTAAAAGTGTTGAAGAAAAAAAAATTAAAAAAATGTCTAATATCGGCTGTTTCAAATAGATTTTAAGGGCTAGTATTATAGGAAACTATTGAAATTGAACTAATCACAAAGGGGGCTCCGAAAACACCGTGGAAAAAAAACAAAATAATTCGAGGTTATCCAGCACGTAAAAACGCTAGGGTGTCCATGGAAACTGGTAAAGTGGAACAAAAAATTGCAATAAAATGCATTGTATTTTGATTCGCTGTAAATCAATTGTTTCGCTGATGGTTTTACGCTAGTTTAAGCTTAGCAGAATAAGTGAAACAAAGAAACTTTGTTGAATTTATTTTTGTTATTACCACTAAATGTCTTGTTTAATTAATAGGTAATTCTTGGTAAGTTTACTATGTATGTGTAAGGAATTAAGGATCCTAAGATTAGGGAGAATATGTTCTCACACGGTACCATTTAGTGCAGGTTTTGTTCGGTTACGGTTTCAATTTCATGCTTATTTAATCGACAAATTTATTTTCGTAGTCAATAATTTAATAATATTCTATTATGAATCTTAAATACCTAAATAAAATGATTAAAACCCTGTTTCATTTCTATTATCATGGTCACCCTAATACACAAACCAAGTCGACGTTGATGCGATGACAATTTGCCTTCGGCATTTTATAACACGTATTTATCTTTCTAAACTGCCGACGCCGTTTGTATACGAGCGAATTATAGAATTTGCCTGCGACATATGGATGGAGTTGACACTGTTGTTGACTTGACAGCAGGGCTTGGTAACGTTACCAATTTAACATTATAATAGCGGTAAGTAACGGTAATTTATAATGTTACCTTTTTTACCGGTAAAATAATTACCGGTAAGTCGGTAGCGATACTAAATTTTAACGGTAAATTATAACGGTAATTTTTACCGGAACGCAAACTTAACGTTAAGTTTCAGGTATCGATACTGCAATATAACGTTAAAAGTATCGATACCTGCTTTAGTTACCGGTAAAAGTAACGATACTTATTACGCTACTTTGCTGCGTTGCCGCTCCGCACGGTTACCTATAGCAGAGCGGCAACTTCGCGACACGAGACGCATGAGACCATGTTGGGTGGGAGCGATAGAGACAGAAAATGAATTTAATCCAAAATTAAGTAAGTAACGTTTGAACGTTTACCGATACTTTTTACCGATACCATCATGAAGGTAGCGGTAATTTTTAACGTTAAAAATTACCGCTACTTTAGGTATCGCTACTTAAAAAAGTATCGATACCTCGGCGAGGCAAAAGTAACGTTACCATATTTTTACCGGTATTCCAAGCCCTGCTTGACAGTCGGCAAGCCAAGCAAGCAGCACCGCCATTTTTTTTGTTGTGGTGACTTTTCTTTTTGTTTGTTGTGTAAATATTGTGGTTCGTAGTTTTATGTACGTTGTACATTTATAAAGTAGGTAAGGTAATAATGTTTAAAGTAATTGAATTTGAAGATAGTGCCTTAGGCATAGTCAGATCAAGCTGGCTGACGCCACGGAAAAAGGAGTGTCTGTGGGCACCATACAAATTAGCAAATAAATATAATAAATGTTTGATGTCGCAAGACTCGCCTGACGAAAACTGGCCCATTCATGCTGTAAAGCGTGTTCTTTATGAAACTGGTAAGTCTGCTTTGATAATTTTAAAACACCCGAGGAATCTGCATAGCCTTCAGAAATAACTAACCTATACATTGGTGGGTTCAGTGCTTACTGAGTTTATTGAACAAACTCTCTAGCTTTATAATATTAATTAGTATAGACTATAATACAAGAAAGATCAACAGGTTAAAACAATATATTTTCAGATGATTTAAAAATAGCGCGACAGAAGTGTAAAAAGGCCGAAACTGCCGAAAGTGAGTCAGACTTACTGTCTGATTCTACACAGCAGGCAAAAAGAAAAAGGAAACCTAATAGTATATTCCACAATAGTGACACGGACACGGAAGATGATGAAAATCACTCACATATTGTATATCCAAATCCACCAAAGAGGCGAGATGAAACATTGAAGTCTAACTCATCATTGCTACCTGGTAATTATGGTCATAATAAGTATAATAATAATCTAATTTATAGGAAGGTAATTCAGTTGTTAAGGCCTTAATGACTATAAATAAATTACCATTATCAGATAGTTACCATTTGATTATTTTAAAGTACAGAAGTAAATGTGGATCCACAAATAGCGTATTTTTATTCAGCAACAAATGTTGAAAGTTCTATAATGTATGAAAAATTTATATCTTAAATACATGTAAGTCAAAAGAATTTTTGCTTTCTAATTTAATTTGTTATGATATAATTTTTTCTTATTTGTAGATATTCCACTAACTCACAGAAGCCTATGTTCGACACCTACAGGTACAGCCGGTACAGGATCAAAACCATCAGCATTTGATAAAATTAATGATTCTAGTATGGGTAGGTACCATAACTGCTCATATTAAAAGTTTGATAGGACTCATAAAATTAATTTAGTGTTACTTTAATGTGTATTTTTATTTTAGAATTGATTGCCTCATACTTAGCCGGTATCCAGAGTGACATAAAAGAATTGAAGGCTACACAAAATGATATTTTAGTTAGATTGACATCATCATCATCTGCAGCATTGACTATCTCTTTACCTGATGAGATAACCCTGCCTATGACATCTTTTGAAGATCTAAGCAATGTTGAATTGTGGCTCGAATTGAATGATGACAACAAAGAAAATCTGGTATGTACCTGTATAATAGTTTATAGCAGGAGAAACTCAGAATTGATATGCATGTATAAAATATTGATTTTTTTATTTTATTAATCACTGACTGAGAGAGTGAAGTGACCAAGGTATACAAATCAAATGGAGAACAATAACATTGTATGTGTATGTGTATATTTGTTTGTTTCGCGATAACACTTAAACCATTGATCCGGTTTTAATGTTTTAATGAATCTTTGAATGTACCTATGTATAAGTGGATGGTAAACTCAAAACTCAAACTCAAACATTTATTTGCACAGAATTAGGTAGTACATATTATGGTCTTATGATAATTCTAAGCTAGTCTCACTAAAACATTGCCAGTTATTTAGCATGCAAATCTTAATTTAAATAATAGAAATCTTAAGTTTGTTGGTCCAGAAGTTTTTGAGACTTTGTGAAAAAATAGTAGAGAGGTTGTTAGCTGCAAAATCAAACCAGGATCACAGAACATGTACCAATGGAAAAGAGTTTATTGTTATAAAAAAGTTATATTGATATTCTACATTTTACTTTCAGGTTACTTATTTAAGTTTTATTGGCGGTAACAACGTGGCAAATATTACAAGAAGGATACTTCAAAGACTTTTTGCTTCAGAACTGGCTATAAAATTGTAACTGGACTGGCAAAAATGATAAAACCAGCCTGAAAAATTTAAAATTGATTCCAGTGATCATAAGTAAGTAGTCTTACCTATATCCCTATATAATTGAGTCTACAAATCAACATGATTTGCTCACTCCGCTCACTGGCACAACACACGCATTTGGAGAAAGATATGGAATGTTTAATTTCGGAAAATTAAATCGGTCTAGTCGTTTTTGATATATGTATTATGTATTAAATTTTTCGAGAAAATAAATTGTATTATAGGTAACGTATTTTTTTCATTACAGATGCAGTTCGCAAAAATAAGTTAGCTGAAAAAGCGACGGATTCTGAAATTACATCTTTTTTAACCAGCTGGTTTAGATTTGCTCGAGACCGGGATGGAGGACGAGAAAATAGACGGGCAAGAAATAGGCAATAACTCCAGACAAAAATATTCTGGTACATCAGCTAGTACAACAAAAAGACATAAAAATAAAATAAAAAACAGAATAATACGAGAGTTAAGTATTGCAGATGATGATCATGTCATTTCTCAAAATAATTTAACTGAAAGTTCTACATCTGCCAGTACCAATGTAAACGTTAATTTGGAAAAAGGTAAAGCTCAATCTCAATCTAAACATATTGAGATAACTTCTTCTCTTGTTAACTGGTCACAACAGCACAATATTTCTCACTCTGCTTTGGATGGTTTGTTAAAACTATTACATCCTCTTCATCCATTCTTGCCAACAGACTCACGGTCGCTATTAAAAACACCAAAACATGTTAATGTTGTTGAATGTGATGGTGGATCATATATATAACTAAAATCGTTTTAGATAATGGTTGCATTATTAATATTGATTCCTGTTTTAATACTAAAAATGGAGATATTTTAAGAGTTAAAACTATAAAAGAGATTGATAATAGTTATAATTTCTCATTAATTTGTGATTGTTTTTTAGATAAAACAGACTTTTACAAAATACCCATTGAAAGCAGTCAATTAGGTATATATAAAGTAAAAATAAGTTCTTATAAGGAAGTCACTGTCTGTTCGTCTACATTGAATAAAAAATGTTTTCTTCTATCTAATTTTTGTGATACCGATTATCTAGTGTGCATTCCATTTGTGGACCAAAACTTATGCCATTGATAGTTTTTGTTATATAGATTAATATCTAGTGTGTATTCCATTTGTCATAATTATAGTCTTATATAAGGTATAATTTAACTTTTTTATTGAAATCATTTGTGCATTACATTTGTGATAATTAATAGAGTATTATAAGATGTTACATGTTCATGTTCTTTTTAAATTTTGTGTGAATGCACATATGGTGTTATTTAAATAAATGTTGATTGTATGACATATACAATGTTTTAATTCTAGTATATAATTCTGTCACTGTTTACAATACATTTAATTTTATAACCAATATTACAAAATCTATGTAGCATTACTGTTATTAAATGTGATTGAGTACAGTGAGAGTATTATATAAACATAATAATCCTACCCGGAAGTACCAAACCACCACCCCAATGGCGTTGTTTGAATGTATGATTCCCATAAAAGGCCCTATGCAGAAAAACAATATGTGGCCCTCCATAGGAGATTTCATATAGGCCCTACGTTGTTGGGCCTTCAGCAAAACATGCGGCCAAATGTAACCGTTGCCCAACAACCAACATGCATGTGGCCCTACCAAATGCCAACCAAAAATGCTACTAGGGTTTTAAAGCCTTTTAAAGCCTAGTCTAATAAATAAATCCTACTTACCTCTGTCAATAAGTATCCGCTGTTGAATCATAGTCAGTGCGTTTACTCCGACCTTCGACACAGCATAGGATGAGTTCCCCCACTCCGCAGCGTGTGTACCAGCCTTCGCAGCCTCCACAAACTGCCTCATCAACCCTGACAACTCCGGAATAGTCAAACTAGAATCTTGTAGGCGTTTTCTCAAATCCTCACTTAATATATTGCTCAAACGGCCGTACACACTTGAAATGTTCACGATTCTGCCGCCATTCTTAATTAGAGGCGTGAGTTTTTCGCAGGAGTTCAGCACGGCGAAGTAATTCACGGCGATGGTCTGCTCGGCCTGCACCGCCGCCGGCTCCGTAGAGTTTTTCTTGAATGCGATCGCGGCGTTGTTCACCAAAACATCTATAGCACCGTATTTGTCCTTCAGATAGTCGCGGAACGCGTCGACGCTGCTGTCGTCCGTTATGTCCAGCTGGTGGTAGGCAGGGTGCAAGCCTTCCTTCTCCAGGTCGGCCACAGCTTGCCTGCCGCGAGCCTCGTCGCGAGACGTGAGGTATACCGTGCCATTGAACTTCTTGCAGAGACCTCGAACGATGGCGAAGCCGATACCCTTGTTTGATCCGGTCACAACGGCGACTTTGGCCATTTTTATGAAATTGTAAATTAATAACTTTCGAAATTTTACCGGGAAAAGTTCGCCTAATCGCTCGCCAATCCAAACAGTCAGTTCAGTCGACTGAACAGGGGCAGATGAAATGAATGAATGAACCTGTCAATGTCGGTCGGTCTAATTTATTTTATAATCGTTTAAATTTACTACAGTCAATCGATTACAAAATGTTATCGATAACATTAGCGGATATAATAGTACGATTTTTTTACGTGCAGTAGATGTTCTGTTCGTCAGATGTCAGATATGGAGAATTTAGAAAAAAGAGTTAAGTTGATGTAGGCCCGTCTACAACATCAAACAACACTATCGCGTTCCACTACTTGACATAGGCCACTCCACTTGTTCGCATCTGGATGCCTTGCCCATAATCGTCACGTTGACGCTGCTGCCCGGTAACGACTTGTGGTATTTAGCTACGCCTATATTCGTAATGTTTGTACCGCCAACAATCGGTTGCCACCAGAGCCTCGTTTGTTATTCAGCAGGATGCGCCACGGGCTGGTGAGGATGGCTTGATGGACGAAAAGATCAAAAGATGATAGATCACTACATCCGGTCCTAATATTAGGGACATTGAAAATCTACCTGCAGAATATCGATACCAAATGGAATCGATTTCGTATTCTACTATTGATAGATACATTCACTTGTTGATTTTGAAGCCGTGTGACTGCAGAGCAGAGCCAGAAACAGAAACATAAAAAAATAACAAAAAAGTTTAAGTGTCTGTCTGTCACTTTTCCCATTTCTGTCATTTATTCCGTCTGCTTGGTTACCCGGCAAATTTTGGAGTCTTTGGAAATTTCCTAATAAACCATTAATAATTTTATAAAAAATGGCTAAAGTAGCGGTTGTGACCGGTTCAAACAAGGGTATCGGCTTCGGCATCGTCCGAGGGCTCTGCAAAAAGTTCAACGGTACGGTGTACCTCACGTCTCGCGATGAGGATCGCGGGAGACAAGCGGTGGAGGACCTGGAGAAGGAAGGTCTGTACCCGGCCTACCACCAGCTGGACATAACGGACGACAGCAGCATCGACGCGTTCCGCGACTATCTGAAGGAGAAATACGGTGCTATAGATGTTTTGGTGAACAACGCCGCGATCGCGTTCAAGAAGTCTTCCACTGAGCCCGTGGCGGTGCAGGCCGAGCAGACCATCGCCGTGAACTACTTCGCCGTGCTGAACACCTGCGAAAAACTAGCGCCACTTATTAAGAATGGCGGCAGAATAGTGAACATTTCAAGTGTGTCTGGCCATTTGAGCAACATATTGAGCGGGGAATTGAAGAGGCGCTTGCAAAGTAGTAGTTTGACTATTCCGGAGCTGTCTGGGCTGATGAGGCAGTATGTGGAGGCTGCTAAGGCTGGGACGCATGGTGCGGAGTGGGGCAATTCATCCTATTGCGTGTCGAAAGTTGGACTAAATGCTATGACAATGATTCTACACCGGATGCTCAGTGACAGAGGTAAGCTTTATGTAATAAATACACCAGTTAATGCACAGGAACTGGTTTCAAATTGGTATTGTAAAATCACCCACAATTTAATTTATACATTGCTTTATGAAATATTAGCGACCTACCCTCAATTCACTTGGTTATCTGAGATGAACATTTTGTTGTGTTACAGTATTGGCATTTTAGTAAGTACCTCTAATCTTTTCTGATTTTCATTCCCTTTTCTTTTCATCTCTTGATTTTCATAATTACCTATATTGTAATGTGAAAAATATTCTAAAGTTTTTCTGATAACCTTCGGGGCTTGGTGTGTCGCAAGAAATATAACAATTCTATAGGGCATCATTGTGTAAATAAGTTTGGGAAGCCCTGGCTTAGGGGTCATCCATAAACTAACACTTATGGAGGGGTGAGGGGGTCTTCCATCTAGTGCAGTCAATGAAGCATTATAGGTCCGAATTTTTTTACTGTGAACCGAATTGCATACAATTTTGGGATTAGGTTCATCTTACCATTAACTTCAAAAGTGAAAATGATTTGAACTCCGCCACCAGCATGGGGGTGGTTGCCACCCCTTCTCGGGGGTCAATGGTTGTTTTTTCAAAATAACCTTGGATATCGATTGAAGATCTAATTTTAAGCAAAAAAGTTTCTATAAAGTTTCTCGAAAAATCTAATACTTTTCAAGTTATTGGCAATTGAAAATTCGCAAATTTTTCACGATTTTCATCAGTTTTTTTCAAATATCTCCAAAAATATACGTTTTATCGAAAATTTTATAAGGAACGAAACTGTAGCAGGTAAAAAAATGAACAATTTGGTTTTTTACAAAGTATTCTAAGTGCAATATTAAGCTAGATATTAAAGATCAAAGCCGTTTTTTATTTTATCTGAAATTTCATCGATGTAGTCAATGCCATCTAGCAGCGAGCAAATGCATTTTATGCTTTCTAATCGAAAAGGGTTTTGTAGTGCTTGAAATAAGCTTTAAAATGAGCTTTATCAAAAGTCTTTTGCACGTAAAATAAGTGAGCTATATTGCAAATAAGCGGAGCATCGAATGTTTTTTCTTTTCAATCAATGGGTTTAAATAAGTGCCATTTCCACCATAACTAAAATTAATCATATTCCGCCTAGAATTAACTTTATTATGAAGAGTTTTATAGATTGTATTAGTTTGGCTGCTTTAGGACACATAGTTTTCAAAAAAGTCACGATTGAAAAAAAATCGAGAATTTCAAATTTTTAAAAATCCCACCCCTTTTTCATAATATCTCAAAAATGACGACAGATACGTATAAAAGTGTAGGGATAAAAAATTTAGGTATTTTTCTGACAAACAATTTGGTTTTTTTGTTTTTTCTATTAAAATAAAAATTGACGGAGATATGATTGTTTAAAGAGCGCGTGGCAGCGCAATCACAGCCTCCCTTAATCGTGACTTTTTTGAAAACTATGTGTCCTAAAGCAGCCAAACTAATACAATCTATAAAACTCTTCATAATAAAGTTAATTCTAGGCGGAATATGATTAATTTTAGTTATGGTGGAAATGGCACTTATTTAAACCCATTGATTGAAAAGAAAAAACATTCGATGCTCCGCTTATTTGCAATATAGCTCACTTATTTTACGTGCAAAAGACTTTTGATAAAGCTCATTTTAAAGCTTATTTCAAGCACTACAAAACCCTTTTCGATTAGAAAGCATAAAATGCATTTGCTCGCTGCTAGGTGGCATTGACTACATCGATGAAATTTCAGATAAAATAAAAAACGGCTTTGATCTTTAATATCTAGCTTAATATTGCACTTAGAATACTTTGTAAAAAACCAAATTGTTCATTTTTTTACCTGCTACAGTTTCGTTCCTTATAAAATTTTCGATAAAACGTATATTTTTGGAGATATTTGAAAAAAACTGATGAAAATCGTGAAAAATTTGCGAATTTTCAATTGCCAATAACTTGAAAAGTATTAGATTTTTCGAGAAACTTTATAGAAACTTTTTTGCTTAAAATTAGATCTTCAATCGATATCCGAGGTTATTTTGAAAAAACAACCATTGACCCCCGAGAAGGGGTGGCAACCACCCCCATGGTGGTGGCGGAGTTCAAATCATTTTCACTTTTGAAGTTAATGGTAAGATGAGCCTAATTCCAAAATTTCATGCAAATCGGATCACAGTAAAAAAATTCGGAGGTTAGCCCGTATTTTTCGCTTCATTGACTGCACTAATCTGGGATAGGACAGGATGAGATTGGGTGGTGCTATTCTAAATCCTATGGGATGTAAGGACCTATCACCTTTTCGCTCCAAGCCATCCTCACCTGCCCGTGGTGCATCCTGCCGAACAACAAACGAGGCTCTGGCAAACCGATTGGTGGCGGTAAAACCATCACGATAGAAGGCGTAGCTAATATCATAGACCGATGACGGGCAGCAGCGTTACTGGAGCAAAAAGCTATGTTCTGCGATCGCCAACCCGCCTGCCCAGCGTGGCGATTATGGGTATATCCTCCAGAAGTTTGCCCTCAAACAACTGGAGAGGCCTGTGTCCAGCAATGGACTGCAATAGGCTGATGATGATGATTCTAAATCCAGAAAACACAGAGATAAGGCATTAAGACAGATAATCCATAGTGAACTTTCGCTTGAATTGAGCCGCCGTCTTGGAAAAACCTTCAACCAATGGAATACAGCAGGCAAATTTCCTTCTGGTCGTGTTTCTGACGGTCAGTAGGGTTTCCGGAGCTCGTGAGGGGTTAGAGTTGGGCCGGCAGTTAATTGCCCATTGTTACAGCGACTTGGGCTTCTTTTTTGCCTTCCATCAGGAGTAGGGAAGCTATTATGTTGAGCTATGATATAAAAACAAAAAATAGCCTTTTAATCATAATTTTTTGAAAACATAATATATAAATTACACAACATCACATACATTGCTCCGATCACAAAGTAAGTAGCTTAAGCACTTGTGTTATGGGTATCAGAACAACGAAGGTACCACAAATATATAATTAAATACAAATATAAACACCCAGACCCAACAAATGTTTGTCCCAAGTGGGAATCGAACCCACAACTCTTGGATTAGAAGGCAGGGGTCACTACCAATTGAGCCACCGAGCCAGTCAACTATGCACTACATATAATATGAATAAAGATGATATTGATTTGACTTATCTAGTCCTTTCATCTCATATCTTTGCTGTAGGTATAGTAACTCATATTTTCATTGCTCTAGAATTACACAAGTTACGTTTGTAAATAGATTACATTATATTGTGTAACAATAATGCAATCGGCCTAGTGTTCTTATCTGATTGCTAACATCGAATCATTTGATTGATTTTGCTCCTGAGAACGAGTTATCGGTCCTATATCATTCCTGGTCTAGTCCCCGTGTCAGGTCTCATTCTAATTTGTTACAAACTAGCTGTGCTCGCGACTTGGTCCAAGTGGAATAGTTATTTCTTCCCCTTTTTTTTACATTTTCCATTATTTCTTCGCTCCTAATAGTTGCAACGTGATGTTATATAGCCAAAAGCCTTCCTCGATAAATGGTCTATTTAACACAAAAAGAATTTTTCAATTTGGACCAGTAGTTCCTGAGATTAGTGCGTTCAAACAAACAAACTCTTCAGCTTTATAATATTAGTTAAGATTTTTAATCCCCATTTTTCATCATATTTTCCACACATCATGTTGTTTCCACAATTCCTCTCTTCAAAATATGCCTTCTGTAGCATTAGGCCTATTTAACTTTAGAATGACATTGCTGTTTCATCCTCTTCAATTCATCTGCACAGAGGACTCTTACCTCTTAGAGGAATACTTTGAATTTGTAAGCTTAAGCAACACAATGAACAAAATAACAAATTAATCAAATCAAATCGTTTATTGCCTTTCATGAACATGTTTACAAGGTGTGAATTACAATTATTCCAGTAAATCCGGAAAAGTATTGTGCTTAGCAACATTAATTTTTTATTTATTAGATAAACTTGGACGCCAACCTTATCTCTAGCCATATCTTTATCTAGCGTGTGAAAAATAGCTTCCTACTTATCACTGATAATTCAAAAGGATATTGAACTATTTTTTAATTTGGTCTATTCTGTCAAAAGGTTGCATCGCTCAATCTACAAAATAAATTGCTGAAAATTGGTTGAAAATGCTTCATACAAATTGTTTCACCTTTTGCTGCTCCTATTATGCTTGGCCAATTCAATAAATCTTTACAAGATGTGGCTGTATTTGACTTGAATTTCCACCCCAGAAGCTGGGAATAGGGGTAGAGGCCCCCCAGACCAAAAGTTCCTGCAGATTGTCATCTGCTGCTGGTACGCTTCTACTCTCTCTACATTTTTTTTTTATAGTGGCTCGACATAATGGCTTCCCTACGCCTGATGGAAAGCGAAAGAGAAGCCCAAGTCGCTGTGACAACGGGCAAGTAACTGGTCAGTTACTTGTCAGTTGCCACCGCCTTGCCGGCCCAACCCTAACCCCCCACGAGCTCCAGAAACCCTACTCACCGGCAGAAACACGACCCGGAGGTCATTTGACTGCGGTATTCAATAGGGTGGAGGTCCTTCCCCGGACGGACGGATTTGCATCCACACATCTAAATTATCGCTATCTCCCCGGCCTCCGCAGAATACCAGTGGTGGTGACGTTGCTTTTCGCCGTCACCATCGTATGCTGAGCGGAGACCATTTTGGTACTACTGTTAATAGCGTTATTTTTAATTTTATTTTTCTATATTTTTGCTAGTTTTAAGTGTTCACTTGTACCTACTTTCCATGTTTTAAGTACCAAATAAAAATTATTCTATTCTATTCTATTCTAAATTAAATAATTAAGGAGTGGGGCGCGTCATTTTAGTTTAGACAATCTCTAGTGAAGTGAAGTACAAATATAACTAGTAGTAACTACATATTTCTTTTAACAGATATAAAGGTGAATGCTGTACACCCAGGCGACGTGCAGACCGACATGAGCTCCCACTCGGGGACCCTGAACATCGACGAGGGCGCCGCGGCCGCGGTGTACATGGCGGTGGACGCGCCAGACGCCATCAAGGGGCAGTTCATCTGGCACGACAAAGCTGTAGCCAGTTGGACTATTTAGTACATAATAGATTGTAAGACAAGACCGATGACGGGCAGCAGCGTCACCGGAGCAACAAGTTAGGGTGTTACCAGACCAATCTATGACATTGATTGATGGAAGAATCGATTGATCGACGTCGATCGGTTTCTTCCATACTGATCATTATCGATTCACGTCGACCAATTTATTCTTCCATCGATCGATTGGTCTGGTAACACCTTTACGCTTGAAGCGCAGGCCACCAGACATCGTCTCACCACTTTTCTTACTTGGGTTCAAGGAGCTAAGCTACGTCAGCGAAGCTTTTGATTGCGCTTGACTGCGATTCGCCTGATGGTAAGCGATATCGTAGTCTACAATGGAACGCGCTCACCCAGAAAAAAACCGGTTCACTCTCGCCTTGAACATCAGGAGATTATATCTTCGGGGAACAAGGAGCCCGGCGAAGAGTTCCATAGTTTAGCGGTTAGCACAATGAAGGTAGAGGCGAAACGCTGTGCGAGTCTTAGGAACTTGCACCATATAACGGTGCCTATTCGTCATATCACTGCTTGAAATATCTAACGAAATATCCGTCCAGCGAAGCTCCTCGTTTCGCGTGCTTCGCCCGCTCAGATGGCGGTGTGGTCTGCGCTTTATCGCCAAGCCGCCTGCCCGTGCGATTAATAGGCAAGCCAGATGTTTACCAAAGTGCCGAACAAATGTACAAGCCTGTGTCCAGCAGTGGACTGTGATAGGTTGACAATTCACTTGTGTATTTACAGCTAGACGAATCGGCTTGATCTCTTTGTTTCCTGGTTGCTGCGATACAGCCAATACGTTAAGCTGGAAGTACATAATGTGCTACTTAATAAATGACTCATCATCATCACGCAAGCGTCCACTGCTGGACATAGGCCTAAGGGGTGGGAGCCATCCACTCGTCCAAATTGTCCGGTGATGATGGTCCGCTCTGCCGATCATCGGCAATCAACACTCCCGCGATGACAATTATCATTTAGGTAAACTGCCTTAGTCACCACGTTTGGCAGGGGGGTTGGTGACCGCAAAAGGTTTTATTTGCAACGCTGCTGCCCGTTTCCTGATATTCCGGTGGTCTTGTTCTAAATTCGGGTACCACACAAACTCGAGTCCTTTTAAGTGTTTTTATTTTGAGTTTGTTGTTAACAAGATGTATCAGTGTAAATAGTCTTCTCTGGACCTTGGATTTGATTCAAGCCTTGGGTAGATCATATCATAAGTGGCATTTACTTTTATCATAATCAACAGCTTTTAACAGTCCACTGCTGGACATAGGCCTCTCGAATAATTCGCCACTACAAGCTTGTTAGGCTCAACTGCGCTAACAATATACCTACACAAATATATTTATACAGAGATGTCTATTTTCGTAACAGATTTTTGACTTAGTCAATTAATATAACAGTTAGTACCTAGCTAAAAGAAATCTATTCGTTTGGCGTTATAGTTAGCATTTAAGTATAAAGTTGCAGAACCCTTACAGGGTGTCAATAAGTAGGTACTTTTAGTTACCTTTGGTTTATGTTGTTAATATCCGTAAGTCACAGTATCCCATGAAGCTGTTTAAAGTTAACTAAGATCATTAAAGTTCAAACAATGTAAATATAGATATTAATAAGCAATTCCTTCCTGTAGGTAATAAACGGTCGGTTATTTTGTATTATTACTTGTTTTATTTTGAAGAAGATACCTTTTCATATAAAAATTTGTTTTAAGGTATAAACCAATGTTGTCTCAAATGCAGACAGCAGCTAGCGTGCCGTGTCTTGAGATTTCAGGTATGTATATCGGGATCGTCTTTTTGCTGGTCACCGGTGAGTTGGGATTTCGGGGCTAGTGGGGTGAGAGCTGCATCGGCAGCCGGGGGGTTGGGTTAACCTGTGTGACTTCCCTGGTGTTACAGTGTCATGTCAAAGGGCTGAAAGTGATCACTTACCATCGAGTGACCTTCAGGCCCGTTTGCCCCCTCTGTCATAAAAACAAAAAAAAACGCATGTGTTTAACCCAATTTGGATTCTTGGCAATAATAGTCTGAGTAAAAATAATATTAGTTACCTTTATTAACTAAATAATATTCGACATAATAATATGCAAATTTCTTATAACTAACTTATCAATTATAATTAACAGTATAATTATACCAATCTATCATTACTGGAAGGAAGTCTGCCGTAAAAGGGCACAATATTATAATAAGTAAACATTTATTAATAAAATAGACACTATGTTATTATAGTTTTAAGCACCAATTTTCTCTGATAACCTTATCTTTACCTGGAACAAAATATAATATTTTTTTTTATTAATAAATGCTTGTTGTTCTTGTATAATTTAATGTAAAATAATATCATGTGATTGATTCATTTAACTCAACATAAAGGTAGCTAAAATCTATCTACCAGCTGGGCTATTCAATGCTTATTTGACGATCTAATGTGACATTTTGACAAAAATGGTACACAATTGCAAAGAAAAAATTGCAAATTACATAGGTATAATTTTTTCAGGCCATACTGATCTAAGCTTTTCAGTAAACACATTCATTTTAGTCGTACAAATAACTAAAAAAATAATAAAAAGTTCATAGATTTCCAGTAATAACGCGTAAAACGTCATGTTTTAATTCATATTCTCGGATCATACCATTGTGCTCTAGACAGTCATGACACCAGGGTCGTCCATTCTCTCACATTCATTCAAATTTGACATTTATCACTTGATTATTAAAATTTGATATTTATTTCTAGCGCACAATTTCAATTGCGTCCATTCAATGTATCCGAATTCGAGCGGAAAGATACATTGTTGGCCCTGCTCGGATTCGTAAACTTTGAATGAACGTAATTCAAATTTGACATTAGTTGTACATATAAGACTAATGTCAAATTTGAATGAACGTCAAGGAAATTTCCGAGCTTTCTCAGAATACGTTTTTGAATAGCCCCTCTGGGCTTAATACAATGTTTCGTTATTATTACATCTACTCCGCTCAATTACAATGTGGAATTAATTTCTGCCATTTGTGTGGTCTATGGTCATCATAAGCCAGTATTTCTGCCATTTGTGTCATTCTTCCTACTAATCTATGGTCATCATAAGGTATAGAAATGCTAATTAAAAAAAACGTGGATAGGACTGTATACCTTGAGGTGGTGACGTCACTCAGCCGAATCAGAGTGAATCGGCTGCAACCGCTCTGACATGAGATCATAGTGACGTCACTTGGCTGTAGCAGAGTGCGTTAGGTGGTAGTGACGTCACTCTGCTTAGAAATGCCAATTAAAAAAAAACGTTGATAGGACTGTATACCTTGAGGTGGTGACGTCACTCAGCCGAATCAGAGTGAATCGGCTGCAACCGCTCTGACATGAGATCATAGTGACGTCACTTGGCTGTAGCAGAGTGCGTTAGGTGGTAGTGACGTCACTCTGCTTAGAAATGCCAATTAAAAAAAAACGTTGATAGGACTGTATACCTTGAGGTGGTGACGTCACTCAGCCGAATCAGTGAATCGGCTGCAACCGCTCTTACATGAGATCATAGTGACGTCACTTGGCTGTAGCAGAGTGCGTTAGGTGGTAGTGACGTCACTCTGCTTAGAAATGCCAATTAAAAAAAAAAAACGTTGGTAGGACTGTATACCTTGAGGTGGTGACGTCACGCAGCCGAATCAGAGTGAATCGGCTGCAACCGCTCTAACATGAGATCATAGTGACGTCACTTGGCTGCAGCAGAGTGCGTGAGGCGGTAGTGACGTCACTCTGCTGCAATATCGTGCCGTCACTCAGCTACGCTAAGTCACCCGGCTACCCGTCGTAACTGGGTTACCTGATGTTCCTATACCGAAGTAGCGTGTGTGAAGTGATAGTGACGTCACTCTATTGCAGCAGCGTGCGTGATAGTATTGTGGCGTCACTCTGCTGTAGCCGCTGCTACCACTCTGCTGTAGCGTGCGTTAGATAGTAACGTGACGTCACTCTGCTGCAGTAGCGTGCGTGAGATAGTAGCATGACGTCACTCTGCTGCAGTAGCGTGCGTTAGATAGTAGCATGACGTCACTCTGCTGCAGTAGCGTGCGTTAGATAGTAGCATGACGTCACTCTGCTGCAGTAGCGTGCGTGAGATAGTAGCATGACGTCACTCTGCTGCAGTAGCGTGCGTTAGATAGTAGCATGACGTCACTCTGCTGCAGTAGCGTGCGTTAGATAGTAGCATGACGTCACTCTGCTGCAGTAGCGTGCGTGAGATAGTAACGTCGCGTCACTGCTACAGCATCGTGCGTGAGATAGTAACATTGACGTCCCTTTATTGCAGCAGCGTGCGTGAAAAAGTAACATGTATTGCTAATGACGTCATTCTGCTGCAGTCTCGTGACGGCACCCGGCTACGCGGCTTCACTGGGTACGCGAGTTCACAGTGGACCAGCGCGTGTGAACGCGTAATGTGACGTCACTCTGCTAAAAGCAGCGTGCGTGAATCAGTGGTGACGCGACCTTGCTGCAGTACCGTGACGTCACTGGGATACCTGATTGGCCCTATTCTGGAGTAACGTGCGTGAGGTGATAGTGACGTCACTCTATTGCAGTAGCGTCATTCTATTGTAGTCGCTTTAACATGACGTAATGGTGATGTCACTCGGCTGCAGCCGCTCTATAGTGAGCGAGCGCAGGTGGCAGTGAACGATACTATCACTCTGCTGCAGCACCGCGCGTGAGATAGTAACGTGACGTCACTCTGCCGCTGCAGCACTGTGGGTGAGACAGTAACGTCAACTCACGGGCAGTGCTCGCCGCCGAGCAGGTGCGGCACGGCGTCGTCGATGCTGACGTCGCCCGGCTACATGACGTCACTGCTGTAGCCGCACTAATATGAGGTGGCAGTGACGTCACTCGACTGCAGGTCAGCTTACTGGCAGCGCTCGCCTCGCGTTAGATAGTAAATTGACGTAACTCTATTGCAGCAGCGTGCGTGTGATAGTAACGTGACGTCACTCTGCTGCAGCAGCGCGCGTGTGATAGTAACGTGACGTCACTCTGCTGCAGCACAGTGCGTAAGATAATAACGCGTATTGCTAGTGACGTCACTCTGTTGGAGTACCGCTGCAATACCGTAGGTGTGACAGTAACGTGACGTCACTCGGCTACAGTCGCTCCAACTTGTGATGGTAATGGTCACTCACGGGCAGCGCTCGCCGCGTCGATGCTGTAGCCGCCGTACTCCGCTGCCGCCGTTCTAACGCGGAGTGGTGGTGACGTCACATGGTTGTAGGCTTTAATCAACTCACGGGCAGCGCTCGCCGCCGAGCAGGTGCGGCACGGCGTCGTCGATGCTGACGTCGCCCACGAAGCCGACGAAGAACACGTCCTCCAGGAACGGCCCCGGGAACGCGCGCAGCACCGGCAGCTGCAGCAGCAGCGTCGCGCTGCGCGACTCGTCGCCTCCTGCCCGCAGCGACTGCAGCACGCCGCCCTGGTACTCCTGCAGCTTGCGCGTGAGGAAGTCGGGCACGCCGTCTGGATGGACAAACGTATATTATAGTTCATTCGCGTTAAGAAAATAGTGACTGACAGGTCACTGACAGGCCACTAGCCAATTAAAACGCTAGAAATTATAACTAGTGGCCTGTCAGTGACCTGTCAGTCACTATTTTCTTAACGCGAATGAACTATAGTAAAAATAAGTAACCCAAGACATGCCACGCTGGGCCACACATCGCTACCTAGCCCCAAACTGAATGAACGCTAGAACAGAATGTTGACAGGTATAGCCAAAACAAAATCTTCTATACTTATTTAAATCTCTAATAAAACGACCATTTATGATTCGTACCACAGACTGATAGACATTTATTGCATAGACACACAACAAATATAACTTGCACAAACAATGGTAGGTGGCAGCACCATCAGTAGGTGGCAGCACCATTCACATTTTAGATATTATTTACAACAAAATCTGTAGAGAGGTCAATTCTGTACATGAAATATTTTTTCAAAATAACTATCAGGGGGTGATTAGTGATTGATACTGAAGCCAAAAATGCAATCAGTAAAATTTTACTGATTGCATTTTTGCAGTTACTTGCCCGTTGTCACAACGACAGCTACTAAGGGGCAGACTCGCTAGTCCAGGGGCCAGCTTCGCTAGTCCAGGGGACAGCCACGCTAGTGTAGGGGCAAACTAACTTGTCTAAGGGGCAGCCACGCTAGTCCAGGGGCCATACTCGTTAGTCCAGGGGATAGACACCCTAGTCAGGGCGCCAGACTAACTTGTCCAGGGGACAGTCACGCTAGTCCAATGGCCAGACTCACTAGTCCAGGGGCCATACTCGCTAGTCCAGGGGCCAGCTCCGTTAGTCCAGGGGACAGACACACTAGTCCAGGGGCCAGCTTCGTTAGTCCAGGGCCCAGCTTCGTTAGTCCAGGGGACATACCCATTAGTACAGGGGCCATACTCGCTAGTCCAGGGGCCTACCTGGCGAGAAGAGGCACAGCGCGCGCAGATGCGCGTACTCGCGCTCGGTGACGCGCAGCTGCTCCATGTGCGTCACGAACTGCTGCAGCCGCGACAAAGTGCTGCTTATTTCCGCTATGCGCTCGTCCGAGTAGTCCCATGTGGTTATCTGTGAACAGTTATTATTTTTTTTAAATCCCCATCGTCATTATCAGCCTATTGCAGTCCACTGCTGGACATAGGCCTCTCCAGTTGTTCGCCACTTAGGGCAAACATCTAGAGGTTATACCCATAATAATAGGCGGGTTGGCGATCGCAGGGCATAGCTTCAAATTCCGGTAACGCTGCTGCCCGTCATCTGCCTGTGGTATTTAACTACGCCTTCAGTTGTCATGGTTATACTGCCACCAGTCGGTTGCCAGAGCCTCGTTTGTTGTTCGGCAGGATGCACCACGGGCAGGTGAGGGCGGCTTGGAGCGAAAAGACGATAGGTCGCTCCTTTACATCCCCAGCTTGTTATGTCATTGGATTGTCATGGGTTATTTGGCCTGCAGCTCACGCAGCTCGGCCTGCCGGTGCGCCACTGGCAGCGGCAGCGGCAGCAGGCGGCAGGTGCCTACCTCCGTCAGCGCGTGGTCGGCAGGGCGCGGCGGGCGGTCGGCCTGCCGCTCGCGCAGCTCGGCCTGCAGGTGCGCCACGAGCAGCGGCAGCAGCGACGCTAAGGCCAGGGCCGGCGCGTACATCGCGAGGCCCAGCACGAACAGCTCCGGCCAGCACTTCTTCAGCAACGTCACTTGGATCTCGAAGCTGCGGGCGAGAGGTTACAAAAGTTACAAACCGTTCTGAACCTCACATAAGTGAGTACAAAGTCGATGCGGGCGAGAGGTCAAAAGTTACGAACCGTTCTGAACCTTACATAAGTGAGTACAAAGTCGATGCGGGCGAGAGGTCAAAAGTTACGAACCGTTCTGAACCTTACATAAGTGAGTACAAAGTCAATGCGGGCGAGAGGTCAAAAGTTACGAACCGTTCTGAACCTTACATAAGTGAGTACAAAGTCGATGCGGGCTAGAGGTTACAAAAGTTACAAACCGTTCTGAACCTAACATAAGTGAGTACAAAGTCGATGCGGGCGAGAGGTCAAAAGTTACAGACCGTTCTGAACCTTACATAAGTGAGTACAAAGTCAAGCAAATGAGACCGCCAGGCCTCAGGCCGAGCAACTTATGTAAGGCCAAAGGCCGTAGGCCGCGCAAGGCTCAAAACAACTCCCACGTATGGGGGGTCTGCCTGGCCCGCTAAGGTAGAGCAGCGCTAGTGATGTTGATTGACTGGCTCGGTGGCTTAATTTGTATTGACTCCTGCCTTCTGAACCAAGGGTCGTGGGTACGATTCCCACCCGGGACAAAGTGTGATAAACATTTGTGTTTGTTCCGTGTTTGGGTGTTTATAATTGTGGTGCCTTCGTTGTTCTGACACCCATTCATGACACAAGTGTATAAGCTACTGTCTAGTCCACAAGTGCTTAAGCTACTGTCTAGTCTAGAAGGCTAGTCCGCGGCTAGTCTACGGCAAGTGCACTCACGGCAAGTGCGCGGCGTGCGGCACCTGGCGCACCCACTTGGCGGTGGCGGCCAGCAGTCTCGCGGCCGCCTCGCAGGCCCAGTGCAGCCGCAGGTGGGGCGGCGCGGGCGCCGGCAACGTCAGCGGCAACTGGAGAGACTCCGGCGTCGACAGGATGCTCGAGTCCGTGTCGTCTGCAAACGTGAGAGATACCTAAGTGCGTGAATATAGTTACAGCCTATCGCATTGCGGCGTTGGAAAATTAGTCTATAAAGCCTTTTGGAAATTCTTTTGGTGCTTCTTTATTCATGGGTGTGCCCCAGGGTTAAATATTGGGACTATTGCCTTACCTCATCTATATAAACGATCTTCCGCACTTTACAAATAATAAATGTTAGACAATAAGGGAGCGCCCGATCATCTTTTCGCTCCAAGCCAATCTCACCTGCCCGTGGTGCATTCTGCCGAATAACAAACGAGAGTGGAGGCGGTATAACCATCATATTTGAAGGCGTAGCTAAATACCACAGACCGATGACGGGTAGCAGCGTCACCGGAGCGAGAAGCTACGCCCTATGATCGCCAACCCGCCTGCTCAGCGTAGAGATTATTGGTATATCCTCCAAATGTTTGCCCTAAGTGGTGAACAACTGGAGAGGCCTATGTCCAGCAGTGGACTGCGATATGCTGAAGATGATGAAAACTTTATTTTATAAGGGAATAAGTATCCACGAGTATTAATTTAAAACAACTTTTTGAAAAACTGTCCGTTTCCCTATTTGCTTTTGTGTTTCTTTATTGAAGAGTGTGCCTCGGGGCTCAATATTGGGACCATTATTTTATCTCATCTATATTAACGATCTTTACGAATGTAATGTCAAAAACCAAGTGTAGGACAAATGTACTCACTGTCAGTCTGCTGTGTGTCGGCCGCGGCGTGAAGCGACAGTGGCACTTCGGGCGGCGTCGCACCGTACGCCGACTGCAAATACTCGTTTATTGCGCCTGTAACACAAGGTCACAAGGGACACTTTATTACCAAAAACATCCATACTTATAATAGATCTGTAGAAAAGTCAATTCTGTACATGAAATATATTTTCAAAATAACTATCAGGGGGTGATTAGTGATCGATACTGAAGCCAAAAATGCAATCAGTAAAATTTTTGTCTGTTTGTATGTTCGTTATAGAAACAAAAACTACTCGACTGATTTTAACGAAACTTGGTACAATTATTTATTTATATAAACTTTATTGCACAAAATGGTACAAAAGGCGAACTTAATGCTAGGAGCATTCTCTACCAGTTAACCAGCGCAGGGGATCATCTAAAGGGATTTCTGGAATAAGCCAAACTTTTTTGTTACAAATATAACCCACTGTGGTCACCAACCCGACATCAAAACCCTGCCAAGCGTTGTGACTGAGGTAAATCCCCTCAAGTGACAATTATTGACATTGTAGGAGGACTATATCAAGCAGTGTACGTCTGCCGGCTAATGATGATGATAAAAAAAATCAACTTACCAAACTGTCCCATCTTGAAGAGGTTCTTGGCGAGCTGCGTCTGCAGCATCAGCTGCTGCCGCCGAGCGCCCTCCATGTCGCCGGCGCCCGCGTTCAGGTACGGGGACACTGCACAACACACATGCTCGGGTTAGTCACCAGCGGCTCAGAAGTGGTCTGAGTTATAAGGAAGTACATAAGGTCTCTTAAAAATTGGCGGATGACGTCACGTACCGTGCGCGTCATGCAAACTCCATAGAAAAATCGAATTGAGCCGCCCGTCCGGGGAAAGACCTCCACCCTATCCGCCGCACACCGCAGTCAAATGACCTCTGAGTCGTGTTTCTGCCGGTGAGTAGGGTTTCCGGAGCTCGTGGGGGATTGGGGTTGGGCCGGCATGGCGGTGGCAACTGACCAGTTACTTGCCCGTTGTCACAGCGACTTGATAAAGTGATGATGATAAAGTGCGCAACGAATTTATAAGAGGCAGCTTTAAAGTCGCACCAATCACCCAGAAACTCACTGAAAACCGTCTCAGGTGGTATGGACATGTCATAAGACGAAGCGAGGACCATGTGGTGAAAATTGCACTGAACCTACCGGAACAGAGGAGAGGTAGAGGCCGCCCGCCACTAACCTGGTGGTCCAAAATACAGAGAGACCTTGAGGTCAATTTGCCTGAACAGACAACCCAGGATAGATTATCCTGGCGCAAAAGGGTGAGGAGACCCGACCCCAAATAATGGGAAAAGGGAAGGACAAAGAAGTTATTTATCGCTTTTTAGTTTTGGTCGTTTGTGTTTTTTTTGAAGTCGGTTTAATTATTTTTATTAACTAATTTTTGTTTTCACTGTTCGTAGTATATTTTTATGTATTTTACGATAAATTAGTAAATACATGAAACTATTTTTCATGCACATTCCCTATTGTCGTTGAGGGGAGGACGTTGGCAGGCGGACGAGCTCACCTGGGTTGCCCTTGTTGAAGGCGACGGCGGCGGCGAGCGCGAAGTTGATCGCGGGCGCGGCCGGCGACACCGCGCCGAACGCGTCGGCCGGCTCCTCCTTGGGATTGATCTGTCGTTATATCACACAACATCACATACATCGCTCTAATCCCAAAGTAAGTGGCTTAAGCACTTGTGTTATCGGTATCAGAACAACAAAGGTACCACTAATCAGGGCCGTCTTTAAACTATTTGAGGCCCTGTGCACATTAGGATCATGGGGCCCCTATGACCCAAATATCAGTTATCATTTGGTAATCTGGCAGGAACTAGGGGGCCCCATTCGATCACGGGGCCCTGGGCACGTGCCCATAATGCCCAGTGGGAAAGAGGGGGGGAGAAATACAAATATAAAAGCCCTGACACGGAACAAACACAAATGTTCATCAACGAATGAACGTCAATGTTTAGTGGTCAATAACTGGTAGTAGCAATTTAGTTCACGTGTTTTTTAATATAGATAGGGTATATCAGGATGTAAGGGAGCGACTTATCATACACTACATGCCATTTTCTCGTACTATAAAGCACAGTAGGGATGTAAGGGAGCGACCCATCATCTATCGCTCCAAGCCAACCTCACCTGCCCGTGGTGCATCCTGCCGAATAACAAACGAGGCGCTGGCAACCGACTGGTGGCGGTATAACCATCACAATTGACGGCGTAGCTAAATACCACAGACCGATGACGGGCAGCAGCGTCACCGGAGCGAGAAGCTACGCCCTGCGATCGCCAACCCGCCTGCCCAGCGTGGCGATTATGGATATATCCTCCAGATGTTTGCCCCGTGGCGAACAACTGGAGGGCCTATGTCCAGCAGTGGACTGTGATACTCAGTGATAATGTAGCTTTCTAACAAAAAAAAAGAATTATTAAAATCGGTCCAGTACATTTTCAGTTTATTCGTTACAAAAAAAAAATACAAATCTTTCCTCTTTATAATTAACGCTATGCGCGCGTGGTGACTTTCTGTCACCGTGACAGATATCTCTCTTCTTCTCATTTTAAAAGTGCAAAAGAGATGAAACGACGACAAAAAGTCACCAGTGCGCGCCTAGCCTCAGAGCCGTTTCGCACTGTCGACTTGTCGCTGGCGACTCAGTCTCTCGGCGACCAAAACAGAGAAAGGCGACTGACGACTAAGTGCGCAAGCCCCTATTTAAACTATAGTAAGTCACAGTTACCGGCGACTGAGTCGCCGGCGACTAGTTGACAGTGCGTAATGGCCCTTAGTGTGTCATCATCATCATCACCAGCCTATTGCAGTCCACTGCTGGACATAGGTCTCTCCAGTTGCTCACCACTCAGGGCAAACATCTGGAGGATATGCCCATAATCGCCACGCTGGGCAGGCGGGTTGAAGATCGCAGGACGTAGTTCTCGCTCCGATGACGCTGCTGCCCGTCATCGGCCTATGGTATTTAGCTACGCCTTCAATTGAGATGGTTATACCGCCATCAGTCGGTAGCCAGCGCCTCGTTTGTTGTTCGGCAGGATGCACCACGGGCAGGTGAGGTTGGCTTGGAGCGAAAAGATGATAGGTCGCTCCCTTACATCCCTAGAATAGTAGACTATGTAGTGACGTGTATTATATAACTGACCTGTGCGCACTGCGCTTGTCCGGCCAATCCCAACAGTTTAGAGTACGCGGCCTGCCGCTCGTGGCCGTCGCGAGCCTCGCCTTTGCCCTTGTCCACGATGGGCTTCCGTTCGTGCTGGACCGCTGTGGGCAACGGGCAAGAATTACTGCTCATTACGTGTTGAACGTGACAGACATGCGGACAAGACTGTTATGAACCTAATGGGGATGTTTCCAGGATCAAAATCATTACATTATATCTGGTCCGCATTTTAGATTATAATTAACACGTATTTTTCCTTTTTTCATTTAAACAAAAAATAACAAAGATACTAGGCATCAAAATTTAGGAGTGGGGGTCTTTGACGTTACTTAGTGGCGAAAAAGCTCCCACTATGTGACATCACGCGTAATTTTAACGGGCTATATCTTTGTAATTTTTGGTCTAATTTACAAATGAAAAATATGTGTCTTTTATTTTTGAACAATCTAAAAGACGGTCTAATTACATTTTTTACGGAAACAGGCCCATTGTATGTATGAGAGAGGTAGGGCGTAGCGAATCTTCGCTCGAATTCAGCCGCCCGTCCGGGGAAGGACCTCCACTATATAGAATACCGCAGCCAAATGACCTCCGGGTCTGCGCGTGTTTCTGCCGGTGAGTAGGGTTTCCGGAGCTCGTGAGGGGTTAGGGTTGGGCCGGCATGGTTGTGGGGTCACCTCGCAGTATACTCACAGTCACTCCTCATGCCGCACGCGAGGCACTTCTGCAGGCGGCAGTACTGGCAGCGGTTCCGGTGATGCTTGGTCACTTCGCAGTTCATGCTGCCTCTGCATTGGTAGCCCAGCTTCTTGCGGATGGAGCGTTTGAAGAAGCCTTTGCAGCCTGGGAGTAATTAGGAAAAAAACAATCATAATCAAACTTTCTTTTTCTTTTCAGTGTAGCCTATGATGCGTGTCATTATATCCTACTAATATTATAAACGCGAAAGTTTGTTTGGATAGATGGATGGATGTTTGTTCCACTTTCACGCAAAGACTGCTGAACGGATTTTAATGAAACTTTACAGGAATATAGTTTGTAAATCAGATTAACACATAGGCTATGTTTTATACGAATATTCACGCAGGCATAGCCGCGGGCAGCAGCTAGTTACTTAATAAAGTACACACTCTGGTAGACCTATTCCATTGCACATTGAGTGAATTCAAAAGCTTTGTTTTGAGCATAACATTTAAATGCACATAGTTTTAAGATACAATATCGCATTAGGTACTAGCCTGTAAGGATATTGTATAAAAGGGTTTAAATAAATAAATATCTGCGATCAATTTCAACTTTTAGCACATGTTCTGTGAGTGTAATAAATATTAAAATAAATAAATATCAGACAACATCACATACATTGCTCAAATCCCAAAGTAAGTAGCGTAAGCACTAGTGTTTTGGGTATCAGAACAACGAAGGTACCACAAATAAATACTTAAATACATATTATACACACCCAGACACGGAACAAACACAAGTGTTCATCACACGAATGTTTGTCCCGGGTGGGAATCGAACCCACGACCCTTGGTTCAGAAGGCAGGGGTCACTACCAATTGAGCCACCGAGCCAGTCTGCCACCAGCCAGTAATGTTGACAGGATAAGAGTGGCTCCATTGTGCTATTTACTCTGGATTTCATAATAACACCATGTACAAATACATATTTAGTTTAATTACCTTCACAACTGATGGCGCCATAGTGTCTGCCCGAGGCTCGGTCCCCGCACACTATGCACAGCTCCAGGCCGCCCACTTCTGCGCCCCCGCTGTATTTCATCTCCATCTGTTCCTGTCCGTCCATAACAGTCCTGTAACAATGAGCAGAAAAATGCAGTTGGAAAAGAAAACTATCTTTTATTTGCAAAGGTTTAAAATTTACCAATTATCTGTAAGTAGAAGTATCCTAAAAAAAGGTAAAATACTAAGTACTCTAAACCGATGAGCTGTAGCTGCTAGCTGTCTGTAATACCTTGTCTTTAAATGTTTGTTTTTGTGTGTCAAGTCTATATCAATAAAGATATCTTTGATTTGATTTGAGTGCACTGACATTTACAAGCATGATTTAATCTTTTTACTTGAAAAACACACAGTGTTTAATTTACCATTAAAATTGCTACTTTATTATATAAATCAAGGACTTCATGATAAAATAAGTTAATTTGTATATCCAACACAAAAAAAGAAATTGGCTTGTTAATTTTGGCATAGATATTAAGGATAGATTTTAGTTTATCAAAATGGTAATGTACAATTATGGGGAACAAGGCAAACTAGTGCAGATAGTTCCTTGAAGGTGGCAAATATATTAAAAACCATTATTACACATTATGCCATCAAAAATAATCTTAAAGTGTAGACAAAGGTAATTTAGTAAGAGCTTAGATAAGATACAGAAGAACAAATGTAGTGTGTTAATAATTATATGTAATAGCCATTGTTCAGTAGCTATCAAAACAAACAAAACATGACAATACCTACTTGCACCTTTCACTTTTTGAACCACTGCATGGTTCTCCAAAAACACAATTTAAGGGCATACAAATGCAATAATTCTAAGACTAGCTAGTTCATTTGCACGCCTCAACACAGATCGCCGTGGTCATCCAAGTGAGAACAATTATCTAGCAACATTACTGTTAGATAGATGCACCAGATAGACGCTAAAAGGTTGAACTTTAACTCACCTTGTGTGTTCGTAACCACTGCCTACGATATCACTTAACGATTATCCTTACAGCCCTAATATATAAAAAGGAAGGCACGTTGGAGTTTACCCGTTCATTTGTGTTTTTTAATATAAATTACCACATCGAACAAAACAGAGAAAAGAATGCAATAAAAAGTGACATTTTGTTGACTTGACTGATTTATTGAAAATGTCATTCATGCATGACTGAGTGAATAGTTGGCTATTGAACGAACGGAATATCGCTATTTTAACGTCAACCTGTTGTCTTGCCAATGTTTATTGGTGCGTTAAAATAACTAACTGAGCAAACGTCAAAACCACATGTCACAACTGTCAATGAAACCTAACCTCTTGTGTTTTTTATTGTGTTGATTTCGTGCTAAAAGTTCATTAATAACGTGCTAAATTATTACAGAAAAACGAAGGGAAAGCTTATACACCATGGCTTGCGCCGAAATCAATAGTATTATTGATAAATTCGATTCTTTCACACAAAAACCAGCGAATTACCTCACAGTCCAAAGTGGTATTAGGGAAGATCTAAAAAACTTTGTTAAATCTGTTTATGATTACACGAAAGCTGAGGAACAGAGTGGTAAGAAGGCTAAGAAGAATGCCTTGAAGGAGCTGATTGTCGAGGACTTCGATGAGGAGCAGATATGGCAGCAAATTGAACTCCAGAACTCTGAATGTTGGGACCAACTTGTATGGGAGGTGGCAAACAGTATGTCATCTAAACAAGCTTTGGAGTTTCCTGTTAAAGTGGGCTCGACATCCGAGAATGATGCAGACGAGGATGACATGGCTTCTGAGGAAGAAATGGATGAAGCAGAGATGGAAATAACTTCTAAAAAAATCAAAACAAAGTCTAAAAAAGGTAAAGAGAAAATGTCTAAGAATAGAAAAGATGAGGGTAGCGGTTCTGATGTAGAAAATTCACAAAACAAAGAGAATTCTAGAATGAAACACAAAAGAAAAACAAAAACATCAATTGTGGATGATGAATTCTTCAAACTGTCGGAAATGGAGAGGTTTTTAGTGGATGAAGAGAAGAAGGAAGGCAAAAAGACAGCACCGGACAGTGATGAGGAGTCCCTGCAACTATTTGAAGAAATTGATGAGGAAGGTGATGAGGATCAAGATATGATGTACACAGACTTTTTTGGTGAAGATGAAAATGGTGGTAATGAACAGTTTAGAGATGATGATGGTGAAGAAGATGATGATTTTGAGAATGGTGATGAGCATGGAGATGATGATGAGTATAGCGAAAATGATGATGAAGAAATGGAACAAGAGATGCTGAAAGATAACAAAATGAATAAAAAAGACAAGAAAGTTACATTTGCCGATGGTTCTTCAGATGATGAATCTGAGAGTTCCGAAGAAGAAGCAGCAGTTAATGGAAAACCAGATAAGTATGAGAAGAAATCGGAATTTGAACTGCGACAACAGCGGTTGCAGGAACAGATATCTAGGCTAGAAGATAAAACATTGTCTGAAGCTCCATGGCAGTTGAAAGGAGAGGTAGACGCTTTGAAACGTCCGCAAAACTCTCTGCTACAAGAAGTGGTAGACTTTGACTTGACAACTAGACCTGCTCCGATTATCACAGAACAGACAACGGTAACTCTTGAAGAGATTATCAGGCGCAGAGTCAAAGATAAAGCATGGGACGACGTTATTAGAAAGGAAAAACCAGTGGATGATCAACTATCCTTCCGTAAGACGGAAATAATCGACCAATCGAAGAGTAAACTTAGTTTAGCCCAAGTGTATGAAGCGGAATATTTAAAACAAAAACAAGCTTTATCTGGTGAAGTTGAAGAGGAGAAAGAACCAGAAAGCCATACTCAAATTAGGGATTCGATGAACAAATTGTTTTCTAAACTTGACGCACTTTGCCACTACCATTACACTCCGAAGGCACCGCAGGCTGAAGTCAAAATCGTTAGCAACACTCCAGCTATATCTATGGAGGAAGTTGCTCCGGTTGCTACAAGCGATGCAACGCTGCTGGCTCCTGAAGAGATAAAGAAAAAGCGTAGAGGTGACTTGATTAGCAAAGAGGAGAGGTCACAGACGGATAAGAACAGAGAGAGAAGGAAAAAGAAGAAATTGCAGAGGAAGAAGGGAGGAGTCACTAAGGTGACGGACAATAGAAATACGAAGAAGGGAGTGGAGGCCAGCGATAAGTCGCTGAAGACATCCAAAGCTTTCTTCCAGCAGTTGAACGATGATTCTAGTAGTTTAATTAAGAATAAACGTAATGTTAAAAATAAGGGACAATAAATATATTTGAATTTGTTTCAATGGTTGTTTTTGTCATCATCATCATCATCAGCCTATTGCAGTCCACTGCTGGACATAGGTCTCTCCAGTTGTCTGCCACCTAGGGCAAACTTCTGGAGGATATACCCATCATCGCCACGCTGGGCAGGCGGGTTGCCGATCGCAGGGCGTAGCTTCTCGCTCCAGTGACGCTGCTGCCCGTCATCGGAATGTGGTATTTAGCTACGCCTTCTTTTTTTTTTTTTTTTTTTTATAGTGGCTCGACATAATGGCTTCCCTACGCCTGATGGAAAGCGAAAGAGAAGCCCAAGTCGCTGTGACAACGGGCAAGTAACTGGTCAGTTACCTGTCAGTTGCCACCGCCATGCCGGCCCAACTCTAACCCCCCACGAGCTCCGGAAACCCTACTCACCGGCAGAAACACGACCCAGAGGTCATTTGACTGCGGTATTCTATAGGGTGGAGGTCCTTCCCCGGACGGGCGGCTCAATTCGAGCGAAGATTCGCTATGCCCTACCTCTCTTAAAATCTCTTCTATCGTGATGGTTTTACCGCCACCAGTCAGTTTGCCAGAGCCTCGTTTGTTGTTCGGCAGGACGCACCACGGGCACGTGGGGTTGGCTTGGAGCGAAATGATGATAGGCCGCTCCCTTACAGTTGTTTTTGTGAGTGCTCCTAAATAAACATTTTTTAGCTCACTTCATCTTACTGCTGGGCAAATCCTCATGCCTGCAGATATCCACCTACATCCACTCTATTGAGGAGGTTACCATAGTCATCAGACTCGGCAGGCGGGTTGGTGACCGCAGTAGGTTTTAGGACCGACATTATCTACATTACTCAGGTAAGTGCTGCTACTTCTTTCCTGATAAGGGAGTATCTACTCGTCTACTACGACTTTCGAGATCAGTTAGTTTAAATAGGTAGGTAAATACATATTCTATTCTATTTTAATAGGCACAGACAGCCAGAAATCAACATAGCCTTTTCAGTATTTCTCCAATTTTTGAGTAAATGTTAAAAGTAGCAGCGTTACCTGATGTCCCGATTTTGGAGGACGTCCCGATTTCTAGACTGCTTTTTGGGGATAAATGGAACGTGCAGCGTGCTGAGAAGTGCTGATAAACCTGCCTACCTATCTGATGTAGTAAAGTCTCTCCAAGCCAACCTCACCTGCCCTTGTTGCATCCTGCCGAATAACAAACGGGGTGCTGGCAACCGTGGTGGCGGTATAACCATCACAATAGAAGGCGTAGCTAAATACCACAGATCGATGACGGGCAGCAGCGTCACTGGAGCGAGAAGCTACGCTCTGCGATCGCCAACCCGCCTGCCTAGCAAGGCGATTATGGGTAGGTATATCCTCCAGACATTTGCCGTAGTGGCGAATAACTGCAGAAGCCTAAGTCCAGCAGTGGACTGCAATAGGCTGATGATGATGTAGGTCTACATAAAATATATGTATCTACCTAGAGGTGTATTAAAGAACTACGTATGTTTAGTTGTCTGAGCGGAATTGAGTGTACAAATGCGCTGGCGCGCCGCCGGTCGTAACGCGCGCAGTAATTAGAGGCGGAAAAACGCGCGATATGGCGCGAGACGCGATGCGCTGACCACGAAAGGGGGGGGAGGCGGCATCTAGATAGACCTGCCCATGACCCCACCCAACCTATTATTCGGAAAGATCTCTCGGAAACGTGCGGACGTTCATTCAAATTTGACATTAGTCTAGTACAACTAATGACAAATTTTAATGACATTCATTCAAAGATTCCGATTCAAATGGAAGTATGATGCCGCGTTTACACGCTCGCGTTCAATACGACATTCAACGGGCACAAGCACAAGCATGTGAACGGGCTGTTCGTCTGTTTGAATTGCACGTGCGTGCGCAGTGTGTAGGGCAGGGCTGCTCGCCGAGCTGCTTGCCGGGCTGCGTGGCACGCGGGTAAACCTAGCATTAAAGTGGCACCAGTGACAGAGAAGTTGTAAGGCAGCGGTTTGCCTAGGTATGGGCATTAGGAGAGATAGGTATTGTCATTGTGAGACATGATGTGACCAACGCCGTATTGAACATGAGTGTGACTGGGAGGTGGCGAGGCCGCCCGAAGAAAAGATGGATGGACTGCGTGAAGTATGAAAAGGCTGAGTAAAGAGTGAATGGGACTATCATGGATGATAGGGTTGAATGGAAGAAGAAAACATATTGCTTCGACCCCGAATATAGCAGGCAATATCTGGCATTAAAGTTTCCGGATCCAAGAGGAAATATGAAGGCAATAGGAATAGCTGGTGATGTAGGCCTATTTGGAATCGGAAACGTTCTAGCATGTTCATTCAAATCAGACATAAGAGCGGTTACAGACTAGTATTCTTTACACTTGTCTTGTAAGTTTATCCTCGTTTTTTGGAAGCGCACGTTGTCGCGCTTTTTACAAAGGAAAGCAGAGAGGAACCCACGTCCCCGAGACAAACACGAGAAAATGTCGATGAAAAGATCTCGATTTCTAAGAAGAATCACGCCTCCAGCATTCGTGCATCCACGTCGTGTCTATTGCAGTTAACTTCCGCCGCGAAGTTACATAACGTGGGCTATTAGTTTTAAGGTTCAAACGTTAAATAAATATAAGCATATCTAGACGCGATAACATCGTACACTCGGAAAGTGGAATTAGGAACAGTTTTGGACGCCTTTGAAATTAACCACTTGAAATAGGTATAATGAAGTATTTAGGTAATGACTGGATCACCCTAAAAAGGCTAACTGTTGAGTTTGTTGCGACACTTCTTCTCAGCAGGCTACACGTCGAAGTGCTGGTAGGAAAAAACTATTTGCAGAAATAAACTATTTTATTTTATTTTACATCCTTGCCTGCCGCAGATTATAAGCGGCCGGCACTCCTGGTCCGGGGAGGGCCAATACCCCTGCCCCCGGATCCGGAGAGCAATACCTCGTGCAACGGTGTCTGCACCCATCACATCGTTACGCCTGATACCATCAGGCATCGACACCGCCCATGAGTGTCCACTAGGTGCAACTTATCAGATCAGACTTGCCTTCAAGAAACGAGCGTAAACCGAGCTGTTCGGAAAGACTGTCGCAGAAAGTTGGTTCCACAAAACCGATGCGCGAGGCAAGAAGTTTCTCATAAAGCGTACAGTGGAGGATCCCGAGTTGGAGTTACCCAAGTGAACTCAGTCGCGCGTAGGTATCTATAGAACAAGCTGAATTAGTAGGAAAAGTAAAACTTCTGGGCCCCGTTAATAAAAACATTCGCGTTCCCGAAACCGGCGAACTTTGCAGCTGATATTTATAAAAAACAGATACAAAATGAAGCCATTAAAAGTGGCGGGCTAAGCTGGCCCAGCCGTGTTAATACGTGGGCCGAAATTAAAAAATTTCGCCACTCCTACAGAAAAAGTCATAGCAAAAATGCGACAGTTTGCATTTTGGGGATATTAGGCGCTTCCGTATTTGTGTAACTGTTTAGTTCGCAACTTTTATTCGACACAGCTGTGTTATATTGCTGAGTATTTATTATTATAGTAGTTGTTGAGTTACCAATTAACTTTCTTCACATTTGGGGCTATCCACAAATGCATCATCATCAGTCAGTAGCCTGCATACGTCTGGATACAATCCTTCCCAATGACAATTGTCCTTTGGGAAAATCTCTGTTCCGAAAGTGAAGGAACAGAGATTTTCTGCCTCATGCAACGGTTCTTCACGGAAACGAAATCAGCTTCCAGCTGCGAGTTTTCCGAATGGATACGACTTAGTTAGGGACCTAGAAAAAGCAAGCTTACTAATTTCTCATTCATCAATTTTGGAATGTAAGGGAGCGGCCTATCATCTTTTCGCTCCAAGCCAAACTCGCCTGGCCGTGGTGCATCCTGCCGAATAAGAAACGAGGCGCTGGCAATCGACTGGTGGCGGTATAACCATCATAATTGAAGGCCACAATACCACAGACGGGCAGCAGCGTCACCGGAGCGAGAAGTTACGCCCTGCGATCGCCAACCCGCCTGCGCACCTTGTTGATTATGAGTCGAGCCCACAGTGTTTGCTCAAAGTGGCCTACAAAGGAGAGGCCTATATCGACAGTGGACTGCGATAGGCTTATGATGATGATGTAATGTAGGTTCATAAAGGGCACGGTTTTCCTCCTCATATGTCTCCAGGTCCCACCATACCTTATTCATGCTGTAACCGAGACGTGCAGGCAATCGCGCCGGCTGCGCAGCACCGCAACTTAATCCGGCGGTGCTTGGTCACAAATTTATAATTTGTACAATTACGAATGCCGAGACACTGCTTGCTGTGATGTAGGTGTCTCGTAGACAGGACAGGAGTTTAGCGCAACTTGACGATGACTTTCTATTGTAGGACGATATAAGGCCTTCCTATAATCTGATAATTGGTAAGTGAACGAAAAATTCAAGTCCTAAAAAAGTGTTTGTTAGTATTTTAACCGACTTCAAAAAAAAAAGGAGGAGGTTCTCAATTCGACTGTAGAGTTTCAAAAACAACGGACTTCCAAAAAATGGTGCCTAAGTTTAAGTTAGACCTCTCGCAATACATTGGTGAAAACCACATTCCGTTCCATGCAGTAGTTTTCACGTGACGTCATTTCGCCATTTAGTGGTATAAAAATATCAAAATCAAAGCACACCTATTTACTTATTAGAGGTCTCTTAAATTAGGCAGCCGTTTGGTGAAATGTGCATCAGTGTCTATTCTATGTCGAGCTAAGCTCTTCGTAGGCTCGCCCGGAACAAGAGCTGGCAGACAAATAAATTCCGGGGCGCGATAAGCGACTTATAAATCAGAGGCGGGTCGCGAGGAGGCGCGCTTGAGGCGGGGACACACAGCGGGCGCGGCGAGGCGGCGACGCGGCGGGAACGCGAACGCGAATAGAACACGAATTGGAATGTAAGGGAGCAAGTCACTCTCGCCCGCCCGTGGTGCATTCTGCTGAATAACAGACAAGGCTCTGGCAACCGACTGGTGGCGGTATAACCGTTACGATTGAAGGCGTAGCTAAATACCACAGGCCGATGAGGGGCAGCAGCGTCACCGGAGCGGGAAGCTAGTCCTGCGATTGCCTACTCGCCGGCCCAGCGTGGCGATTATGGGTAAGGCCTCCAGGTGTTTGCCCAAAGTAGCGAACTACTAGAGAGGCCTATGTCCAGCAGTGGACTGCGATAGGCTAATCATGATGACTTTCTATAATTAAGTATCATGTTGTAAATTAATGCAATTGTGATGATATACCGGCACCAATCTGTTGCCAGAGCTTTGTTTGTTATGCGGCAGGAATGCAGGATGCACACGGGCAGGTAAGGCTTGGAGCGAAAAGATGGCAGGCCGCTCCCTCACCTCTTACATATCAGTTTTGCCCGATTTTTTTATTCTTTTGTTACTTATAGGTAGTGACGGGAGACGTCTCGTGACCGTCCCGCGTTACCTCCCGTGTATTTCGACTTAATCTGCGCAGGGTCCCGCATACGATGTTAGCGAGGTAAGGCGTATGCTGCATGACTAATGTTTTGAAGTGATATGTAATTTAGGTCTAAGCTCATAAGGTTTACTTTGACTAAGCTAGAGATACGACCATAGAAGAGTTCTGGTGACCACCTCCTGGCTCTATCAGAAGATAAACGCAATGACACCAAATTATTGTGTCGATGTCTATAATACATTCCAAAGAAAAAAAGGACATTTCAAAATAGAGCCCAAGTATTTTAGCATGAAAAGAAATAACTCACTATGTTTGGCTTCTTATTTCTTTAAATAAGAAACGGAACCCATATAAGATAACTTCTGCGTCTCCCATAAAAAATAATCTACTAGAGATTTGGAGAAAATCGGTCAAGTATTTTTTTTCATAAGAATAGCTTGCAGGATGACCTCACTCCACCTGATGGTAAGCGGTCGTAAGGTCCAAAAGTTAGATCGACAGGCACAATAGATTGTATTGTAATAGGATTGTAAGAGGAAGGAAACACATGTGCTGGAAAGGTAATCACTTAATGGCACGGGGCAAGAACGAGGAACTATAGTTCATTCGCGTTAAGAAAATAGTGACTCATCACCGACTGCCGGCCAAGCCACACCCCCTAGCCAATTAAAACGCTAGAAATTTTCTAGTCACTATTTTCTTAACGCGAATGAACTATAAGCCTTTTGGTGCGCGCCACCATCGTCTGGAATTCTGGATGGTATGCGGATGGCAACGCTGTCCAGCACGTGTTATTCGGGAGTGAAAAGGAGAGGATGGAACGAGTTGGAATAACTCTTCGGAGCATTCCCCATTGTTTAATACGAAGATGTAGATAATTCTGTAAACTATCCTCATAGGCCTCTATCATCACCATCAGCCCACTGCTGGACATAGGTCTATATGTTTACGCGGCATAAATGGGCCTCCCCCCATGACAATTGTCATTTGGGGGGATTTGCTATATAGTCACCACGCTTGGCAGGCGGGTTGGCGACTGCAGTAGATTTTAAAATTTTAATAACTTACTAAGTATTTAACTACGGTTAGGCTTATGTTAAACGCTACTGCCCATTGTCAGATATTCTCTTAATCGTCTACGACATCCATAGAAAGAGATACCCTAGTCCGGTAGTTCTAAATCCGGAAACCATGAACAGAATGCAGTGCAAAAAAAAATTATTTACCGTATTAGGTAGTTTTTTTCGCTTAGCCCTTATTGTCCCACTGCTGGGCCTCCCCCAAGTTTCTCCATTGCTCGTGATTAGTATTTATCTAACTTCATTCCGTGTTTATTACAAAAGGTTTGAGAAACACTGCCGAAAAGTATTGCAACGAAAATTACCGTATGTGTTGAGAGAATGAACATTTTATAGTTTTAAAGTTATTACGTAGACACTTTAGGGTAGGGGAGATAAAATGTCGTGTTTTTATTTTGTCTATCTTTAGAAGGATGGCATCGTTAGCAAGTGAAGTGTAGAGGTTTTAAGGTTCATCGAGTATCTTTACTTTATAAACTTCTTTCGATCCGCAACCTCAGATTTATTATGGGTTTTGGGTTCGATCCCATGGTTTTGGGTAAGAGAAGTAGGGCATAGCGAATCTTCGCTCGAATTGAGCCGCCCGTCCGGGGAAGGACCTCCACCCTATAGAATACCGCAGTCAAATGACCTCTGGGTCGTGTTTCTGCCGTTGAGTAGGGTTTCCGGAGCTCGTGGGGGGTTAGGGTTGGGCCGGCATGGCGGTGGCAACTGACAGGTAACTGACCAATTACTTGCCCGTTGTCACAGCGACTTGGGCTTCTCTTTCGCTTTCCATCAGGCGTAGGGAAGCCATTATGTCCAGCCACTATAAAAAAAAAGATCCCCAACCACAACATTTGTGTTTGTTCCGTGTTTGGATGTAGTATTTGTATCTCTATACCTACTTCTTTTTTTTGTAGTTGCTCGACATATGGCTTCCCTACGCCTGATGGAAATCGAAAGAGAAGCCCAAGTCGCTGTGACAACAGGCAAGTAACTGGCCAGTTATCGCCACCGCTATGCCGGCCTCTCCATTAGTTAACCACTTTTTGCGAACACCTGGCGAATTTACCCATAATCGCCACTCTGGGCAGGCGGGTTGGCGATCGCAGGGCGTAACTTCTCGCTCCGGTGACGCTGCTGCCCGTCAACGGGCTGTGGTATTTAGCTATGCCTTCAATCGTGATGGCTATACAGCTACCAGTCGGTTGCCAGAGCCTCGTTTGTTATTCTGGAGGATGCACCACGGGCTTGGAGCGAAAAGATGATGGGTCGCTCCCTTACATCCCCTATGAAAAAAAAATCTATTGGTACTGACCGAGGCTCGAACCGCTACCTACCGCGGCAACCACTAGGCCACTGGCCATCTTCAGTCTATGCACCAGCTCACTCGTTTACCTACTAATCTCATTGTTATCTCCTCCTAATCGTTTAACCGTCAAGGCGTTACTTTATCGTCACCCGTGGAAGATTGCAATTTGCTCGGCTAACATTAAAATGCGCCGACGGAATTTGTGGATATTGGATAGGAATTTATATAACGTGGTACGAGGGTCAGGGGTTTAGGAGTCGGTAGAATAGGCACGGGAGGTGCAACTCCTGTAAGGATAGACTTGTCCTTACGAAAAGTGGAAGTACTTCCTCCGACCTGGGTGATTTTAGCTGAGATTTCTCAAGTAGGTTCATAACTCACTTCACCTTTTTCCTTTAACTAATCTCCAACCAACGGTTGTCTGGAAGAGATAGCTAATAGCTATAAGAACATCTATATTGTTCAACAGATGCCCATACCTAGTTTTTAAGTCAACTGTATGGTGTGTAATAAAGTACATATTACAAATCCAAATATTTTATTGCATACATGTGGTAATACAAGATGGTATAAAACTATATGAACAGCACATGCACCCTGCAAGGGCGTCGGCTGTATAGACTATCTATGTACAGACCAATTTTATGTTTTTTTCTGATCACCATGTACTTAGTGACATTCAAAATCAAACACATCCAAATACCCTATTCTTTTTTGCGCGTAGAAGAAGAAGAAGAATAGAATACCCTATTATAATAGGACCTTTAAGAGGCAAACATACATAATGCGTTATATTACTCTACTAGCTGTGCCCGCGACTTCATCCTCGTGGAATAGAGTTTCATCCCCTATTTCATCCCCTTGGGGGTAGAATTGATCGAAGTCCTTTCTTAGCGGATGCCAACGTCATAACATCTACCTGCATGCCAAAATTCAGCTTGATCCGTCCAGTGGTTTGGGCTGTGCGTTGATAGATCACTATGTCAGTCAGTCACCTTTGAGTTTTATATTTTAGACTAAAGACTAAATCTGTTATTGTACCTAAACTAGAATGAATTAATTCATCAAGTCGATTGTTTACTTACATTCCATACTCAAAATGATTAATTGTACCATAAATCTTCACATCACACACACACACTCACACGCACATACATACACACACACACACACACACACACACACACACACAAACATACACACACACACACAAACATACACACACACACAAACATACTTAATGCTCATGAACGCAAATACAAAATTGCATGCATAGGTTTTAATTGCATTATTTATCTATATCTGTAATATTTCCAATACTGTGCACTTGAATATGATATGGATACGGACTGAATGACTGTCAGCGGCTAACACTCTGTAGGTGTCACTGCTGATAGATAAGATTTAAGAATATGTACCTACATACATACATGAGATGGTGGGAGCCTGGTAATCTGTAATACAGGTCTTCCTAGTACAGACGCCAGTCTCTCACAATATAGTTTATACAAGAATTTAATATAATGTACCTATTTGTATCCTCTTTTTTGTAAGCTATGTTGTGAAAGATAAATAAATAAATTTATTATTTATTATTCCTTCCATCCATAAAAGTAGTCCCCTAATCCTGTATCTTGCCAGCTTCAAAGGCTGGGCTGCTACGTCGTAGTCAAGCGGCTACGAAAGACTACGACATAACTACGAAGTGCCGCGCCATTCATAAATTATTGTACGTGTTGGAAAAAGTGACACATACGTTTTTTTTTTTTTTAATAATCGCTTAACGGCTTTGGATGACACATACGTTGTGAGTGTTGTGACTGTTCATTATTTTGTTGATACAGTTTGTTTAGACCTTATTTTTTACTAGCTGTGCCGGCGGCATCGCACACGAGGATATCGAGTTTCAAAAATAACGGACTTCCATATAATGGTACCTAACTTTAAGTTAGACCTCTAGCAATACATTGGTGAAAACCGCATTCAAATCCATGCAGTAGTTTTCGTATGATGCGCGTTCAAACATACAGATAATAATTTCTCCCGTTTTCCATACACTTTCCTTCACTGCTCTGCTCCTATTGGGTGAAGTATACTATAACCTGCCCAGGAGTATGACGAATAATTGTACGAAGTTTCGTTAAAATCCGTTGAGTAGTTTTTGTTTCTATAACGAACATACAGACAGACAAAAATTTTACTGATATCATTTTTGGCATCAGTATCGATCACTAATCACCCCCTGATAGTTATTTTGAAAAAATATTTCATGTACAGAATTGCCCTCTCTACAGATTTATTATAAGTAAAGATAGATATAGATAAGTAAATGGGTAGCGCTAATCTGTGTCAAGGGGTTCCAAAACAAATAACGTATATTATACAAGGTAGTTCAGTGGCGGTCTGTCTGTTACTTGCATCGCTCTACATTTCCTTAGATTATCTTTTGGTTGCCACCGATGCTTGCGGTTGCAACGACCTGTTTTTAAATTTACCCACCACATGTTTAAGGAGTAACAAAATATTGTACTATTCCGTAAGGCCCAAAAGTAAGAAGTGCGAATATACCTCTAAAATTTACGGGGATGTAAGGGAGCGACTCATTATCTAGGACAAACATTTGTGTTAAAAAACATGTCTGTTTGTATTGGTCTGGGTGTTTACTATGTATAATATGTATTTATTTACAAAAAAATGTATCTAAGTAAGTTTATCAGTTGTCTAGTACCCATAGTACAAGCTTCGGCTTAGTTTGGGGCTAGACGGCGCTGTGTGGCCCAGTGTGGCAAGTCTTGGGTTATTTAATATTACTATTAGGTAAGTGTCTCTTAAGCTTAAGGTGTCTCTAAATAGTGTACAAATTCACTATACAGGATGATATGCCAAGTCGTTTTTTAATGATAGGTCTATAACCGCGCTCTACCAATGACCGTCTTGACGTATCGTTAGAGCAACATTGAAGTTGATTTTTTTTATAACAGTGGGGGCAAACGGTCTTGAAGGTCACCTGATGGTAAGTGATCACTTTTGAAAGATGGTTCAGGTGGTGGCACTGGTTCATCTCTCCCGCCTAATAAAGTCCCCCAAAACGTGATTTATTAGAGCTAAGTCTCCTTTCCTAACCATTTTGATACCAACGTTCCCGAGTCTAAAGCCGATACGCGCTCACCATAAAAACAACCAACCAAAAAACGAATATGAAAAAGCGACAATATGTTTTCTCATTATCAAATAAAAACGGGTATCGCAAGTGCATACGTTTAAAGCGATCGCGGGCCCGGGGCGGGTTCAGTGTTGCCAGCCCCGTGAAACTAAAAAGCTGTAGACCAATAATAAAACCAGGAGAAAACGGAGATTAAAACATTTTTGTCAATCTTGACCTCATCTAATTAATATAACAACAAAGTTTACTCAACACATAGCTAGATGGCGCTGTGTGTCGATTAGAACGCGCTGTCGTTGCGATTTCTCAATATGGCTTAAGGTTCCCATACAAATGGATTGGCTTGGAGCATAAAGATAATGGGCAGGATATTAAACCTTTTTGACTGGCTCGATAGCTCATTTGGTAGTGACCTCTGCCCTCTGAGCCAAGGGTCGTGGGTTCGATTCCCGCACAGTACAAACATTCGTGTTCATGAACATATCTGTTTGTATTGGTCTGAGGGTTTTAGGTTTATGTATAATGTGTATTTATTTACAAAAAAAATGTACCTAAGTACATAAGTTGATCAGTTGTCTAGTACCCATAGTACAAGCTTCGGCTTAGTTTGGGGCTAGGTGGCGCTGTGTGGCCCAGCGTGGCATGTCTTGGGTTATCTATTTAAAACCAGTACGGCTGGCAACACTGGGCAGCCGTAACTCCGCTTAATTCGCGCGCGGCGTTATGGCGATACCCGCGGGCGGTCTATCGCAACCGCTTATGGATGTTTGAATTGAACATTGCTGTTGGGCGCTGCATTCCGATGGTAAATAAAAGAAAGATATGATTTTAATACGATACTTGTCATTAATTGGTATCAAATACAAGTAGCTAAACTATTTTGGAAAAAATAATCGGTCGGCCGTGGATTTTAATATTCTTTTTATGTATTAAATTCTAAGAAAGCATAATGTGGCTTAGGATAGAGTATGCTTACTTAGATAAAGCTGTAAACGAAAGAGAAGCCCAAGTCGCTGTGACAATAGACAAGTAACTTGTCAGTTACCTGTCAGTTGCCACCGCCATGCCGGCCCAACCCTAACCCCCCACGAGCTCGAGAAACCCTACTCACCGGCCGAAACACGATCCGGAGGTCATTTGGCTACTACCGTAGCCTACCTCCACTCTTATAGAAGGTATTCTCCGGGGAAGGACCTCCACTCTTATAGAATAATTCTATAAGAGTGGAGGTCCTTCCCCGGACGGGCAGCTCAACTGGAGCGAAGATTCGCCATGCCCTCCTCTTCTTCGTGCTATATGTCCAAACTAGATTTTTCTATTTCTATTTGCTTTTATTATACGACAAATCTAACAACGTAGCTTCACCAGGTACCATGCAGCTAGTCTATTACCGAACACACTCGGCGTTTGGTGTTTGGCTCCAAGTACACACTGTATTATTTCATCTGCTATTAATCAGTAAAGACCCGATTAAAACTGGTTACCCCGAATGTTTGCACACGCGACCTGGTAGGGTTGCCATGTAATCAGTTTTAAAATCCTACTAATATCCTACTTCCTATCCTACTAACAATATAAATGCGAAAGTTTGTTAGGATGGATGTTTGTTCCTCTTTCACGCATTAATTACTAAATACAAGTGTTCATCACACAAATGTTTGTTCCGGGTGGGAATCGAACCCACGACCCTTAGTTCATAAGGCATGGTTCACTACCAATTGAGCCACCGAGCCAGTCAGTAAGATTAAAACTTACTTAACGGGACTCAACACGACATCTACTATGTAATACATAATGTACTACAAATTAACGTTTCGGCTGGCGAAGAAATGCAGAGTAACTATCGACTTTAATGCCGGTTTTTTGATAGACCTTTTGAAATCCTTACACTTCTCATTTTTTTTTATTTAAAGCCTTTCTTAGCTTTCAGCCTCACTCCACCTAATGGTAAGCGGTCGTGAGGTCCAAAAGTTAGGTCGACAGGCACAATAGAACAAACCCATTGCGCTTGTCGCCCTCACCCTGAAGGCCCACTGAGATGCCGTTTCACGCCCCGCCTAAAGAACCCAGGATTGTAAGAGGAAAGAAACACATGAGCTGGAAGGGCATTCAATGACTTAATGGCACGGGGCAAGAACGAGGAACTAAACCTCTTGGTGCGCGCCACCAAGCGGTTTAGTTCCTCGTTCTTGTTGAAAATTCTAACAGACTGGCCGCCGTTTTCCAAATATTATCAGGAGAGTATTAGGGCATTATTTATTTAAACACAATACGTGTGTCAACCTTAGTGTGACACACACAGAACAGTGTGCAATGTGTGTGTGTGCGATTAGTATTAGCGACATTATGTGAGCCGGAGTGCAGTGTAATGCTATTGCAGTCGCAGCGGCGTGTAGAGCAGTGACGAATAGAGAATACAGGTAAAAAAATTAAGAATACTCGTAGAATATATTTATTGAGGACTACCTGTGCCGGCGGCGTCCCACGCGTGAATATCGGGTTTCAAAAAAAACGGACTTCCATAAAATGATAGGCTAAATTTTAAGGTAGACTTCTAGCAATACATTGGTGAAAACCGCATTTAATTCCATGCAGTAGTTTTCGCGTGATGCACTATCAAACATAGAGATATAAATTTCTCCCGTTTTCCCAACAATACCCATCACTGCTCTGCTCCTATTGGTTGCAGCGTGATGAAAGTATACTATAACCTGCCTAGCAGTAAGTATGAAGAATAATTGTACCAAGTTACGTCAAAATCCGTCCAGTAGTTTTTTTTTCTATAACGAACATACAGACAGACAGACAAAAATTTTACTGATTGCATTTTTGGCATCAGTATCGATCACTAATCACCCCCTGATAGTTATTTTGAAAATATATTTCACTAGCTGTGCTCGCGACTTCGTCCGCGTGGGATAGTTATTTTTTCCCCGTTTTTTTTTTTACATTTTCCATTATTTCTTCGCTCCTAATAGTTGCAACGTGATGTTATATAGCCTAAAGCCTTCCTCGATAAATGGTCTATTCAACACAAAAATATTTTTAAATTCGGACCAGTGGTTCCTGAGATTAGCGCGTTCAAACAAACAAACATACAAACAAACAAACTCTTCAGCTTTATAATATTATATATAAATATATAATATATATAGTTAAGATGTACAGAATCGACTTCTTAAGTACGAGTATTTCCTTTTCCAGAAAATCCTTTTTGTCTCTGCTCCTACCTACTCTGCAAATAATCAGAGTGTTGTAAATCTAATATAGTACAACTAGTCCTCTCAAAATCCGGCGGCGTATATTATATTAGGGCGGGCGCGCGCGGGCTCAATAATTCAGTCGTCTGTGCTCGGCCTTAAATCGGGTTACGCGAAATGTAACGAATGCGAGCTTCGTTGGGCTTCAGACACTATTCTCTATTGTCTTTGGCAGTAAAAAATAATTGAGTATCTGATTTATATGTCCGTGTGTTTTGCAGTTTTAAAAAAAAATACGGTCGAATTGAGAAACCTTCCTCCTTTTTTGAAGTCGGTTAAAATAGGAGACGTAGAAATTAAATAAAAGCTTCTGGGCCTCTCCAGTTGTTCGCCACTTAGGGAAAACATCTGGAGGATATACCCATAATTTCCACGCTGGGCAGGCGGGTTGGCTATCGCAGGGCGTAGCTTCGCGCTCCGGTGACGACTGCCGCCTGTCATCGACCTGTAGTATTTAGCTACGCCTTCAATCGTGATGGTTATACCGCCACCAGTCGATTGCCAGCGCCTCGTTTGTTATTCGGCAGGATGCACCACGGGCAGGTGAGGTTGGCTTGGAGCTAAAAGATCGCTCCCTTACATCCTATACTAGCTAAATATCCCAATGCAATACCAATGTTTTTATCATAAAACTCAGACATTATAAGCTTTCGACACATCCACATCGAGACACAGAATCGAATCCACTATATTCCATTTCCAGACGGTTACCCACTGAACTCGTGCGAAAAACAAAACGCAAATAGAAAAATTATAATAATCCGATGTAAAAAAAAGTCGACCGAAACCGCCCATGTAGTGTCATACGCACACAAACGCACAAGTGACTTTTATAGATGCGTCAGCTGAAAAAGCCTGTCAAAGGAAAATGGCCTCTATTCTAAACGCGCTAGAAGTGGTAGGTCTTAGCAAAAAGGCGGCTAAATTAGGATATTTCAAAAGTCAAATACAACACTTGAACTTTTCTTTCGCTATTCGATTTTATACGCTATTTCTTACGACATAAGGTTGGGAATCCATTTGGCAGCCAAAAGAGATATGTCATGGGCTGCGTTCCGAATTTGAAAGAGCTTTTCCGAGCTGCGCCGAGCGACTACCGATCGGAGCCGAGCGCGGCCGAGACGCGGCGAGCGCGAGTGCATTACGGCGTAGTGGGATAGGGCTGGCAGTTAGGAAAAACTCTTTTTTTTTTCTGAAGAAGTATTTTTTTAAGACGAGACGTTTGACAATGGGTGTCAATGGTTTTTAGCGCTTTTGGGCTATGATTTTGGTATGTACTTGTAAAGGTTTCAGTAAATGACTTGAGAAAATTGGTTTTGAGTGATGCTATGCAGTGAAATAAGATATCTTCGCTTCAAGCCACCTCACCTGCCATCGTGCATCCAGCCTTACAACATACAAGGATCTAGCGACATACTGGTTGCGCCATAACCATCACTCTATTGAAGGTTTAGGTAAAGACAACGGACCGATGACGGGCAGCAGCGTCACCGAACCGAGAAGCTACGCCCTACGATCGCCATCCCACCTGCCCAGTGTGGCGATTATGAGTAAAGCCTCCGGATGTTTGTCTAAAATGGCGAACAACTGGAGATGCCTTTATAGTACAGTAGGTAAATCTTACATCTACAGAACCATTAGGCTGTGGAGCTCTCTTTGTATATCTTCATATCTTTCGTTATTCAAAATGTTCATCATCAGCTTATCGCAGTCCAGCTGGACATAGGCCTCTCCTGTTGTTCGCCAATTGTTTAAACATCTGGAGGCTTTACCCATAATCACCATGCTGGACAGGTGCGCTGGCTATCGCAAAGCGTAGGTTCGTGCACCGGATAGGCCGCTGCCCATTATCGGCCTGTGGTATTTAGCTTCTCTCTAGATCGTGTTAGTTATACCGTCACCAGTCAGTTGCAAGAGCCTCGATTGCTTTAAATGAACATTTTTTTAAATGACCCAAGACATGCCACGCTGGGCCACACAACGCCACCTAGCCCCAAACTAAGCCGAAGCTTGTACTATGGGTACTAGATAACTGATAAACTTACTTAGATAAATTTTTTTTTAAAGAAGAAAGATCTTCTTTCTTGCTTTCTTAAATCCCTATACATCTTAGAAACAATACAGCCTCACACAACGCATGTCACCAAAACGCAACACCGCGACATGTTCGACACGCAAAAAAAAATCGGAAAACTCGGAAAATGGCGGTGGCAGCCCTCTTGGGGGCGGGGCGAGGCGCGGGCGGGGGCGGCGGGGCGCGGGGCCTCGCCAGTGTGTCGCGGGCGCCGCGCCGGCCGCACGCGAGATGCGCCACCGTTAGCGTATTATGTTCCTACCCGACCTGCCGCGAGCCTGCATGGTGGACGACGTAGCAACCTACCTCCAAGCACCCTCCTCGGGACAGGTGGCTACAATATATTAACAAGAACCCATATGTAATTAACAATGATCATATTAACAGATGTTGTGAGCTACTGTCGCTTACCTACAGCGTTGCCGCCCGGGTATTTTCGGGACGATTTCGCCTGATTCGAATACACGTGATACGAGGTACAGTCCACATTTATTGTGGACGAAGAGAGAAGATTTGTGTAAGGTTGTAATAGTGTTCAAAACAAACCTGGAGTAAACAGATCAATAATCGTATTGTGGGAGCTACGCTAACTTAATGTCATCGGTGCCCAAATAGTTCTCCGCGAGATCTCTCTGAAAATTCTTGCTAGTGATAAATTAGACGCGGTGTAAGTGATTCACAAGTTACATTAAAAGCACAAAACCGATGTTATTTTCGTTAAATGAAATTGCAAAAGATGGAAATTTAAAACGAATGGTGCGTAAAATAATGACAAGCTTAAAGCTACACAAATATAAAGCTCTAAGGAAGTGATAAGTCGTTCATCTTAGCAAATGTTACAGGCATTATATGCCATTTCCTAAGATGTGCTAAGAGAGATTTTTCAGACATTGTAATTTCGTAACAACATAATAACGAACAGTGATTTAAATAACGAAATAAAAAGTGTAAATGTTATTTTAAATGTGGTTAAATTAATAGAAAAGAAAAACACAAGTTTAGTTGAAAATCACGTGAAAATTTACGATAAAACAGGTTCAAGAGTTCGTTTTCTATCAAATAAACGGAGGCTGTGCTTCTAGGTATAAAAAAGTGTTCTGGAATTGAAATTTTAAATGTAAATCCTAATTACTCATTATCGTAATAACTAAATAACTGATAATAATGATGATAAATAACTAATTCAAGAAAAACCTAACGAAATTTGCAGGAAATAATATGTAAAAATTCACAAAACCGTGAATGGAGAAAAACAAACTGCATTTCATTACTAAAACAATATTGTAATCTGCCAGAAAAACTGAAAACCAACTATTGTTTACAAGATGTTAGTCGGCAAACCGTCGAATTTGGACTCTAAGCGTAAAGAGATAAAGTAATTTTTGGTATTGCAAACTGGATGGTAAATCGATATGGTGTGGCGAAGATGCGAGCTAACTGCAGGGAAACTACGGCATCGGCCAGCATAACGCCCATTCATCTGCAGTTGTTCGCTTTTTACATTTTCGCCACGACAATTTCTTCCTTTTTTGTTATTTTGCGTTCGTTTTCCGACCTCTTTCAAGATGCTTTTAGGGTATGGATTAGAAATTCGAAATTCGAAGTGGTGACTGGAGAGTCAATTTGGAAGGCTTGCAATTATTTCCGCTTGTTTTCGTCTTTCGAACGTAGGTACGTATTTGGGGTGTGGATTTGAATTCTAAAATCGAAGTGTAGAGTCATTTTGGTCCGAAAAACGAATGGTAGAATTACGAGTTAGTCGATCATTCGAAAATAATTTCAAGTGCTGATGTTTAGTAAATGTACAGAAATTGGAGTTAGATGGAATTTAGTACAAGTTAAGAATATGATAGTTAAACTGATTACGATGTTCAGTTTCATTGATTTATCTTCACTAATCATAAAAGCTATGAGCTATCATGAAACATTTTTACACTTTCATAATAAATACAAATTTTTACGTAACTTAGCTAGTTTGCTTCAGTGAGACCTTATAAACAAGATTTGATATGACTCTACCAATTACATTTATACTTTTACGTGACAGATTCCATTTGTTGGGCGTTCAAGGGTAGCAGTATAACTATACTGCTTAACTATGAAATTAGTTAGCTTTCATATAAAGAACAATAATAGGAATACTATAAGATTTATTGTCTTCTTACAAGAGAACACCCAAAAAAAAATCAACATAACGGAATACAAAAAAAGACAGTGGGAATTAGCTTAGCTGGTGCTGCCTCAGGGAAAAGACCCGGGCAGCGCTGGTTTTCAGCTTCTCCCCTGCCCTCCAAGTTCATCATTTCGTTTCCCAAAATTTTAACAGGATCTAAATCATGACTCGAAACAGTTGCTTAGCCAAAATTAATAACACGTTGTCACAGCGACTTGTGCTTCTCTTTCGCTTTCCATCAGGCCTAGGGAAGCCATTATGTCGAGCCACTATAAAAATAAAAAAAAAACTATTCCAAATTTCAAATCACATTCATGCAAATTGGAATTCATTTAACCTGTAAGACTGAACATGCTGACGCGTAGCCAGCCAAGTCAGCGGGGTCCGGCCGACCGAGACGGTCTCGGATGCTTAGAAGAAAATCTCATTTAAACTTCGCTGTTTTAGTTGCTCTTGTTGCGAATAGTTGTTTGACGGTTAAATCGGCTTTGGAAATACAGGATTTAGTCTTTTCTAGTATAAAATACTTCTTCGTGTCACTAATAATATTAATGAATATAAGAGAAGATAAAGATTTTATTTGGAGAAACATTACATTTTGCTTGAACATGTTTCAGATGTCTGTATTAGTTTTAATTACGTTAACATGACTTGCCAATAAATATATTGCGTTTTAAAAATTGGGGCTAGTAATAATCAGTTTAATAGAATACTAAATAATACACTCAATTTTCAACAGGCAATTTGCAATGTCTGAATTTAGATTTAAAAAAAAACGCTTATTCATGTAAAAGTAAAAATAAACTGGTGCAGTTTATAGTACAAAAATGTCGCCTAAGGTGGACTTAACTGTGCTACGCGGTTCAGTCTTCCCAAACTGTTGACATAAATTCTTATGATCATCGGTAGTTTTTTAAAAGGAATCTATTAATATAAAAAACATAGGTAGCTACTAGAGGGGCCCTACATGGTATGGACCTTAAATGTTCCCTTATGTACATAATTAAAATAGTTTTATTTAATGGATACTGCTTATTACCATCAAAATTGTATCGCTATTGAATTACTTAACATTTTCCTGATTGAATGTGCTGTTGGTGGTATCACATTTCGTATTACATAGATACATTTTGCAAACCCAATACCTACTATTTTCCTATTTATTCACATACATAAAGAAAGATTACCGCAAACATACAGCCCACTTACGAACAAGGATTTGCGTAAAAAAACAAAACCTCTTTGACAGAACACTACGGAAATAAACATCAGAGGAGAGAAATGAAGGTCCTCTCTGGGAAATGAGCGGGAATATGAGTGCCACGTTTGCGTAATCAGGGCATAGGGCGGCCCACCAATCGGCTATGGAAAGAGGTCGCAACACAAATATACTTATGGGTAGGTACATATAAGAAAACTGGGGAACAAAGCCTTAAGAAGTCCTTGCAGGATGGCGTGGTTTTGTTTGTGCTTTTTGCTGTTGTATGGTATCTGTATGGTTTGTATAACCATAAAGGTTCTTATTGTTACATAAGGACAAATACAAAGTTGAATTTATCTTATAAAATTAGTCTTATAAAACTTGGTGACCCACCTAGAGAAATTTTGCACGCAAATACAATTTTTGGTTGTCCCTATTGTTGGATACAATTTGAAATTTATGACTTAGTTACCTTTTGGGAAATTATATTGTTTTGGAAAAATGATAAAGGGACTGTAAAATCAATTCATAAAGAAATAGTTAAATGGAAATTATAAACTTTGTTTAAGAAAATATGCAAAGTGTGTTTTGGCACGAAAATCATAAGCCAATTTTTTTAAATCCTGTATTTAAAAAGTTTTCGGGCATATCCCGGAATGATCTCACTAGCATCCGTCAATGATTTAACGGCTATGCTGATGTTGATTATAACAATATAGTAGGTAAATTCAATCAAGTTACCAAAGTAATATCTTAGCGACAGTTATTGACAAAAAAACTACGTAATTAGAGCAAGAAATTCTTGAAAGAGGTCAGAGCTATCTAGAATACATAAATTTTATTTTGTTTGATCATAAATTCATGGGGAAAATGACTGGCGAAAAATACCTAGTTCCAAATGAAGGTACACATATTTTCTTTACATATGTATGCTATCAATATTACTTGTGCTTCCATTATATCCACATTCATCCAGAAGTTTGATCAATGTCTTTTAATGATAATATGTAGTTTCAATAGGCTATAATAAATCGTTTCTGAACCGAATAATTTTGAACGTATATTATATGTAGCTATTTGTAATCACAAAATAACTTTAATATTATTGTTCATTCTAACAACTTTCTAAGTCCTAGAATACTATGGCAAAACAATATCCAATTCCATGTTTGGCACCGAAGCAAAACGAAATATGTATGGCACTATAAGCATTTCAACTTGTGCAATGTGTCAAATAAAAATGTTAACGTCGAACCATTACAAATTGATTCTAGAATAAACAGAACTGGAGCTACGTATAAACTGAAATAAATGGAAATTCACGAGCAAAATACTTTCGAACAAAGAAAATTTAAATGTTTCTTTGTAACAAAAAATCCGGCGGATCCTGATCTTTGAGAGCTGCAAAAATTTCAATTGAGGTTAAAAGACGTTGGAGGTGCTATTATAATAAAAAAAACACTCGTTCGCTGATTAAATTCAAGAGTTAACGGAGATCGTAAAACGGTACGTAGGTATCTGTAAAAAACCACACAGTTGACAGTAAAATAATGTCCAAAAATACCCGGCTGGCCACGCGACGCGCATTCGGTGTTTAACAAATATATTCGATGTTTTCTATCCCCCTCGTGTGTTTGTTTCTCTTTCTATCACTTTTCTTGCCACTATCGGTGTTTGAATGTTTTTCACTAACTGTTAATGTTGATATTTAACCCCTTGTATCCAATGTAATTAGTTTCATTTTGTATCGCGTGAAATGTTGTCGCTAGAGCCTGCGTTTTCAAGTTTTTCATCAAAATCTATAATTTTGTTTCATTGAATATTATGACAATTCACGCGATACAACCTCTACATTTTATTTACATTTTAATGTTACATTTTGACCAGAAAAATATAAGAAAGAAAACTTTGATTAAGTTTTTTAAGAAGAAAACAATCTTTAGCTAAAATAGGTCTTGAATTCAGAAACCAAAAGTAGATATTAGAAAGAAATAGACAAATTATTTTCGTGTTAACTGCTTAGATTTTGCACTATAATTTTGTTTAAATTTTTCTGGTCATGTTAGTTTAATAACTTTGTAAATGTGCATGTATCCCGAATGCACTAATTGCCAAAGCAAGAATGTTATGCACGTTTCCATTTTCCTATTTATTTTGTTTTTCTTCTTCTTTTTTAATTTCACGTGTTGCGAAGGTAAAGCCGAGTCCATTAGCTGATTGGTTTTTAGCACATCGGTGGTTATTTGCTAGATGTAAGGTTGAAAGAGATTTTAATATCACTGTTTCTTTTATTTATCTACAGTTTTTTCTACCGTGAGTGTATTTTTTTCAGGAAGCTTTATATTTTCAGGCTGGTTCATTAATTTATCTACAGTATTAGACAAGGTTTTAAAAATGAGTGTTAGAATAACGTTACCATTCTAAAATTTAAACATTTAGAAGTAGAAGACTTAGCTCATTTCTTTAGTGAAGTACATAGACAAAACGGTTATAAATGCTTAATAATTAGTCTGTTGCAGAATACAGACTGATTTTTTTAATGGAGTTATGTCATGGTGGTCATGGTATGGGGAAACTTATGATGTTAGGTTATAATGTAATTGTTGTATGAATACAGAAGGTACAAATAATGATTATAATCAGAGAGAAATATGTGTGATTGAAAGTTTCCATTTGAATGTGTTTATATGACATTTATTATTGATAGATTTCACTGTTCAACGTTTAACATGATATTTCTCATCGCCTGATAAATCAATGCGTAAAGTGTTTAGTTTTTTTTGTCCAATATCTGTAGACTTTTAAGCAGAAGTCATTCTTCCTGAAGATCCTGATACTTCAATTTATCACAATGTTTATTGCATGGCACATTACAAAAGTAGTTACACAGATGGTATATTGAAGATGTACGCCCTGCTAGAGCATAACAAATATAAGTGGGTTAAATGTAGTTTTATATTTCTTGGGGCTTTCGAAATACCTAATTCTTTTAGTATTTAATAGAGAATTTAAAAGTTTACATGTCGGAAGTTCTAATTATGCCCTCTAGTTAAATGTGTTCGCTTTATAATCGTCTAAGATGATTAAACAAAGACACTTATTATTCAACAGATAGATCATAACAATGAAAAATAATTAAAGTGTAATGGCTTGGCTGGAAAGCAGCTATCCGGAAGATTTTCTCGTTGAGATAAGCCTTAACTTTATAATGGATAATCCTTTCTCATGACGGGTTATTATATAGGACTTAACATTTTAGCTTAGAAATTTTAATAATAATCGTAATATAAGCCCTAAAAGCTATATCGTCTTGGCATAAGTCTGAAAAATTCATTACGAGAGTAGTGATTAGAACTTATATATGGGCTATTCCTATTTTTCACTTTGACTTGCTATCGATAGATTACCTCATTAAAGAATTATTGGCGAAAAAATTTTTTCCGTAAGATCAATAGTCACCGAGTTATCACAATTTCAAAATCATCACTAATTTACGAGTCCAAAAACACTCCATACAAAATGGCTATGTGCAAGTGACGTCACTGGTATATTATTTCGCATGCCGCGTATACAAAGTTTGTTTGACAGCTATATTAAATATTGCGTTTATGTAATCGGTTTCATAACAAAATATGTTATATTTAATGCTACTCAACTTCCATCCTTCTATCCACCTACAGTTGCAATAAATGAATTTGACTTTGACTTTGACTTTGATGGTATAATATTTTTGAATGAATTTTCCACTTTGAAAATGGTATTTTTCTGTCAATTTTGCAGGCCTATTGTCGTTCCGTTTTGCAACTAATTTTAGTTGTGATTTGTTAAATAGGTTAAGTTTTACGGATACTTTCTGGTAATCAACAAGTAACAAGCAAAATCAATCATAGTGGAATACCCTGTACTATAAGTCGCTGAGCGATAAACTCAAACAAACCTCCTGCTCCTCTTTTAGGCTTTCCATTCCAAGATTCGTCTGCTTTACTAATTGACGGTTCTACGGTTCTACAGCCACCCTGCCACTTCAGCCTAGTAATCCTTCGGGCTATGTCAATAACTTTCGTCTTCTGATATGTTTGTTGGTTTAGTACCTTATCTCTTAAGCCATGATACCAAGTGGCTATACTTTCAGCGTGTTAAGTGACTTTGAACTTGTGGATTAGTCTTCCCGTAAGCGTTCATGTTTTCAGCAACATAGATCATAAATAGTATGACGCATTGATTGTATACCTTTGGCGAAATAGGCAGTTTTATTGTTATCTTTTTTTCAACGACGAAACTTCAAACTATACGTACCCAATTAAGAGAAAAAGCCATCAACACAGAGGTTAACATACGGACAAAGTTGGGTATGACCACGGAAAGTCGAACTTTATCTGTTAATGGCCGCGTATAAACGGTGAACGGTTGCTCGTGCCAAGAAGGGTGCCAAACTGGACCTTTAGGAACAGGGAATGGCCTGACCTTGGTAGAGTTTAAGTGAGGTAGGGCGTAGCGAATCTTCGCTAGAATTGAGCTGCCCGTCCGGGGAAGGACCTCCACGCTATAGAATACCGCAGCCAAATGACTTTCGGGTCGTGTTTCTGCAGGTGAGTAGGGTCTCCGAAGCTCGTAGGGTGAGTGCAGAATCAGCATGGAGGTGGAAACTGACAGGTAACTGACCAGTTACTTGCCCATTGTCACAGCGGCGTACCACAGGCCAATGACGTCACCGGATCGAGGAGCTACGCCCTGAGATCGCCAATCCGCCTGACCAGCGTGGCGATTATGGATATAGCCTCCAGTATTTGCATAGAGTGGTGAACAACTGGAGAGGCCTATGTCCAGCAGTGGACTGCGGTAGGCTGATGACGATGATGACATTGGCTGTGACAAAAGTCCCAATGTCTCTATAGTAACTACAGAACATAGCATTCACCCCTCACAAGATGAAGTTTTTGCTCTTTCCAGTTATGTTCAAGTTAATTTGAATATCGGTGCTTAATAACTTAACGTCTGTGTTAATGGCGTTTCTTGGCTGTAACTTTACAGTTTTATTAGTTTCACTGCTTCGCGATGGTTCTGTTAATGTTTTTAAAGCTGAAATCATGTTTATTGTAAATGTGTTTGGGGGAAAGTACCTATAAGTGTTGTAAAGTTGTTCGAATTTCGGTTTTCTACTGTTTACTATTTGAAATGATTCCGCTTCCATCATTTTAATAGTCATCATTATCAGCCTATTGCAGCCCACTGCTGGACATAGGCCTCTCCAGTTGTTCGCCACTTAAAGCAAACATCTGGAGGATATACCTATAATCGCCACACTGGGAAGGCGGGTTAGCGAACGCAGGGCGTAGCTCCTTGCTCTGGTGGCGCTGCTGCCCGTCATCAGCCTGTGATATTCTACGCCTTCTGTCGTGATGGTTATACCGCCAACAGTCGGTTTGCCAGAGCCTCGTTTGTTGTTCGGCAGGATGCACCGCGGGCAATACGGATGATGACAAGGTATGAAAATGAAGAAAATAATTAGTCCGTCTCTTAGATAATAAAAAAATATAAGACCCGTATTTTTTGTTTTGTCGAAATAACAAGAAAATACTTAGATATAGCGCATTAAAGTTACGGAGTGGGGGCTAACTACGTCACGTTAGGGTATATTTTGTACTCTAACGTGACGTCATGTGACATTTAAAATCAATGTATCTTCGTAAGTGTTTGAACAAGAGGCAAAATAAAAAATACGTATCCAATATTTTTCATTAATCTATCTGTTAAATTATTTTTTAGTCATCATCCCAATTGAGGATGGCTTGGGGCGAAAAGGTGATAGGTCGCTCCCTTACATCCCATTTTAATAGTAAAACCTACTAATATTATAAATGCCAAAATTTGTTTGTGTACCTAGATATAGGTTTATAATTGTAGCTATGTTAAATATTGCGTTTATGTATTAGAAGATGTTACAAATAATGCAACTTGATATAATGATTTTGAATAAATTTTCCGTTTTCGAAATGGACTTTCCCGATCAACTTTGCAGGTCTACTGCCGTCTCATTTTGCGAGTTTTAGTTGCGATTTTTCAAGTAAGTCATATTGACTGGCTCGATGGCTCATTTGGTAGTGACCTCTGCCTTCTGAGCCAAGGGTCGTGGGTTCAATTCCCGCACAGTACAAACATTTGTGTTCATGAACATGTCTGTTTGTATTTAGTCTGGGTGTTTAGTATGTTTAGTATGTATTTATTTACAAAAATAGAAGTATATAAATTTTGCACTTGTCTAGTACCCATAGTACAAGCTTCGGCTTAGTGTGGGGCTAGACGGCCCAGCGTGGCATGTCTTGGGTTATTTTATGTATTCTTTCTCGTAACTGTGAAATATGTAACACACAAAATCAGATATAGTCAAATACCCTATTACGGAGTTCCAAAAATCTAAAATTCCATACAAGAACCAAATACAACAGGCGAACCTAGTTGGAGTCCGTTCTCATTTAGCCGGGACAATAAAAATAATAAAAAGAGACGGAAAAGCCTATAAATAAGAATAGATGGAGGCGTGTGAGAGGGACGGGCGATTTATAGAGAGGGACGGAGTAATTGCAGTGGCACTTGACTGGGTAGCGGGCAGGGTTGGCTCTTGAGGGGATGAATGTTCATTAATTTACTTTTTTTAATGCGAAAACTCTGACGCCTAAACTGGGAATGGGTATAGCTTACCCTAAGTGTTGCGGAGGTCTGATGGCAGTCGCTCTGTGTAAAAGCTTAGCCCTCGCCAAATCTCTCAGTTTGGGAAGCCGACCCTGAGACATTCGGGAAAAAGGCTAGGATGATGATGATTTTAATGCGAAAAGCGGCAGACGAGCAAGTGTGATGCCTGATGGTAAGCAGTCGACACCGCCCATGGACACTTACAACTCTAATCGAGTTGGGGGTTAATTCTACTCGCTTCCGTAGGTTTACCCGTGAGACCCTACAAGTGACCCCTGGGTGGTGCAAAATGAGTAGTCCATATCCGGTGGTAGGCGTAAGCCGTAGCTGGTGACCACCCTCCAAACAACGCCAAACAAAATTAATATTTTGTGTTCCGGGATGATGTTTGGAGTAGCTATTTCGAGAATGGGTCTGGCCTGTTGCTTAGTTTATGTACCGATATTGACCGACCGTGGTTAGTGCTTCTGGTGCCTGAATTCGAAGGGCAGCGGGATCCGAAGCACAGTGCACCGCTGGCTGACCGCAGGAAGTTGGGGGCCCAATTAGCGGGCTAGCCACCTGTGAAAGGCTGCCCCGCCACCTCGCGAAAAATCCCAGAATGCTCCACCATGCCGGTTGGCGACCGGACGGGAGGACCTGGTGGCCATCTCTGGGGGGGTTCGGGCGTCCCCGCGGTCTTCGGTTCAGTCACCTCTACGAGGTACTGGCTGCGAGTCTGTTCTGTGGTGCATGAGACGACGCAACGCCAACTGCCATTCTCCAGCCTATATCACTCTCTATTTATGAAAAGAAAAGCTAAAAAGTGTAGATTTTCACAGCGGTTGCACGTCCTCCCATTAAAAGTGCACCTCACAAATATTCGAGGACTGCACTCAAATCTCGTTGCAGTCCATCACCACCTCGAGACTGAAAAACCGCAGCTGCTGTTCCTCACTGAGACGCAGATCAAATGTCCTGTTGATACGGCATATCTGAATTATCCCGGTTACACTTTGGAGCACAAATTTGCTCCTCATGCAGGAGTCTGTGTATATGCTCGTGACGACATTTGTATCAAGCGTCTCAAAGGCCTTGAGAACTCCAACTTTTCAGTTCTTTGGATTTTGGTGGAGACCGGTTTAGAGCGGATAATCTATGCAAATGTTTATCGATCGCATAGCGGAGATACGGAGACATCCAGGCTGTTTAATTACCTTAGTGAGAAAACAGAAGTAACGCTGGCCCGGTATCCTTCTGCGCAACTAGTTATTTTGGGGGACCTAAATGCTCACCACCAAGAATGGTTGTTCCCGTTCAAAATAACCGACCATGCTGGGAGAGAGGCGCGAAAACTCGCACTTTCGCACAATCTTACCCAGCTTGTAAGCTGTGCAACTAGGGTTCCGGACATTGACTCTCACTTAGCCAATTGTTTGGATCTGGTCCTGACTTCGGATCCGGACAGATACTCAGTGGCGGTAGCTGCCCCACTTGGAACATCAGATCACTGTCTGGTGAAGACGATCTCTGTGTGCTCCCCTCCGGATCAGAGCCCAGTCGGTGGGAGACGAGTTTGGAGATATAAGTCAGCAGACTGGGATGAGATGCGACACTTTTTCGCATCTTTTCCTTGGCGGCAGGCTTGCTTCTCATCCAAGGATCCGTCGATATGTGCCAATGCTATTACAGAGGTTATACGCCAGGGTATGGAATACTTTATTCCCCATTCTGACGTTTCTGTAGGCAAGCGGGCTCGCCCATGGTATAATTCCGATTGTGCCAATGCTGAGGCGTTGAAACAGACGGCATACCGTGCCTGGGCTGAAGCTCGATCGCAAAAATCGCCAGACACTCGATCCTTGAAGAGAGCCTTTAACCAGGCCGCCAAATCCAACAAAAAGACGTTGCGCAGGGCTAAATTCGAGCATATAAAACGCATTGGTGCCAAACTAGCTTCTTACCCGGCTGGGAGCAAGGCCTTTTGGTCGCTCGCAAAGGCGGCCGAATCTAATTTTTGTCTCTCATCTCTACCTCCCCTGCTTAAACACGACGGGACGCTTGCCCATACCGCTGCCGAGAAAGCAAATCTATTTGCGAAATTATTTGCAGAAAATTCTCGTCTGGACGTGTATAATAAAATTCCACCATTTGTTCCACCTGGCAGCTCTTTGATGGGGGAGGTTAATATCCGACAGAGGGAGGTGCTAAAAGTCTTGCTCGGTCTGGATGTCAATAAGGCATCTGGACCCGATGGCATTCCAGCTCTAGTTCTGCGCAGCTGCGCGCCTGAATTGTCTCCGGTTTTGACACGCCTGTATCGTCTCTCTCTTGAGACTGGAATAGTTCCTAAGTCGTGGAAGCTCGCTAGCGTGCAACCAGTACCTAAAAAGGGTAGCCGTGCTGACCCGAAAAATTACCGGCCAATTTCAGTCACTTCCATACTTTGCAAAACTATGGAACGTGTACTGAATAACCGAATACTAACACACCTAGAAGAAAATGATCTACTCAGTGATCGCCAATACGGATTTCGGCGTGGCCGCTCTACTGGGGATCTTCTGGTGTACGTAACCCACATTTGGAACGAGGCTATCGAGAGGTCTGGTGAAGCTCTTGCGGTTTCACTAGACATCTCGAAAGCTTTTGATAGGGTCTGGCACGGTGGCCTAGTGAGTAAGCTTCCCTCATTTGGAATCCCGGTTGGTCTTTGCAAATGGATCTCAAACTTTCTTGAGGAACGGTCAATACAAGTAGTTTTAGAAGGCTGCACATCTGACCAACAGGCGATTGACGCTGGTGTTCCTCAAGGATCAGTACTGTCCGCAACTCTCTTCTTGCTGCACATAAATGATCTTCTCGTTCCCGGTATCATAGGGTATGCAGATGACAGCACAGTTACGGAGAGATACTTGTCCGGTGCGAGGGCCAGCCGGGAAGAGGTCCGGTCTTGTAGGGAGAACTTAATTCTGCAAATGAATCGCTCATTACAGGCGGTGTCCGACTGGGGTGATGCCAATCTTGTTCGATTTAATGCAGAAAAAACGCAGGCGTGTCTATTCTCGGCTAAACGTACACCTTTCACAGGTGGTCCTTGCTTCCGAGGTGTGTCCATCCCGATAAATGATCACCTGAATCTGTTAGGACTAAAACTGTCGGCAAATTTGAATTTCGGTGATTATATCGAGTCCATAGCACAAACTGCTGCTAAAAAACTGAGTATCCTCTCTAAGGCTAGGCGATACTTCACATCGGACCAGCGTCTATTGCTATATAAAGCACAGATTAGACCATGTATGGAGTATTGCTGCCACCTTTGGGACGGATCTGCCAAATACCAACTGGCCGCCCTGGACTCGATAGAAAAGCGTGCAATTGGGATCGTAGGTGATTCATCACTAATAGAAGAAAAGCTGGATGATCTTAATCACCGCCGCCTCATAGCATGTTTGTCGGTTTTTTATAGGATACATTTCGGAGAATGTGCAAGGCAACTGCATGGTTTGATTCCGCCGGCTCCTTTCCATCATCGGGATACAAGACGTAGGTTGGCCTACCACCCTTACGTAGTCGACATACCTTTCATCCGTACAAAAAGATTTGCTAATTCCTTCCTGCCGCGGACGGCCAAAATATGGAATTCTCTGCCAGCTGACGTCTTTCCTGAGTGTTACAACTTGGAGGTTTTTAAGGCTAGAGTGAATAGGCTTTATCTAAGTAAGCATGCTCCATCCTAGACCACATCATCATTTAACATCAGGTGTGATTGTGGTCAAATGCTGTCTTAGAATTAAATAAAAAAAAAAAAAAAAAAAAGGGTCGCTGCCGGCCTTTTAAATATGAATACGCTCGTTTCTTGAAGGTTCCCAAGTTGTGGCTGTTCGGAAAGACTGTCGCAGGAAGTTGGTTCCACAAAACCGAGGCGCGAGGCAAGAAGTACTTATTTGCAGTGTTAAATGCTTTTGAATGTCTCATCATCAGACTATGACAATCTAAAGCGGACATAGGCCTCTCCAGTTGTTCGCCACTTAGGGCAAACATCTGGAGGATATACCCATAATCGCCACAGGTAGGCGGTTGGCCGATCGCAGGGCGTAACTTCTCGCTCCGGTGACGCTGCTGCTCGTCATCGGCCTGTGGTATTTAGCTACGCCTTCAATTGTGATGGATGGAATGGAGAGCCTCGGCGGGGAGCTCATTCCACAGCCTGAGTGTACGCGGCAAAAAGTTTCTATTGAAACGTACCGTACGTGACCATACAGGCTCTAGGGTATGAGGCTGAATCCCCTGACGACGGCGAGCGGTGCGATGGTAGAATGTCGCCGTAGGCATCATCTCAAACAGCTCCTTGGAACACTCCCCATTATACAAACGGTAGAACACGCATAATGAGGAGAAATCTCTCCATAATGCGAGAGGACCGGGACCGATCGAAGTGGCGAGCATTAGGAGAGGCCTATGTCCAGCAGTGGACTGATGTGGGCTGATGATATGGATGAAATGTTCGCCCTATGTCCAGCAGTGGACTGTGTGAGGCTGATGATGATGATTAGCATCAATATTATATTGCCAGAGGTTGCCAACCCTACCCCTAGTGGGGTAAGGGAGTAAAGATTGTTATTGGTTTTAATGTAGTCTCTGTATGGATTTGTTGTTTTGCGTATGCCTTAATAATGCAGTTTAGTTGCGAATTCGGCTCTCGAGCTGCGCTAGTGTTTCTACGAGTTGTCGTTGGCGCATTGTGGGTTCAAACCATCATGTTTACATTGATTTATTACTAGCTGTGCTAGCGGCGTCGCACGCGTGGATATTGGGTTTCTAAAATAACGGAATTCCATAAAATGATGACTACATTTTAAGTTACACCTCTAGCAATACATTGGTGAAAACCGCATTCAATTCTATGCTTTAGTTTTTGCGTGATGCGCGTTCAAACATACAAATAAAAAATTCTCCCGTTTTCCCAACACTGCCCTTGACTGCTCTGCTTCTATTGATTGTAGCGTCATGAAAAGTATACCATAACCTGCCTAGGAGTATGAAAAATAATTATACCAAGTTTGGTTAAAATCCGTCGTTGTTGACAACTCAATCCCCCGGCTGCCGATGCAGCGCTCACCCCACGACCTCCGGAAACCCTACTCACCGGCAGAAATACGACGCGGAGGTCAATAAGCTGCAGTATTCTCTACCCTATAGGTGAAGGTCCTTCCCCGGACGGGCGGCTCAATTCGAGCGAAGATTCGCTATGTCTACCTTAAAGTCTCTATCATCATCATCAGCCTATTGCAGTCCACTGCTGGACATAGGCCTCTCCAGTTGTTTGCCACCTAGGGCAAACTTTAGGAGGATATACCCATAATCGCCACGCTGGGCAGGCGGGTTGGCGATCGCAGGGCGTAGCTTCTTGCGCCGGTGACGCTGCTGCCCGTCATCGACCTGTGGTATTTAGCTAGGCCTTCTATCGTGATGGTTTTACCGCCACCAGTCGGTTTGCCAGAGCCTCGTTTGTTGTTTGGCAGGACGCACCACGGGCAGGTGAGGATAGCTTGGAGCGAAAAGGTGATAGGTCGCTCCCTTAGATTCCAAAGTCTCTAGTCTCAGGTCTTTTGACCTGGAGACAGCGTATGTTTACAAATAAATTGTTTGATTCGACTTGAGATTCGCTTCTCCATCTGACAGCGAAACAAAAGACGCGATCTGTCACCGGTGTCATTGACATTGAGGGTGTCAAGGCGGTGACAGTTTGGCACGGGCCGGCGTGCGCGGGCGGTCCAGCGAAATTTGCATACGTCACAGCAAGTATGTCTACCTCGCTTCCCTTTACTCATAATTATGTAAGAAGACAACAATAGGAAGCTTTGTACTGTATTTGTTGGAATTTTCCATCATCAAGACATGTGAAACTGGAAAATTTCTGTATTCATATGGACTTTTGAGCTATGGAAAGGGCTATGCTCGGCGTCTCACCGCGAGATCGGATCCGAAATTAGGTGATCCGGCAGAGAACCAAAGTTGGCGACATAGCTCACCGGATCAGTAAGCTGAAGTGGCAGTGGGCTGGCCATATTAGCCGCAGAACCGATAACCGTTGGGGTAAACGAGTTCTGGAGTGGAAACCGCGTACCGGCAAACGTAGTGTAGGACGCCCTCAGGCCAGGTGGAGTGACGATTTGCGTAGGACGGCTGGCAAGTGCTGGATGCGAGAGGTCCGGGAGCGATCGAAGTGGCGAGCATTGGGAGAGGCCTATGTCCAGCAGTGGACTGATGTGGGCTGATGATGATGATGATGATCAGTCTGAAGACGCCCACAGCTGGATATAGACTATAAACCTGTAATTTCGGGGGGATTTGCCATAGTCAATACGCTTGGCAGGCAACTTTGTCACTTTTATTTGTAGGTATATCAAATTTTAAATTACTTCTGTTTCTATGTATATCCCCGACAGTGTAAGTGACGATCAAGTGTTTATAATACTACCTCATTGTCACCTATTGTCTTGCAAGAAAGCTTAGTGCTTATAGAGTGTGTACCTAGAGCTGGTGTTTTCTTCTGTAGGTACAGAAATAGAAACCTAGGTAGGTATCTATTTCTTCTTTAACAGTGTGTCAACTTTTAACTCAACCACTTAACAATGAATAAAAGGTACACAATCACACTTAACAATGAATAAAAGATACAGACAGACAATTGCTGCAGAAAGCGCGATATAATATCGCAGATCGGCATCTTGTCAGCGGCAGACTCGATAAATTCGTGCAGCGAAAAACTGAAATTATTTCCCGAAGGTGCGGGCGATGTCGTGCAGGGTAGCCTTTCCGTAAGAGCTGCGCTGGCATTTTTAATGTTATCAATTCTTCCGTTTTTAAAGTTCCGTATTGACTTTTAGCTCTATTAGATAAAAAAAGAGTGCTCGGTGTGAGAGGAGCTCGGTGGCGCCGCGGTCTTGTTCGCTTAACAATGATCGCAACGTTGTGCAACCATTGGCGCGGTCAATCCGATGATGGGTGACCAAAATTTGACACCGATTTTCTCCGTGCTTCGGAAGGCACGTTAAGCTGTTGGTCCCGGGTGCTATCTTTACCAACTCAGATAGCAGTCGTTATATCATATCAGAGATGATGATAACTCTGACGCCTAAACTGGGAATGGGTATAGCTTACCCTAAGTGTTGCGGAGGTCTGATGGCAGTCGCTCTGTGTAAAGCTTAGCCCTCGCCAAATCTCTCAGTTTGGGAAGCCGACCCTGAGACAATCGGGAAAAAGGCTAGGATGATGATGATGAGATAAAAAAAGAGTGACTGAACCCTTGAAATGTATTTTTCTTATTCATCTAAAGAAGAGATCTTCTTGAAGTGACAACTCCTATCGGAGGTCGGCGACCATTATAAATAAACCAAGACATGCCACGCTGGGCCACACAGCACCACCTAGCCCCAAACTAAGCCGAACCTTGTACTATGGGTACTAGACAACTGATAAACTTACTTAGATACATTTTTTTGTAAACAAATACATATTATACATAAAAAACATCCAGAACAATACAAACAGACATGTTCATGAACACAAATATTTGTACTGTGCAGGAATCAAACCAAATGATAGAGGTCACTACCAAATGAGCCATTTCAGCCAGCGCTTTGTTCGATCCTGGGTTTCTCGCACCCAGCACTTGCCAGCCATCTTGTGCTAATCTTAGCTCCACCTGCCCTGGGGGCATTTCGGGATCGAGGATCCAAATTGTCTGACATAATGGCTTCCCTACGCCTGATGGAAAGCGAAAGAGAAGCCCAAGCTGCTGTGACAACTGGCAAGTAACTGGTCAGTTACCTGTCACTTGCCACTGCCATGCCGGCCCAACCCTAACCCCCCCATAAGCTCCGGAAACCCTACTCACCGGCAGAAACAAGACCCAGAGGTCATATAACTGCGGTATTCTATAGGGTGGAGGTCCTTCCCCGGACGGGCGGCTCAATTCGAGCGAACATTTCCTATGCCCTACCTGCTACCTCTCTTCTACTAAAACTTCTCTCCGCTTTCCTAATACACATTCTAATACCATCAAAAAAGATTGGCAAGGCATTATACCAAGTTGTTTAACAAATTCAACACCACTTACTTTGAGATCATATTAAATGCAAGTGATATTGCCTGATATGACTACATGATACGAATCAGTACTTATCCAAAAATAGGGACAACTTTGTTGCTCACCCAAAGCGAACAATGTATCGCATACAAGCGATTGTGTGCTCAAGCATCTTTCATTGGAATCATCATCGCCACATACGAAGTAGTCTTGTGAATTATAACGCTATGTTAAATTATAATGACAAGTAAACACTTTCATGTATGATTTATATTTGTCGTCTTAGCTTAATATTTGAATAAGGCAGAATGCCAATACTCTACACATTGCAATCATCTGTGCAGTTATTGGGAGATATAACAGACAATTATAGTTGATGATGTATGATAAGTCATGATGATTCAACTCTACAGACTGGTCTGCTAAAATAAGGTATATTAATAATCAACATCACATGCGTTCATCTGATCCAGTAACTAGTAAATAAAGCACTTGTTTTATGGATATTAAAAGAACAAATCAAAAGATCAAACAACCTTAGTGTTGAACTCCTTTGGTTCACGCCACATGCTCTATCCCAGGCTTCCCCCATCCAGCAAATGCCAGTTCTTCTAAGATCATTCGCCCAACAGTTTCCTGGGCATCCTACACTACGTCTTCCTAAAATCGGATTCCACTTCAAGACTCGTCAGCTCTACCTATTGTCTGTTCTACGGTAGATACGACCAGCCCACTGCCCACTATGAATGTATATTTAACTCCATTATTAACATAAGAAATGATTGTTAAGGGCGGTATTCAAATCCACGACCATTAGCATAGAAGGCAGGTGCTCTACCAAAAGTACCAAGGGAACGGCCATTTATAACATTGTGCTGAAGAAAACTGTTTGTCAAAATCTCAGAGAGCCACTTGCACCTCATTCTGCACACCCAGCCGTCAAACAGCCAGCAATCTATGGGAATGCTCCCGACGATTAAAGCCGTAATCCCGCCAATGCTCCGTCCGACCATTTTTCCGATAATAGAACTTGCCATCTCGCTCCCGCAGACCCGACACGTTGCGCAAACGACAGCCCCGATCTAAAACAGGGGCTCGTACTAAATTTAGTTCTGCAACACTGCATCGCGTCGCGTACCCATAGAAAACATTAACACCGTTATACCCAGGATATATGGACACCGCATATTACCGCGGATTCGTAGCCAGATTTTCGGGAACACAAATTGCTGCATAATATTCAATTAGGGCGGATATTGATGGCGAGAGCGCCGCGCGGCAATTTTGGTCAGCGCATCTGCCGCCCGACCGTGCGTGCTTTGATATACGATTAGTTTTCGGCCTGCCGATTATGCTCGTATTATCAGCCGTCTGCCGCCCAGCGTCCCTCAAGGTGTGTCGCGGGGACGGCTATATTTAAACGGGCACGAGTCCGCTAGTCTACTCGATTTTTCCGCCCGTACGACCGGCAAGTTGCCAGCGCTACGTCACACCTCCATTACCTCATAAACGCTAAACTTTGAGAAAGGACTTTAAAATTAGCAAGGACGCAGGTTCAGCTGTATTCGAGACCCGCTAATTACGCAAGAAACAAAATGGCCGCGAGCGGGAAGACGCGGGAGAGGAGAGATGAGCTGTCACGGGATATTTATGAAATTGGAACTAAAATAGATTCGGTAGTGGCTTCGGCGAGTCACCTTGACGATGTGTTATATAATCTAGCTCGCGAACCGAACGTGAACAGGAATGCGAAAAATGCTCGCTCCGTGACGCAATCAGTGACGTAGGATGAGTGACGTGTGTTAAGTGTTGCCACTCCTCCGTTCGGCTAATAAATTTATTGTTTGGCATGTAAACGGATGCGTTGGAGCCAAGAAATTACAGTGTTCGGTAAAAAAAATATTGAATGAATGGAATGATGGCGCAGTCTGATCGGTCGGCTTGCAACTTTGCCAAGCTTACGGTTCAACGGTTGCAAAAGATTTTGATTATGGAATGTTTACTACACCTTCGTAGCAGGGGCTTCCCTCTTCAGCGGTTCGTCTAGTTTGAATAGATCTTTATTGAATTCTCTTTACTTCAAACAGCATACCAAGAACTTACCTTACACCAATAACCATAATTTCAAATGTTTGAAGATCTATGAAATGGGATGTAACTGTAAAGAAATTATCCATGGGAGCGACCCATCATCTTTTCGCTCCAAGCCTGCCCGTGGCGCATCCTGCCTAATAACAAACGAGGCTCTGACTGGTAGCGCTGTAGCCATCACGACAGAAGGCGTAGCTAAATACCATAGGCCGATGACGAGCAGCAGCGTCACCGGAGCGAGGGGCTACGCCCTGCGATCGTCAATCCGCCTGCCCACGTGGCTAGTATGGGTAGATCTTCCAGGCGTTTGCTCAACGTGGCGGACAACTGGAGAGGCCTGTGTCTTAAAGTGGACAGCTATAGGCTGATGATAATGATGAACTCTTCGGAGCATTCTCCACTGTAGACTAAGATTGGCAATGTCTCTACGTAACTGAAGAGGTTCTAGGGTCTTAGTCGCCTCTTGATCCCCAACAATATGAATAGCACGTTGCTTCAACCTGTCGAGTGCGGAGTGCCTCCAATAGGTACTTAGCAGAAACATCCCAGAGATGACAGCAGTACTCCACACACGGGCGAACATATCTTAAGAGCGCGCATACAATTTTAAGCAACTCGAAACGCACGCGGGAGCCGATTCCGAAACACACATAGACATCATTTGTGTCTGTGTGGGTGAGCGGCGTGTCGGACGCTAACTCCGGCGGACGAACATATTTTGATATTTAACAATTTATTATTCATCTAAATTATTTGAACATTCTTTTATTGCTAAATATTTTATTAGTGTAGTATAGGTGCGTACTTATTAAATTTATTTAAACACTTTAGAGTACATTATTCTTAAGTGTTTATTAATTAAGGTTTAAGAAAAATATAACAATATTTTTGTCTTCCTATCTTTAAATGTACCAGGTACTTACCTATCCAAATTATATTTTGAAAGGTATTGTGTGAGTGATTGACGTTTTTAATGTTGCTTTATAAAAATCAATAATCCCTACTGTTTTTCTTTGCCTTCTGATCATAAGTCAAAGGTCGTGAGTTTGATTCCCATCCAGGACAAACATTCGTGTGCTGAACATTTGTGTTTGTTCTGTGTTTAGGTGTTTGTATTATTATTTAAGGAAAGAGCAGTCTCCATGGTTGCCACGATATAACCCGTTTTATATTTTAATTTGTCAAAATTACTTTGTTCATTTTCACTCGGCAGATATGGATCTCACGAAGAGGCTGGTTGCCATCATTAAAAAAAGATTAGTTTGTAAATTTCAATTTGTCAATTTGAATTAAGGTCCTAAGTCTCCTATGCACTGATCACAGAGATCATGTATACACTGATGCTTGTGCTGAAAGTTGTGCTTGTGTTTCGTAGCAGAAACCCCAGATGGCCTACAACTTAAATCTGGTTCCTATCCAGCTTGACCAAACCATCACTTATTCTCGGGATGAATATTCGTCGTGACCCGAATCCTAAGGGTTACATTGAAGGAGTCATTGACTACTGCGGCATTCTCTAAAATAGGTGTCCTGAACATGATTCTGAAGAAATATATTACGACTGACCACCGCTGTTTCTTGTATAAGACACAAATCTTGCGTAGAATACTATTTTTACGCACTTTTATAAATGATGCGATGCGATGGACAGGTTACAAAGGCGAGCTATCTGAATAGGTAGGTATGGTGAGTCCTCTTGTGTATATTAAAAAATTGTATTTTTATATCAGCCCACTGCTGGACATAGGCCTCTCCTAAAGTTCGCCAGTTCTTGCCAATAATAAACAGACGGTTTTTGTTGAATAACTCGCCCCTTTTTGGTTTTGCAGTAAAACCGCGAGAACAAAAATTGTAGGAAATTTGATTTTCTACAAGTTTGATTCTTACTATTTTTCTTCTAGGATCGGTATTTTGGAAATTAAAATTGAAAACAACAGCAAGTAAAAAATGTTGTCATTATCTCGTTTATTTTCTACTTTACGGTCTAAATTAAGAAGACTAAACATGTAGGAAATCAATTTTTAAACAATTTTGGTTCCTTCCTTTTCCCCCAAAATCGATATTTTGGAAATAAAACCCGCAAACCGCCACATATTCAAAACTGTATCATTATCTCCTATGTTGTAGTTTTTATGGCATGAATGAAAAGAAACAAAGTTCTAGAGAGTCAAATTCCGAACAATTTTGGTTCCTACCTTTTACCCCAAAATTGAAATTTTGGAAATTAAACTGAATTAATTAATTTACCTATTAATATTTCGAATTTAACATAATTCCAATGACGGCGACGAAGCAAATATAAGAAATAACAATACCTATTATGGCAAACTGCTGCAATAATGAGGGCGTAATGAGGGCGCCCATATCGCGTGTGAATTCGCCACCAGAGGTGCTAGTGTAGCGTGAGGTATCCGAAATGTCAATGTATATAGGTTCTGTGGGTTAAACGAGTTTATTTCGGAAAATTAAATAATTTTGTGGAATTTGGGCATAGCTGGCATTAATTTTGGAAAATATGAGACACGGCTCAGTGATTGTCTGCGCTTTAAAAGCGGAGCCGAGAAAATGAGGTGTAAAAATTTGCGGTCTAAAAGAAAAGCTAGTTCACTGGTTTGTTTATTAACCGTTAACAAACAGTTTTGATTTTCGGAAGCTTATGTCCTCCTTCTTATAATGAACAAACAGTCATCACATGCATAAAACAAACCTTAACAGCTATGCCTGAAGACCTCACTATACAGTGGCGCCCTCTGGTGATTACAAAAACGGTAGCCCTCATTGGCAACGTTGCACCTTGCGACTTGCATACTGCAAGTTACATGCTCACCCTGCTCGTCGCCATAGCACCATTTAGCATACGTAGCCGGTAATTTTAACGTAATGTATGTAAATAAGTTACCGTAACATATCCGTATTTTACCAGCCTTTTCGCTAAAATCACCCCTAATAATCGTAATGGTAATACATTTCACAACTATCATATCGCATTTTGGTTTTACATTTTGGAACAAATTGAACTATAAACTCTCCCATTGTTGACCACTTTGATCGATTTAATTTTAATCTCATATACTTGTTATTTATGTGACACAAAGATTCACTTATTCCACACTAAATAATAAAGCGACCATTCCAAAATTGGATTCTTGATATTTTCTAAATTTAAATAGATCGATTATCTAATCAATTTCGTGCATACTATCAAACATTTTATCATCCATCTTTACACATATAATAATTTTACTAATAATAACTCGACTATGGGATTTCTAGGACTTTCAGCTTCATTGTATGCCTTTATTTATAGTCGTGAACATGTGACGTAGATTCCTTAAATGCTCCCAACTCAATTGAATCTCCTTATCAGTTTCTTCATGGAAGTTGTTTCTGACCATTGATCTTAACGAGCATAATAATTATCATTGGAACAGCCTTACTTTAACTTGTAACTTCAATAGTGAACTAATAAATAAATATCATAATTACATTTTTGAAATATTTAGCAAATGTGGTTGTAGATATATAAGTATAATTAATAACCCTGATGTTTGTATTTGATACTCATGACTAAACATTAAATCATTTCATTAATTTAGTACATTATTATAACTTAATAAATTTCCATACAAAAATAATATTACAAAGTATCAAACTCGTGGAGTTGCACTCGCGCAGAGCGGTATATGCCTATAAAAGTGGTTGTGCGTATGTGTGCGTGAGCGGAGCAGCGAGCGGCACGTCCTCCCTCTGGGATGACCCGATTTGGACTGAATCGGCAAGCGTCGCGCGCGTGGCTTTATAGTCACTTTTAAAAAATTCGTATAAAATAACAAGCATGGAATATTAATAAAATAATAATTAAGTGCACTTAAGAAAGACTCCTTTTACATTTACACAAAATTTCAACTAAAAGAAACAGTGTTTTCTACTAGAAAAGCACTGTTGAAAAGTGTGATTTGAGCTTATTTTGAAAATTTATTTTAGGCAATTTAATAACACATTTTCGAAAGTTTTTTTGTCTAGTGCACTAATAGACCATATAATCTATTGTATAAACATATATTTAAAACATATGTATGTAATGCAATTGATATTAAGACTTTCGAAATTGACTCTGACTAGCATTTTTGCAAAACGGCTTACGGGAGATCTTCGATAAACAAAAATATACTAGTAAATATTGTATTTTATCTAGCCTACGCACTGCTTTAAGACTTTGTCTATATAGAAAACTAAGTTTCTTATTAAAAAAAAATCGTTTTATATGATAATAGCTCGCCCGAAAATACCAGTTTCGCCGCAAATACGTCGAATTCTGTATGCGCGCTCTTAACTAATATTATAAAGCTGAAGAGTTTGTTTGTTTGTTTGAACGCGCTAATCTCAGGAACTACTGGTCCGAATTGAAAAATTCTTTTTGTGTTGAATAGACCATTTATCGAGGAAGGCTTTAGGCTGCAACATCACGTATATAACATCACGCTGCAACTAATAGGAGCGAAGAAATAATGGAAAATGTAAAAAAAACGCGGAAAAAATAACTATTCCACGCGGACGAAGTCGCGAGCACAGCTAGTGTCTTATATAAAAGACAGAGTTGCACCTTATGCCCAGTAGCATAGTTTCAAAGATTTGAAGATCTATGTGTATTGTTATTGTTTGGTTAGTAGTGATCAGATATTACTCTGTTCATTCAAGTTTTAGGTCTGTTCAACATTAAATCGGTGTTCATTTAGTTACTTCCGTTGCCACAGTGACTTGGGCCTCTCTTTCACTTTCCAACCTTTCCATAAGGCGACGGGAGGCTGCTCCAATGTGCTGTACGAAAAAATACCCACCCATTTGCAGATGAGTGCCCATTGTTCCGGGTTATTTTTTATCTATCTTAATTACTCCTTTCTCCTCTAACGACGTCGGGAACACTTAGCCGGGACGTGACTTTCTTTTATTTCACTTTGACGTACTCGTAAGTAAATATTTTTCAACGGGAACGTTCCCTCCAATTGATTGTTGTTTTAAAGAACTGCGCTTCGAGTTTTGATGGTTTTTGTTGAGGGGAAACGAAGTTTTGTTGGGGAGTTTGTGAAATGAGTGTAGGAAGGTCGCTAGTTCAGTGGTTGCGATTTTCCATTAGAAATTACATGGGTCGGGCAAGGTTTCTCGAAACTTAGAAATTAAAAATAAGAGACGATTTTTTTTTCTAAATTAGACCATAAATTACAAAGACAGCCCGCTAAAGCTCCGTGTGACGTCACTCCTCGTGGCATTTTTTTCGCAAGGAGTGACGTCAAAGACTCCTATTCCTAAATTTTGATGCCTTGCATCTTTGTTATATAATGTAACTATTTTGACCCTGGAAATGACCGTATTCTTGTTAAGTAATTTTTTTATCCTCACCCTGGAAGCCCTCAGACCAGGTGGAGTGACGATTTGTGCAGGAGGCTGGCAAGTGCTGGATACGAGAAGCCCAAAATCGACCTGAGTGGCGAACATTAGGAGAGGCCTATGTTCAGCAGTGGACTGACACGGGCTGATGACGATGATGAATTTATTTATTCACCAAGTACGCTAACAAATCAATGAACACACCTCCCGAAATGGGAGGGTATACCCACTAAACCCCCCTGTGTCGCCAGTGGGCAGCAAGTTGCAGGGACACGGGTAGCGCCGAAGCATACGGCCGCATCCCTGCATGCCCTGGCCAGCCTCAGAGGACAAGCGGCCGGCACTCCTGGTCTGGGGAGGGCAAATACCCCCGGCTTCCTGGGAGCAATAAGTTGCCCCCGGGCGGACCTCGTGCAACGGTGTGGCACGGTGTGGCACCCACCACACCGTTACGCCCCTCTGAGTGGATCGTGCCCCCGCACTCACCACTCGGAGCACGAAAGAGAGGCTCAGAGGGCATACGATGCAAATCGATAAACACAGTGTTTTCTCCTTTAAGTTATTATATCCCACTTTGGTATGACACCGTACGTGTAAGTTCGTGTGCGATTTTGGCATTCATGTTGGTCTTTAAGTGTGGCTCGGAATTCGTAAGCGTTTTCACTTGTATGTTGATTGTGTTTGAGATTATATCGGCGATCCGTTGTGCTTGGAATATGATCGATTGTAAATAGCATTTAAAAAAAAGCTACAGTGTCTACCAGTTGGGATGTAAGGGAGCGACCCATCATCTTTTCGTTTCAAGCCAGTGCGATCGCCAATCCGTCTGCCCAGCGTGGCGATCATGGGTATATCCTCCAGATGTTTACCCTAATGGGCGAACAACTGGAGAGCCCTATGTCCAGCAGTGGACTGCAATAGGCTAATGATGACAGTTTCTAAAAGTTCTTTTTTCTAAAGTAGCTCGACATAATGGCTTCCTTACGCCTAATGGAAAGTGAAAGAGAAGCCCAAGTCGCTGTGACAACGGGCAATCAAGTGGTCAGTAACTTGTTAGTTGCCACCGCCATGCCGGCCCTAAACCTCCACGAGCTCCGGAAACCCTAGTAACCGTTCTATTTATAAAAATATTATTTAATCTTTATTTTTCACTATTCTCTACTCTAAGGTTGTCTAAAAGAGATCGCACATGTCTGCTTGTATGGATGTGGATGGTGTTTTCTATGTATAATTAAATTATGTATTTATTTGACTGACTCGGTGGCTCAATTGGTAGTGACCCCTGCCTTCTGAGCCAAGGGTTGTGGGTTCGATTCCCACCCGGGACAAACATTCGTGTGATGAATACTTGTGTTTGTTCCGTGTCTGGGTGTTTATCATTTGTATTTAAGTATGTATTTATTTGTGGTACCTTCGTTGTTCTGATACCCATAACACAAGTGCTTAAGCTACTTACTTTGGGATTAGAGCAATGTAAGTGATGTTGTCTGATATTTATTTATTTATATTTATTTATTTTCAAAAAAAAGTATCTAAGTAAGTTTATTAGTTGTCTAGTACCCATAGTACAAGCTTCGGCTTAGTAGGGGTGAACATTATATTTAGGCTTTGCCCAAAGACTTTCCAATCAAAGATGGCTTGCTCTACCAGGTTTTGCTCTTTTTAATTAACATGTATACGGAACACAAAGCCAAGAGCCCCGTTCGGAACTTGTGATGTGCACAGCATTGGCGCCTGTGCCTTAGCACAGATGAATAACGCATCCCCGGCGCGGCTATTACAATATGTGCAGTTGCATCTTGCATCGCAAGCGCTGGGCTATCCCTGCACAGATTATGCAGTTACGATATCTCCATATCGATATCTTGGAAAAATCGTCGTGTGGCTTGTATGCTCTACGTGTAACTTAGAAGCGTTTTAACTACAGCTTTATTTTTTGCTTCAAATATTTTTATATACATAATAGATCTAGCAAAAGGGTTATTTTCAGGGTCAAAATAGTTATTATATTTAGTCCGTATTTAAGATTATAAAAAAATATTGTACACGTATTTTTTCATTTTCACACAGCGCCATCTAGCCCCAAAGTAAGCCGAAGCTTGTACTATGGGTACTAGACAACTGATAAACTTACTTAGATACATTTTTTTTGTAAATAAATTTATATTATACATAGAAAACACCCAGACCAATACAAACAGACATGTTCATGCACACAAATGTTTGTAATGTATGGGGATCGAACGCACGACCCTTGGCTCAGAAGGCAGGGGTCACTACCAATTGAGCCACCGAGCCTGTCTAATTATATGTAATAACAGACTCCACAATTTAAGGCTATAGAAGTCCAGACGATCTAGGAACAGAATAATAATAAATTACGCAACCAAATTCTTAAAGATACTGTCATAATTCGTTCGTGTCTCGTCCCTCCTCATTACACGTCGACTAGACAAACAAACCAGCAAATAAAATTAAAATTAGAACATATATTATGCGGTAAATCGTAACGGGATTCACGACCCTCAACACTATTAATGATGGTCGAAGCCGAGCCAACCCCGCACACACACAAATCTAGCAAGCGTTACATATCCCCCGTCAAAACTGTATATTACTGCCGATACACAAACGTACCGGCCCAATATCTTACGCTAAGCCGGCGACAACGTGCAAGCTAACTTGCCGGGATTAGTGATGTACCCGTTAATCCCGGGGGTGGGACAACACGCCCGATTTGCATACGGATCCCGTTAAATGTCATCTGTGGGATTTGAACCGTCTTAGGATACGGGGGTTAGGTGGGAATTATTCGTCTGCGAACTGTATGAGCTTGAATTAGTTTTTATTTGAGCAGGCATTGACTGTGCTGTCGGATAATGATCTGTAGTGGTACGGCGTAAGGTTCAAAATGGCTAATGTTTTTCGAGTTTTTGCAATGAAACTAGAGGGTGTCTATTCTGGAAGTTTAAGTATTCAGAGTCAAGCGTTTTCGTTTTTTTTACTAGTATTATGCAATTACATTACGTGTAGATGGGAGATAGTATTCTTTGGAATGTTTAAATGTTTTTAACTGTTGTTAGGGAGCGACTCATCATCTTTTCGCTCGAATACACTCTCACCTGCCTGCAACCTGCTGACTAACAGACGAGGCTCTAGCAACCGACTAGTGGCGGTATAACTATTACGGTTAAAGGCTAGCGTGGCGATAATGGGTATAGCTTCCAGGTGTTTGCCCAAAGTGGCGAACAGTTAGAGAAGCCTATGTATATGTCGCAGTCATCTGGTTGAATCTCCTATTCAATTGAATGGCTAGCGCGTTCGTTGAATGACGACATTCAATTGAATGACTAGACCGAACGTTGACTAAACACGCGTCACTTAACGTCCAACTAGGTAGCGGATTGAAACAAAGCTCTTTGGACAAAGCGGACATAAAGGCAGTCAGGTATTTGTAATTTAGTTCATTTTTTTCCGAGGTGACAACTGGCAAGTAACTGGTCAGTTACCTGTCAGTTGCCACCGCCATGCCGGCCCAATCCTACTAGACTGGACTGGAGAATGAGGGAAACACGTAGAAGCAGGAAAACAATAAATGTATTAATAATAAATGATAATAATAAATGGTTTAGGTGCACTTAAGAAGGCAGATAGGAGACAACTGAAGACATGACAACTTGAAAAGAAACAATAAAAATATATAAAAACAGAGTTCATAAAAAAGGCTGCATCACAGCCAGTCGCCAACACATGGTATGTGGTTAGTTTCCTCACAATATCGCTTCTGTAATCAAACAAGTCAGAAGAGCTTTTAAAACGGTTACAATTCAGTATGGCAATGGTACTTTCAACAACATTATTTGTCTCATTTTTAGAGAAACTGCTTCGTGTAATGTTTTCCAAATTACCCTTTGTCCGAGTGGTGTTTCAAATTGGTTTTTCCCTCGGAAAGCTAAATTACCCAAGTTTATCTTATTGTAAACGCTTTCATAATATAAGCAAGGAGCTGAAGTCCAATATGTTTAGGGTAGATTTTTAAAACGACTAAAGTGTATTAAAATGGTTGTGTCATAGAAGATGACTGAAAAAAGTTCTCTTGGAGGACATTAGGAAACGGACCGCAGCTTACAAATGATTCGATTGAAATGCATCAAACATGCTAACAATTTTCATGTTTTCAATTCTAAATAATTACCTACTGCATTTATATTGCATTAATCCGGCTCGAAGGACCAATGTTTGCTCTATTTATTAAAGATCCCGAAAGTGCTAGAAATTTGAAAAAAAATCGTCTGTGTATCGTGAGCAAAGGCTTCACACTTACGATCTCACTAAACACTAAAGCTGCCATCACTTCGGGGAAAACCTTAACAATAATACATTCAAAAGACAGAGAAAGGCCAAGGAAATCCTGGACTCTAACTAGGTTACGCAACAGTGACGCACGGACAACAATACAAATTATAATGCGGCATTACCATAACATTATACAACGCTCACAAGCTGGACTATTGTAAAAATCTGCGCGTGATCGGAATTTTATGCGCGAATTTGCAAATAATTGTCGACGGTGCATCGGCCTCACCTCACCTTGTATTACGTATATGGAATGTAAAATGAGTCCAGTGTGAGGAATCTAACGATTTTGTTGAGGATTAGTGAATGTGGATTCGCGAGCGTGGGATTAACCAAGTGCAGCGCTTTAATTTGTGTGTGTGTTAAATATGTACGTTTTATGTGCAATACAGTCGTCTGAATTACATATACGCCTTTTTTGTGCAACACAGTGTATGTAAGGGAGCGACCTATCATCTTTTCGCTTGAAGTCATCCTCACCTGCCCGTGGTGCATCCTGCCAAACAACAAACGAGGCTCTGGCAAACCGACTGGTGGCGGTACAACCATCACGATAGAAGGCGTAGCTAAATAAGTACCACAGGCCGGTGACGGGCAGCAGCGTCACCGGAGCAAGAAGCTACGCCCTGCGATCGCCAACCCGCCTGCCCAGCGTGTTTCCCTGTGAAGCGTTCATTCAGATATCTGTACTTGAATGAATCCGGAGATGACGGGCATTAAAAAGCAAAGAATACCAGGCTCCCATATTTTCCTTCTGAGTTACGATACCAAAAAAATTAAAATTATTACACGAAACTGCAGTACATTTCGCGTTCAAAAGCTAAACTTTGCTAATCAGTTCAAACGGCCAGACCCGGCAAGTTCTTGATTCACGATCCTTACCGAGACAATATTTTATTTGGCACCAAGTCAACAGAACGATTGGGCCGGTGATATTCAAGGTCACCCGTACACAAACGGGAGATTTATTTCCAATCATCAGCTGAAGTGTTTGGGGAATCTTAATTGGGCTACAAGACTGGTTGGAACAGACGTGGCCCTTTGATGTGTCAGAACTGTGGTGACGCTGAGTTGTCGAGGAATAGTTAGTTGAAGGTCCTTGTATTTGAGCAATCAGTGGAGGTTAGGTTATGATAACTATCGTAGGTTATTGAACATATTAAAGGCGTACCTGATTTTTTAGTAAGTATCCGATATTTCGGCAGTCCGTTAATCGACGGATTTTAACGAAACTAGGTGCAATTATTCTTCATACTCCTGGGCAGGTTATAGTCGTATGGGTTATCTCAGGCCCCTTGACACAGCCCCCATAGGCGCACGACGAAGGGTCCGGTGTTTTTAGTAGGTATTTCCCGTCTCACTTCCATCTTCCCGAGGCGGGATGAGTAGGCCGCTCCCCGAGCGGCAGGCATGCATAAAGGCATTTTCACCGGAGAAAAAAAAGGTTATAGTCTACTTTTCATCACGCTACAATCAATAGAAGCAGAGCAGTGATAGGTAGGAAGTATTGGGAAAACGGGAGAAATTATTATCTGTATGTTTGAACGCGCATAACGCGAAAACTACTGCATGGAATTGAATGCGGTTTTCACCAATGTATTGCTAAGGGTCTAACTTAAAGTTTAGGCACTATTTTCTGGAAGTCCGTTATTTTTGAAGCCCTATATCCACGGGTGCGACGCCGCTGGCACAGCTAGTGCATTTTAATATCTTCTGCGCATTTTTGTCGTAATGAGGTTATTGGCGTTTCATCACGGAGTCAGTATTATATTATACCAACTTAAGTTACCAGGAATCGATTCACCAATCGATCCCCTTTTTAATAAGGTTGCAAATGGCTTGTCGTGCGCGCACGCACCCGGATGCGCGGAGCCTGCGCGTCTGCGCCCGCGCATGCGTTTTAATGACGGATTCCTTTTACCCCACCAGGATACCGGGCACCAGGATACCATTGGTATACTAAGGGGCCTAATGAATTTTAAAATCACATTGTTTATTTACAATGCGGTAATGTTGTAGCCCATATTTATAATACTAGAGAACCGTCCTCGCTTTGCTTCGGGTCTATAAAAGAACACTTTAGAAGCATCTAAAATAATTATATTCAATATTCACTATATTTTACATATATTGTACATAATCATTATAAACCTCTTGAATCACGCTATCTATTTAAAAAGTCGCATCAAAACCTTTTCGTAGTTTTTAATATCTAAGCATACTCGTATATAGGGACAGACAGAAGCGACGTTGTTTTACCTATTTAGTGATAATAAGCCCACGATATGCAAACCTGGGCCACACAGCGCTGTCTAGTCAACTCATAAACAAAACATAAAAAACAACACAAACAACAACTCATAAACTTAAACTTACTTATATACCTACTTATTTTTGCAAATTATACTTAGCAAAAATACATGTTCTAGTACACAAAGTCTAATTAAGATTTATGTACTCGATTTTTTTTACTTATAAAAGACCTAAACGATTTGACTAATTTCACTAATCTATTAGGAGTATTATGTACAAATGTACCTAACGATTCTTAATTCAAAACACATTTTCATGTCTTCCGGATCTGAATTATTAGTTTCAATTTGTTAAAATATCAAATTGATCGTGTTTATGAATCGAATTAATTCTCTACTAAGGTTTGCTGCGGCAGACGTAGCGTCAAATATCTCTTGAACACGCGAACTTAAGTTATTTATACCAGTATTGTCATAAATGTTGGCATTAAGTTTGTTACCGAGTCTATTGTTAGGTAATGTTTTAATTGTGGATGTGAATTGAAATTTTAAGTCCATAATAACCTTAAGCGAGGCTCTGGAAGCCGATTGGTGGCGGTATGACTGTCACCGGAAAATAGCTTGCTACCTTGCTACTTTGCTTGATTCTTGAATCGTAAGTTCCGTGTCATGGTGTTTATATTGTATTTAAGTATATATTTGTGGTAGGTACCTTCGGTGTTCTGATACCCATAACACAAGTGCTTAAGCTACTTACTTTGGGATCGGAACAATGTATGTGTGTTGTGTAGTATTTTATTTGTTGATGAGACTAAACTCAGGGACGCGCTTACCTGTTAATCTCGTGTACCTACTGGAAATATAAGTTCAAATCAGGTGTTCCAATGTTCCATGGAACATTTCACGCACGAGTGCCCACTCGTTAGGCGTTCCGTATTAACATGGAACTCTGGAACACGAAGAATGTTCCAGATTGCATTACCATCGGCAACTTCGGATGGAAGTTCGATATAAGATCGGAAGGTCGGGACTATTGCATTTGGGGCGCGGTGTCACTGACAGCGGAGGAAAAATTATTTACCTTACTAGATGTTAGAGGAGCTCGGTGGCGCCGCGGTCTTGTTCGCTTAACAATGATCGCAACGTTGTGCAACCATTGGCGCGGTCAATCCGATGATGGGCGACCAAAATTTTACACCGATTTCCTCCGTGCTTCGGAAGGCACGTTAAGCTGTTGGTCCCGGGTGCTATCTTTACCAACTCAGATAGCAGTCGTTACATCATATCAGAGATGATGATAACTCTGACGCCTAACTGGGAATGGGTATAGCTTACCCTAAGTAACACTTAGGTGTTGCGGAGGTCTGATGGCAGTCGCTCTGTGTAAAAGTATAGCCCTCGCCAAATCTCTCAGTTTGGGAAGCCGACCCGATTGTTTCAAATCGGGAAAGGATGATGATGATGACTAGATGTGTGTGACTGCCGAGCTCAGGAACCCCTTTTGCCAGATTCTGTGTTCCCCGATAGACATAATCTCCAGATTGTCAAGACGAGTGTGAATCGGGTGACAATGACAATTTTCATTTTTTTTTATGCAAGAGGCGGCAGACGAGCAAATGTGATGCCTGATGGTAAGCAGTCGACACCGCCCATGGACCCGCAACTCAAATCGAGTTCTGGATGGGGAATTTGCTTTAGTCACCACTCTGGCAGGCGGGTTGGTGACCGCAGTAGGTTTTATTTGTACCCAGGTAAACGCCACGGCCCGTTTCTTGCAGCAGGATTTAATTAGGTAAGAGAGGTAGGGCTAGGTTTAAGAGAGGTAGGGCATAGCGAATCTTCGCTCGAATTGAGCCGCCCGTCCGGGGAATTCCTTATAGAATACAGCAGCCAAATGACCTCTGGGTCGTGTTTCTGCCGGTGAGTAGGGTTTCCGGAGCTCGAGGGGGGTTAGGGTTTGGCCTTGCCCGTTGTCACAACGACTTGGGCTTCTCTTTCGCTTTCCATCAGGCGTAGGGAAGCCATTATGTCGAGCCACTAAAAAAAAGGTGGTCTCTTCTAAATCCCGAAACCAAAGTCCTATTCTAAGTCCGTTCCAACAATGCATTAAAAATGTACAAGTAATTTGAATGTGTAGATATACATAATATGATTTATATTTAAGCCTCATCTCAAGGGTTCAAGGGCCTCTATTGTATGACTATGGTCAAACCGTCTTATATTTACCAACGTTATGTTGCAATAAACGAATTGAATTGAAATACGTCTACCGTGGAACAAGAACTATCATCCCGCTTTCACAGCGGTCCCAACCTTAGTTCTTGAAACTATTTTCTATTTCTGCACAGCACTTCAGCTGTTTCTGGTCTTCAGCCGCTGGTGAGCGGTATAAATACTCGTATACGCGCATTTGTATGGCCATAACACTGGGCTGTTTATACGAGTATCGCACAGTTTACTGCTATAGACAAAGCTGGATACAATGTCTTTGCTAACATGTGTATGATATTTATTTGTAACAAGCTGTCTTCGGCGTAGTTAGCAGGTATCGCCATATTTTTTTAATATTTTTTGCAATTTTATAATAACGAAAACATAAAATCAAGAATCATCCAATTTGTGGTCATTCGAAAGTTTTGCCGTCACATACATTTCGAAGAACCATTTTAATTATAAATAGCCGCGCGGTGTTACCCGCGGTTTCTCATAATACATAAATAATTTATTTGCCTATATATTTTAAACTAGCTTTGCTCGCGACTTCGTCCGCGTGGATTAGTTATTTTTTCCCCTTTTTTTTTACACTTTTCATTATTTCTTCGCTCCTAATAGTTGCAGCGTGATGTTATATAGCCTAAAGCCTTCCTCGATAAATGGTCTATTAAATACAAAAAGAATTTTTCAATTCGGACCAGTAGTTCCTGAGATTAGCGCGTTCAAACAAACAAACAAACTCTTCAGCTTTATAATATTAGTATAGATTTAATAATATCGGTGTAGATGTAGAAGGAAAGTCAACTACGACAGATCATATTAATGTACCGTAGGTAGTCAGATAGTTGAATAAGATACAGGATCTAGTCCTAGTTTAGAAAACAGGAATTCTTAAAATGTTCTATTATGTATTTGGCACTATAACTAAATCATTACTGTAATGTTTACTGCAACCGGTTACAATAAAGTTTTTATTTATAGAATAGAATAGATATACTTTATTGCACACCATACAATCGACTTAAAACTAGTAAAATGGACATTAGTTGTACAATTAGGCGGCCTTATCGCTGCAAGCGATCTCTTCCAGGCAACCTTAGGGTAGAGGATAAATTAAACAGACAGGGTGAGGTGAGCTATAGACTGAACAGAAATTGATGATAGTAAAACATAAATATTAAATACATGAGTACTAAATAATATACAATATGATAAATACAATTTATATATAGATATTCAATCAATCAATCAAATTAACAATTTAGGCGGTTGTTTTTAGCTTTTCCAGATAATTAAAAAAAGAATCAAAACCTATATTTGCAATAAACAGAATTAATTATATCTATATTATTATGTATTGGGGAACACGATCCTTGGCAAAGAGCTAACAGATTACACTATACGAGTAAATGTAGAGGCAAAAGTCTTTGTGCTAGTTTTAGGAACCTGCACATTTAATCGTAATTCAAATTCATTTGTTCATTTGGCATTAGAAACTTCATTTATCTATCTTCCTCAAAATGTCAAACAAGGAATCCTGATCTAAAGCCTTTACGATAGAATTCCAAATAGATACACGCAATGAAAATAGATCTTTAGTAGACTTTGGACTGATTTATCCGTATGATTATTCTACTAATCTATTGCTTATCTTGACAGGTGTATACTCATAGATCCGTTTGACAGATGATAATGATATTTATCAATGCAGTGTTAGAAATTGCCTTGCATTCCGCAGCGATTGTGAGTAGAGTTTTGAGAGAAGGGAAGTTTGTACATTAATTTTGTACAAATACACAAAACGCGTATTTTGACACTGTCACAGGCAGTGTACACGGCTATTTTGGTTCAGTGGTAAATAGTTTATGTCTCTGACCAGTGGTCGCGAGTTCGATCCCCGTACAGTACAAAATTGTGTGCATGTTCACACGTTTATCTGCTTGTACTGGTCTGGGTGTTTGCTATGTATAATATGTATTTACTTACAATAATAGTATCTAAGTAACTATGTTTATCAGTTTTCTGTCCATAGTTATAACTTTGGCTTAATTTGGGACTAGATGGCGCTGTTTGGCCCAATAGGACAAGTTTTGGATCATTTATTTATTGATTTTAATCAAAAAAAGATCTACTTTTACTAAAGCGATGGAAAAAATATTTATTCCATAGGCTCTAACATACCTCCCTGCGGTACACCCAACTTTAAAGGTAGCTTCCAGGGGCCAGTTTCGAAACGATCGTGTTTTCCTGACACCGTGAGCTTTACGATCCCGAATCGTAAACTGTATCTGTGCCATTCAAGTCCCGAATGGACGCAATAGACCTATTCTAGGATTGGCTGAGATTATTTTTAACGTGAGGTTATCTTGTCTTTCGTTACAAAGTTCCGAGGGCAGAGATGTCTTTTGGGACGCGTTAAGGAATCTTTGTGTTGCGAATGATTTTGTGTATTGAGTGATTTATTAAAACGAGTAAGTAATTGTTAAGAAAAACATAAGTTAAGTTTCGGCTTTGTATTGATCTTTTGTACTCGTATGTAAAGATCTTAATAATGTATGTGGCTTTTTAATGACTGTATACGCCAACTGTTTACGCCAAAACGAAAAAAAAGTAAGTAACGATACAAAAAATCATCAAGCATACAAATGTCAATTGCCACGTTCAAATCCGTTGCAACAATGCAAAAGCGACGAAACAAGCGCAGCACAGCGCATCACGAATGCATCTTTGGTAGCTGAATATCAATTCAGAACGCACGGTTAACTACCCAAATGCATATAATCGAAGCATTACGCATTCCGTTTACGGCGACAGGATTTATTGTAAAATTACGTGCGTGGTTCGCGCAAACGCACTGCGGAGCGGAGCCGCCGAAATGGCGCGTGGCAATTTGGTCCACTGATGAATTTATGAGAGGAAAATGTGTATTTGAAAGTTTTGATATACATTATCATCATTATCAGCCCATTGCAGTCCACTGCTGGACATAGGCCTCTCCAGTTGTTCGCCACCTAGGGCAAACTTCCGGAGGATATACCCATAATCGCCACGCTTGGCAGGCGGATGGGCGATCGCAGGGCGTAGCTTCTCGCTCCGGTGACGCTGCTGCCCGTCATCGGTATGTGGTATTTTGCTACGCCTTGAGATACATCCTCTGCCTTAAACTTGTTTAAAAGACATCACTAATCAATAAATGAGTGTATAAAATCAAAATCTGCCGAACCATTATGATCCTATTCGTACATACTGCGCTGCGACGCAAAAGCTTGGTAAATAATGGGGTATTATTCATGTTGGTACTCAACATACTCCTAGATTATGCGATGTATGTTATATAGATCTTACTTTTCCAATTCCTACGAATATTATAAACGCGCAAGTTTATTTGGAGGGTGACTCTGTTACTCTTTCACGCAAAAACTATTGAACGGAGCTTAACGAAACTTTATAGTAGGTAATATACCTATAGTTCATTTGCGTTAAGAAAATAGTGACTCATCACCGACTGCCGGCCGCCTAGCCAATTAAAACGCTAGAATTTTAAGTCGGTGCATAGAATTATAATTTCTAGCGTTTTAATTGGCTAGGCGGCCGGCAGTCGGTGATGAGTCACTATTTTCTTAACGCGAATGAACTATAGCTCTTGAAGATTAGCGCATAGTATATAATGCATGAATTATGCCAATTAGGCAGAGCCACAGGCTGCAGCTAGTAACGTGTAGCGATGTACTTACAATCGATTTATCATCTTCCAAGAAGTCGATCTCACAAGGGGTCACTAAATAGATCACGATCCAAAAGCGTTCGATAGTTCGATCGTACCGAGCAGACGTAGTCTCCATTGATAAAAAAAGATGGCGGATTGATTTCGCGCGTACAAGCGCGCATCGGCCAAAACGGCGCGTGGCCGTTAGCTTTTTCCACAACGTATTCACTCTTGTGAGGTGATTTTGGCCAAGTTTGCCGTGACGTAGGCGACCCAGTTAGCCACGCCAACCGGTGCCACGGCCAAGTCCAGCGGGCAACCCCGATGCACCGACGCCAATATCTATAAAATAAATTGGACCGAGCTATAAGACAGAAAAAAATAATAATGAAGGAAACGTCAGAGTGGCCGATTTGCCGCCAAAATTTTCAGGGTGAACGCACTCCAGTGTTTTGGCATGGCTCAGCTGTTGGATGGTGTCCTAATAGTTTGTTTGATTCGATAAGGTATGCTAGTTTTATTGTCTATGATGTAGGTAACGTTTGTAAACAATGCCTGTGCTGATTCTCGACGTGGTTCAGGTGTGAGAACCGCTGAAAAGTTTCTATTCGTTGCAAGCTCTTCAGTTTTCTGCATTCTGGCTGGAAGTTTTAAATTCTCTTTGGCTTATCCTTCAAAAGAGGTATCATCGACCTAAGTTTGTTTTCAAACTTACTTTGACTTGCCACAAATTAATCTCCTGGACTGTTGCTTCCAAGTGAACAGTTTTTACACTGTATCGTTTCTTACTTTCATTTTAACGTTATATTTAAATGGTAAATCTATACTAATATTATAAAGCTGAAGAGTTTGTTTGTTTGTTTGAACGCGCTAACCTCAGGAACTACTGGTCCGAATTGAAAAATTATTTTTGTGTTGAATAGACCATTTATAGAGAAAGGCTTTAGGCTATATAACATCACGCTGCAACTATTAGGAGCGAAGAAATAATGGAAAATGTAAAAAAACGGGGAAAAAATCACTATTCCACGCGGACGAAGTCGCGAGCACAGCTAGTATTGTAATAAATGTACATTGAAACAAGTAGTTACTGTCGGTTTCTTGCCGGTTCTTCTCGATAGAAGCTACCGAATACAATGGCAGTCACTCTGCCATCGTTTGAACTGAAAAAGTAGTTTTCTACCCCATGATAGACAATTACTTACTTGTAAATAAGCTAATTGCAGTTTATCCACTCAGTATACTTTAAGTTTTCCAGCATTTCTGGTCAGATAGGTACTTAACTGAGCCTTGATACAGCATTGATTGTTTTATCAAGACATTTGTGAGATCACAATACTTACTATGAAGTCAAGTTTATTAGCGAGGCGATTGTGGGTAGAACCTCCAGGTGTTTGCCCAAAGTGGCCTATGTTTAGCTGTGGACTCCGATAGGCTGATGATGATTAAAGAAATTATACATTTAGGAAGGTGTTAGATACCAGGAACCAGGTTAGAAGCACTTTCAGTCTGCAGAAAGCTGTAAAATAAGACTTGTGGGATTTTTAAGTTGTGTACAAACCACTCATGAAATGAAAAATACAATCGTAATGGTATTTTCGTACAAACAAGATTTTCAGAACTTTTGACAGATCTAGGTATTTGTTGATAGAACTTGGAACTATTGTTAAATTGTCATCTGCGCAATTATTATAGGATTTACTTATTATTATTGATTATTAAGCACATTTGAACAAAATAACTCTTTCTCCTGGCTCGATGGCTCATTTGTTATAGATCTCTGCCTTCTGAGCCAAGGGTCGTGGTTTCGATACCCGTACAGTACAAACATTTGTGTTCATGAAATGTTTGTATTGGTCTACTATGTATAATATGTATTTATTTGCAAAAAAAGTATCTAAGCAAGTTTATCAGTTGTCTAGCACCCATAGTACAAGCTTCGGCTTAGTTTGGGGCTAGACGGCGTTGTGTGGCCCAGCGTGGCATATCTTGTCTATTATTTGACCCCTGCTTCCTTGTTTTCATGGCAAGAAGACTGAACATAACATTTTGATAAACAATATTTATGAATCTTCAGTGTTTACGTCCTAATTACTTCGTAGCACCATCACACATCGTAATCTCAAAAAGAACGTTAAACCTATTCTCGATTCATGATTAAACATCAACAGATTACAGCCACCGTTTATTAGCCTGACCCCGCATGATATCATCGTTCTACACAGTCTGTTGCCAACAATCTTACTACATACTCAGCATTTGTTGTTCTTATATTTGCCAAATATTCGCACCTTATCGCAGCCGTGTTGTGATAGTTTTACGAGGGCTGCCATTTTTATTATTTTTCTTTCGCGCGCTTTTGGCCGGGCACCCAATATGGCGGTTTACCCGTTCCGTTGTTAGGTTATGCACTTATGCAAAATTTGTTTCTGAATGCAGTTTCGCGTTTTTATGTTGACTTTTATTGGTTTTGTGGAGTTTTGAACGTGTGCCGTTGGATAATTTGAGGTAAGCGTTTAGTTTAGACAAGTGCAGGCTGTTTAGGTTAAGACAGAAGAATCTTGATGCTCACATTTCCAGGGAATTAGGAGAATTAAAAAGTCTTAAAACAGGAGCAATTCCGCTTAGTACCTACGGTATATTCCATTCGGATTAAGTTGATTGACAATGTTTATTGTTGTGTTTAGCAATTTGTTTGTAAAATGTCCCAGTTCTTCATTTATTTAATAATAACCTCTAAACATTTTGAAGGAGTACCTAACTTTTTTTTCGCTGAGGTTAAACACATATGCAAAATAGTTTCCCGATTCAGATTTTTAAATTTCAATAACTTTATTGTCATTATTGATTGCCGTTAAACGTGTTCCGTATATTAATTAGTTATTACCTTTGCAATCGAGTGATTTGTCGTCGGCAATAAACCTGTTGAAGCGACGAACATTATTGGGTTGTTAATTACCTGTCACTAAATTGGTTTGTTGCATTTGATGCAAATAAATATCAGACAACATCAAAACCATTGACCCGATACCAAAGTACCTAAGTAGCTTAAGCTTTTATGTTATGGAAATCGGAATAACGAAGGTACCACAATTACTTGTAGTGGACTATGTAAAGGACAATTGGAGAAGCATTTGTCCATCAGTGGACAGCGATATGATGATAGTATGTAGCGGCTTACGTAGCAGGTTTGCAGCGCGTCAACAACACCCCACCCCACAGTATATTTGATTACCAGCGTCATAGTAAAATTAGCAGTAACAAATAGCAAAGTGGACACCATTTGCGCAGAGATGCTATGTAGATTTAGTTTTGGGCTATGTGTCCTTGTCTAAATAGAGTTTATTCTACTTGTAAATACAATATCATACCCAGATCAATCATCATCAGCCTTTCGCAGACCACTGCTGGACATAGGCCTCTCCAACATTATGTCGCCACTTTGATCGATCATGGACCCTTTGTCTTAATGAGGCAGGGTCACAACCAAACAATATTATAATAGCTTAAGTTACTTTTTAGATTAATTACATCCATGTATTCTTTTATGTACGCTGATTAAATGTTTTTTTATTATATACTGCTCGCCGTCGACCGGAGATTCAGCCTAATACCCTAGAGCCTGGTTGGTCGCGTACGGTACGTTTCAACAGAAACTTCTTGCCGCGTACACTCAGGAATTTGGAATTAGCTCCCCGCCGAGGCTCTCCCTCGAGACTACAGTATGGGGTCCTTCAAAAAGATTGTGAAGAGGTTTCTAAAGGGTGTTGCAGGTGTCCATAGGCTGCGGCAACCGCTTAACATCAGGCGGGCCGTAGGCTTGTTTGCCACCGTAGTGGTATAAAAAAACTTTATTCTAATATTGTTTATCACCGCTTCTAGCTAGGTGGAACAGAAAACTGTTATCATAATGGCTGGCTCGGTGGCTCAATTGGTAGTGACCCCTGCCTTCTGATCCAAAGAGTCGTGGGTTCGATTCCCACCCGGGACAAACATTCGTGTGATGAACACTTGTGTTTGTTCCGTGTCTGGGTGTTTATATCGTCGCCGTAGAGCGAAAAGTCACTAAGTCGACATATGGCCAAAACTGAGTTAAATACCTAACCAGATTCCCCAAATTTTTCTGCACAAATTCTTCTTTTTGACATTTCTGTACGCGCCATAGTTTTTGTTTTACAGAGAGCGAAAACACATTAACTTTACGTTTGCACTACTCATTGGCAGTCGAAAACTAACCAATTTTACTTGAACACTTTTGTTATGATCTAACAAAGCAAATCTGTACCTAAGTCGGTTTGGTTATTTTTCTCTTTTACAAATCAAATCATAATTTTTGACCTACTCCATACTAAAAATTACCTAAAGTGACTTAACTACTTTTAGAATTACTGGTTTGGTACAAAACATGAAAGCGAAAACTAACTAAGTCGGCTTAATGACTACTCGATTGATAGAAAAATTGTCTCGATATGATCCAAACATGAGTGAAATAGTCACTAACTCAGTTTTTTGTCATTATCTCAGTAATTAAACATAATTAATTGAAAGTGATAATACAATCTTATTTGTCTATCTATTCTTTAAGATATATAGCAATGAAATTAGAGTTATCTTTTACTGACATTAAGTTACATTTTTTTTTGTTTTATAAAACATTAAACCGCCATAACTCAAAACACGTCATGACCTACTTAGTGACTTTTCGCTCTACGGCGACGATATTTGTATTTAAGTATTTATTTGTGGTACCTTCGATGTTCTGATACCCATAACACAAGTGCTTAAGCTACTTACTTTGGGATTAGGGCAATGTATGTGATGTTGTCTGATATTTATTTATTTATATTTATAATAACAGCTTCCCTGAAGAATTCCAAATGGCGAAAAGTCCATTCAACAAGAAAGGTCTTGACAGACTGCATTAATTCCTACAGCTCCCAAGTACTACGGCTTACGAGCACGTGGGCCATGGGAGCGCGCCAGGAGAATCCCGTGACGTCACGCAGGGTCCTGGCAGCGGCGGCTGGCACGCAGGCCGCCTGTTCCGGCCAACTCTCTGTTGTGGCTGGGACTTTGTATACAAACTGATAGAAAAAAGCGTAGTACAACCACAGATCAGTCAAATACGTTAGTAAACTAAATAATTTGGATTCGCGAGTAAAAGTTTCACGTCACGTCTGACATTTTTTTCTACTTCGACCTGAGGCCTGAAGAGAAGAAGTAAATAAATAATCCAAGACATGCCATGCTGGGCCATACATTGCCATTTAGCCCCAAACTAAGTCGAAGCTTGTACTATGGGTACTATACTAAACAACTGATAAATTTACTTAGACATTTTTTTTGTAAATATTATACATAGAAAACACCCAGACTAATACAAACAGACATGTTCAAGCACACAAATGTTTGTACTGTAAGGGAATCGAACCCACGACCCTTGGCTCAGAAGGCAGAGGTCACTACTGAATGAGCCATCGAGCCAGTCAAGTGAGAATCTCATCAGTTCACACTAGCATTCGTGGGAGTTAATATTGTATTCAATAATGCTCAAGTGGTACCTGCATTTGCTCCATTTTTTAGGGTTCCGTAGCCAAAATGGCAAAAACGGGACCCTTATAGATTCGTCATGTCTGTCTGTCTGTCTGTCTGTCTGTCTGTCTGTCTGTCTGTCTGTCTGTCTGTCTGTCTGTCTGTCTGTCTGTCCGTCCGTATGTCACAGCCAGTTTATTCCGAAACTATAAGAGCTGCATTATTGAAATTTGGTACGTAGATGTATTCTGTGAACCGCATTAAGATTTTAAAATAAAATCAGAAAGAAATCCAAAATTTTCGGGGTTCCCCATACATAGAACTGAAACTGAAAATTTTTTTTTTCATCGAACCTATACGTGTGGGGTATCTATGAATAGGTATTTGAAAATGATGTTGCGGTTACTAACATCATTTTTTTCTAAACTGAATAGTTTGCGCAAGAGACTCTTCCAAAGTGGTAAAATGTGTGTCCCCCCCCCCGTAACTTCTAAAATATGAGCATGATAAAACTGAAAAAAATATATGATATGTATGACTATAAAAACTACTAACGAAATTTGGTTTGAATGAAATTTAGACAGTAGTTTCTTTTTAAACGTCATAAATCAAATTACCAAATTTTTTAATTTAATTAACTCCAATATAATAAAACGTAAAGAAAAACACTTATTTAGCTGTATAGTGGCACGGAACCCTACGTGCGAGAGTCCGACTCGCACTTGGCCGGTTTTTTACAGAAGTGCGTAAGATAAATGATTTTTTATAGTTGACATGGGTCTCTCAAATTGTTCGCCCTACACTACATCCACTCTATAAGTTTTTTTTTTATTATTCTAGTTTTTTATATTAGTTACTATATTCAGAATTCGGAGTTTCTTTTATAAATTGTAACTTATATTATAATATGATGGTTCGTTAGTATTCTATTTGCCTGCTAATGGATACAGGTCAGGAAATAGGTGTAATTTTTGATTAAGTTTTGTTAATTTTATTCTTTTAAGGTTTGTCACTATGAGGGTCACAAATTTGACGAATTCGTCAGTGGCCTATTCGTTTTTTAACTGTTCTATAATTTTAAATGGAGTGATTTTTCTATTGAGAATCTTTTTAATTCCAAACTTCGTTGTTTGATCTCTGAAAATACATATATCACATTTGTCTGCCGCCTTGAAATCACTACTTACTAAATAGTAATTTCAGTCCATTTTCCCATTATCATCGATAGTACTGTTTGACTGACTCAATGTTTACGGCAGTGAGAGAAATAGTCCAAATCTTGTTTAGTATGACGTAAGTTGACCAATGTTTATATAGGACTAGTTGGTACTCTGGTGTTTCGCTTGCAATTCTTCGTCTTCTAGAAAATGGAAGTCTAGTTAAAATAAATGTACATATTTATTTATAGCAATCAGTTACATGATATTAATCCATATACTTTTAAATAAATACTTGTCGACAATTCAAAGCATATTTTTTTCTATTTGTGTGTTTTAAAGCCCGGTTTCTTGGTAGTTACTTTGTCCAATGATAAAAAGCAGTTTGACGTGTCTGTCGTTGAAATACTAGCACAGAAGTTTAAGAGATCAACAGCTGACTTCCTGATGGATTGATTAAAAGGTCGAAGATGAGATATTAATTTTGAGGTACTATTAAATAAATAGATTTAAGTATTTAGCTGCTAAATAAAATTGATCTCTACTTATGAAAATTATTATTAAACAGTTGAAGAGATTTACATTCATTCCAACAAGACTCAAACTTTTATCGTATTTCCCATACCAATCAACACACCTATCATACTCATATCTAACGTACACACCTCACATCAATGAAACGATTTCATTCAGCAAAAAATCACAATTGCAACACCAAGTCAAAACATCTAGTTGGCGTGGTCCCCAGACGGCCGGCAGCGGTGCCAGGTTGGCAGGACACGAACGGTGACGTTGCCGGGATTCCGAGGAAACCTGAGCCACGTGTGAATCATTGCGGCGTATTTTTACAACGAAACTTGTAGGCAAATTGGATTTTTTGGCGAACTGATACGGATTTGGCGATTGGCGAAGTCGTTGATTGTAATGATGTAAAGTGTTGCACCGAAAATGCGCCCTTGTGAAACTCCTTGTTTGGATTAATTAACGCGTCAATCCGACCGATATAATTTCCATTTCTATGGCAAATTGAACAATTTCTTTGTAATTGTTGCGACTTTAGTGACTTTAACTAAAGCTAATCAGTTTTTGATACATGTGGTTGATGAGAAGTAGTCGTTATCCATTGCGGCTACGATTTGGGATTCTCTTTTGCTTTATCAGTTTGAAGGTGGTCAATATGTACTTATTGCGTAATAGGGTATCACACGTGATAGGCTCAAAACATTTAAAGTTAAAATCAGTAGGTATTACAAATTTTCCTGCATAAAATCCGCTACGGCATTATTTTGCATTCTCCTCCTTTCCACGACAAATCAAACACAATTACCCAAACGTGTATTGAATTACGAATCCGCGACCTTAAAACAAGGTGTTAACAATTCCTTTTTACCAATATTGCACGTAAATTGCACCAAAAAGTTGGTCAACAGAATATGTAAAATCGAAATGGCCCATCAAATACTTTCACGAAAGGTAAACAATGTCTCTACCTGTATTATGTGTCCGCAAAACACGAATAAATCAGCCATACACATTATCATACATTACGATTATGATTCAAGCAACAACAATACTGTATTTGTATGAGACCGCGAGTTGAATAGATTATTAACAGTGCTAGTGAGGAGTGCGCGATTGATTCTTTGTGCTAAAGGTGGGCGTCTTACTTGGTATTCTAAGCGATGGGTGTTAGATTGGAAATCTGTGTTTGTATATCATATTTTATATGATTTAGAATAGATTTAGCTAGTGGCGTAACTAATTAACTATTCCATGCGAAACCTGTGGCAATTTAATCGAAATTATGGAGGTATATGGATCAGCATGCGGGAATATAAGTATGAAACATAATACTAAATTCTAAAAAGTAACTACTAAAATTCAGCTTTGCAATTGCGTACGTAAGTGGTGTGGTAGATGTGATGAAGAATGTTTGTGAGAGGGAGGTTGTAATGTGAGTATGTGTTGATGAATATAAAGAATATCTAGTTACTTTTTTAATAGATGAGCTAAGAAATTCATCAACATGCATTAACTGCACTACCTACATTTTTTATCTATTACTCGTTTATTTGAATTAGTAAATGAAGTCGGTACAATACAAAAGGTAGAAATTATGTAGTGCGTATATTAATATTTTAATTAATGTGGGTAGGTGTATTTAACTAAGGTTAATTACCAATTGGAAATAAGTTTCCAATTGGTAATAGATTACTTAAAATCTTAGTAAAATATCTGCAGTCATTATAGATAACAATGTAACTTTTTAGGTAATTTAGTTTTCAGAACTAATCAAAGGAAGTGTTGGATTATTTTTGATTACTCATAGACTAGTTACGAATATATAGATAGTGAACTCATACCAAACGAATATACATATATAGATAGTGAACTCATAGGTACCAAAATTTTAGTATAGAAGTTTGAAATTTCATAATTAAGTAAGAAAACCCGGTTTTGCCGAACAACGTTCGTTATAAAAGATATTATTTTTCTCGTCAAAAACCACAGTCTGGTATAATATTTTTGTTTATTTATACTTTATGAATGCTTTGTGTGTTACATATTTGGGAAGTTCTACTTTTCCTTCCATATTTTCAACATGTATAATATGTTGAAATAGATAACTATTTAAAGATTTTTTTTTATTGCATAGTAAAATATATTGGGAAAAGTAGAACGATAATAAACATTCGCACTTATGTTCTGTGACTCGATGTGACCCTTGGTTGTGATATGTTTGTGATGCCATTATAATAACATGTATAAAATAACATTTTATCACGAATCGTCAACGTTTTCATTTATTTTTACTATTTTATTTAAATAATGAATGTAACTGGAATCCCATATCATGCCTTATCCAAAAATTTTGATGAATTGTTCTTAAAGAATTTTTTGTCTTCGATCAAGATTTTTAGGATTCCAGTTACAGAATCGGGATTTTTATATTGTCATTTAAATTCTTGCTCTTATAAAGCTTCACTTGAAACTAACACCATGTTGTAAAATCGATTGGCATGTAACATAAAGCATATCTAACATTGATAAGAATGTCACTTCTATAAATCTTTCAGAAGTTAAATATAACACTTAATTATAATAAATGTACCTACCGTTATTTTACGTAAAAAGTATTATATTCAAAATTTATTCCACCACGTTGGGCGCCATTTCAAAATGTCTTCAAAACATGGCGCCCATTTCAATGCGTTTTTAAAACCTACTCAATCTGGTTGGTGATTATTGTACTGTTCACAGGACGAGTTCCATCCGTTCATAGAGGCCCTGATGCCTTTTGTAAAGTCCTTTTCGTACACGTGGTTCAATTTACAAGCAGCGAAACGGAAGTACTACAAGAAACACGAAAAACGGATGAGTCTTGAGGAGGAGCGGCATACAAAATATGAATTACAGGTAATACAATGTATGATTCTTACTACATAAGCCATAGTTATTAACTTTAAGCGTTGAAACGAATAGAGCTGTTATAGTTTTTACTCGTTCGTGTGGTTTCCGGATTTAGAATAGGACCACAGAATAGAACATTTCATCCAGTAGGCGTAGTAGAACATGACTAAGAGAATATCAGGAAACGGGCAGCATTTATCTAGGTACAAAGCAAGCAAGCAAGCAAGACTATGGCAAGTCCCCCCAAATGACAATTGTCTTTACGGGAGGCCTATGTTAAGCAGTGGACGTCGGCAGGCTGGTAATTATTACCTACTAAATATTGTAGTAGGGAAAGATAGAGACAGAGAGAGATGAGAGTCCTAACTTGGCTCGGTAACTCAATATCTAGCAGTGTAGTACTGACCCCTAATTTTAACCTATTGATCTATTAACCCATGGACCTATGTTATCTAAAATAAAAAAATATATATTAATATCACACAACCATACTAGTCAACGGTCGGATACAGACTGACTGTAAGTTCAGTAACATTTGCATGCGAGACAAGTAACTGTCAAAACACTACAATAACAAAGTAACCAATACCATTCCAGAACGAAAAAGCAGAAGTGAAACAGAAATGGGCGTCGCGGTTGCTCGGCAAACTCCGGAAGGACATCACGCAGGACTGCCGGGAGGACTTCGTGCTCAGCATCACGGGCAAGAGGCCGGCCGTCTGCGTCCTCTCCAACCCCGACCAGAAGGGCAAGATGAGGAGGATAGACTGCCTCAGGCAGGCTGATAAGGTGAAATGATCCTTTTATCTTCTGTTAGATAAAAGTGGATTTTCGAAATGTACTTACTAGTATGTGCGCAATAACTTACGAATCATCATCATCATCATCAGCCTATTACAGTCCACTGCTGGACATAGGCCTCTCCAGTTGTTCGTCACTTAGAGCAAACATCTGGAGGATATACCCATAATCGCCACGCTGGGCAGGCGGGTTGGCGATCGCAGGGCGTAGCTTCTTGCTCCGGTGACGCTGCTGCCCGTCACCGGTCTTGAGTATTTAGCTACGCCTTCAATTGTGATGGTTATACCGCCACCAGTCGGTTGCCAGCGCCTCGTTTGTTATTCGGCAGGATGCACCACGGGCAGGTGAGGTTGGCTTGGAGCGAAAAGATGATCATAGGCCGCTCGAACTTTCGAATGAATAAACCAAATTGGATGATTCTTGGTTTTGTGTACTCGTTATTTTTAAGACAACATAATAAACAACATCAAAAAGATAGGTTAAAAAAATATGGAGATAGATACTAATTACGATGATGGTAAGTGATTCTGGACCATCCTCGTGGTGACGGATAAAGAATACAGATCTCTCTTTTCGTGGGAATTGTAAAAATCTATTTCTCGAGATTTCAGCTTCTGAGCCGATGGTAAGGTTTACCCGCCAGGCTTGCGAAGTGGCGACCATCATATGCCCAGCGAAGAACTGTGAAAAGGTTGGGGGAGATCTTTGCCCAGCAGTAGGAGCAAGTAGAAAAAGAAGAAGAAGATGAGTCTAACCCACCTCTTAAAACAAGCCGAAGCATACGGCCACACCCCTGTCCTGAATAGCCAGATCTAACTAACTAAACCCACTTTTTTCCATATTCCAGGTGTGGCGCCTAGACCTGGTGATGGTAATCCTGTTCAAAGCGATCCCATTGGAGAGCACCGACGGGGAGCGGCTGGAGAAGCATCCGGAGTGCACGCAGCCGGGCCTCTGCGTCAACCCGTACCACATCAACGTGTCGGTCCGGGAGCTGGACCTGTACCTCGCCAACTTCATTAACAGCTATGGTAATAGGGGCGACGGTCTGCCAGGTCTCTCGCTCAGTTACGTCTTTAGTTGGGCTGATGGGTGCATTTGTAATAGCCAAGATTGTTCTTGAAGGTCGAGGAACAGACTTGTGAGAAAAGTGGGTGTACTTTCAAATTTACTTTTCTGGAAGAAAGGGAGCAATTCGCTGTACCAAAAAGCAGGCATCTGTATATTCCAGGCAATGGCCATTCTCTTCTGGTAAAATTCTTTTCCACATTCTACTTAAAGTGTGACGAAAAGTTGAAGTACTTTCAAATTTCCTTCCCTTGAAAAAAAGGGATAGCCGTTGTGCCAAAAAGAAGGCATTCCAGTCAGTCGCCATCCTCTTGCAATGTCTTTTAATGTTCTACTAGAGGATCTCCTTATGGTAGAAAAAACAGATGACAAAAACAGCGTATGATGAATTTCATAAGTTATAAATCATATGCCTGTAAATTATTTAACCAATTTTATAGATAGCAATAAAAGTTACAAATGCAGTTATCAACTCCCTTTATATTATATTAGAATAAGATTTATTGTAAGACACAAAACAGAATCAACTAATTCATAGTTTTTAAAAGATTTCTGTTAACACCTTAATTACTTCCAATACCAATTCAAACTTAATTAATGGGCCTCAAGGCCGACATTAATTATGTAGTCATCATTCGCCTGCCCTGTTCCTATTATCTGGGGTCGGCGCAATATGTTTTCTTCTTCCATTCATCCCTATCAGCCGTCATGTTCCCATTCACTCCTTTCTCAGCCATATCATCACTCACGCAGTCCGTCTATCTTTTTTCGGGCGGCCTTGCCCCCTCCATCCAGCCACACTCATACTCATTACGGTCTTGGTCACCTGTCTCTCATCTTTTCTCATTACAGACCCGTACCATTTTATGGAGTACATTATGTAAATGATTTTGAAGAGTTGTGATTTGGTTGATTCTTTCTTAATAACGGTATTTAGATAGTTTGGCATTTATAGATACGAATTTAAGAGTTGATTAATATAAGTATACGGTTTTCGCTGGGTGACTGCGTTCCTTCATAGACTTTGACGTCGCTTACCATCAGGCGAGTTGCAGTCAAGCGCAAACCCATTTCGAATAAAAGAACCCTTTAAAAGCTTTCAGCTGTAACCCATCCGGTGTGTTTCAGATATCCTTAGCGGGTCGCTCTCCCCGCACCCGCCTAGGGACAAAGAGATCGAACACGACGCTAAGAGCAAAGGTAACAGGCCCTTCGATGTCGTGGCGTGTCGTGAGTTCTTTCTACAAATTTGATACAATCAGTGTGTGACGAAGATTTTGACCTATGCATTCCCAAGGGCGTATTGCTATATTATTTCCTGTTATTATGGTTATTAGAACCATGTCTTCAAACTTCCATCTTTGCCAAAGTTCCAGATCACATTTTAACTTGATGGAGTCGAATTTTTAATACTCCAATCCTTGTTTCTTTTATTCTAAAAGTTGTGAAAAGGTTTTTAAAGGGCAATGCGCGTGTGATACTTCTGGTATTGCAGGTGTCTATGGGATGCGGTAACCGCTCATCATCAGGCGGGCCGTAGGCTTGCCACCTTACACAATTGGTATAAAGAATAAAGCCTAATATTGGCAACTTACGAATAACTATGTCAGTATCAACCTCCATTTGTTTTCTCTAAGTTGTTTCATGATTGCTACAAAAATCAGATTTTCTCATCACCATACTTAAGTTGGCGCCCAACGTGTTGCAGTTTTAGTATTTTGTTCAAAAGAGTTGTATGAAGTAAAACGAATACAAAGATCATTATTTTTGAGTACACACGGTCAGCTTAGTCAACACTGATTGTAATAGTTGAAAAAATTAAGAAAGAACAAATGTTTTGATTGGTTTCGCACAAAAACATTTTGATGTTTTAATTTTTTTGTTTACGGTATTTCTGCATTTATTTTTAAATATTTGACATTTATTAATCCCAGCATTGGCTTGCACTCACACCTCTCATGCTTCATTTGAAATCAAAATTGCAACGAGTACGTAATGTTTGGTCGTTTGTTTTTGAACTTTTTTATATTCGTAGTCGGTGTTCTTTCTCTTTTCTATATCATTAACTTCAATGCTTTTCTAACCTATAAAAACTGAGCTTGTTTATTCATCAAAGTCTTTGATGAACATTTTCTTCGTAAACAACAAAACATTCCTATTTCAGTAACCTTATGAACTTAGAAAAGCACTGATTTTAGTTTTAGTACTGAAGTTTTCACTTGTGGCTTGATCTAAGAGCATTTTTGTAATGATCACTGTAAATATTATACAGGTCACTTAGAAACCCTATATTATTTTCTTAATATTTGGTGTATTTCTTTTTAGAAGTGTTGTATTGTGTAGATTATGTGGGAATTAGAATTAATTTAAGAATGGTTACTTGATAAGCAAGCTCAAATAATTGAGGTTGTTCAATGTCTACGGAAGTTAAATTCTTCGTTTCATTTAAATCTTCGTTTCATTTGTTTAGTGTACAAATGAATGAGGATACGTACATATGCAATGTTTTATTTATTATTCTTACATTAATGTCATTACAGCTTCATTCTAAAGACTAGTTTATGTCAGCTTCAACCAAAATGTTCGATTTTCGCTTGCTGTTTTGTCGATTTCATAAAAGTATTTATTTATTCCCAAGAAGCATATCCTAACCTCATTATGCTAATCTTTAACCAATAACCTTTATATTTTCAATGTTACAAAAGTTTGGATGCAACGAAGAAATTTCCAACACCCACCTCCATAGTTTATTTCCAGAGATGACAAATATCCGATAGTTTAAGAGCCCTTAGCCCAGGGGCCCAGTCTTAACGAGTGTATGAACTATTTGCAGGCTATAGCCACAATCCGTACAACGGAGTAATTTGCAACGATATTATTTTAGCCACTGGCGTCTTCTCTTCGAAGGAACTATGGAAGTTGTCAAAAGGTATGTCTGGTTTTGTATTAACATACTAAGGTTTGCTCTCATCACTCGCTGTTAAGATCTTGGTATCTTTTTGATCGAATTCTTGGTTTCTTCAATTTAAATAGGAGTTCAGAGATTGGGTTGCGGTAAATTGCCCGTCCCAACTATCTACTCCTTTGTAGTGGCTACCTCATTGGTTTAGTGGGAGCTTTGTCATCTTTATCTATACACAATACATACCTATTACAAAAAAAATATTGTTACTATATTTCAAAAGTATGTCGGTGATACATCACCGTGCATCGAGAGCCCGGTCTGGCCGCCTCAGGCTAGTTTCCTTTGAAATTTGTCGCAGTAGCCATAATTTGACAGGACAGTATTATTAGTAAGACAAGCTGAGTTAGCGTTACCAACCAGATATCTGTCAAGAATCCTATCAGCAAGTGGTGAGATCGGACTTAAAAGACGTAGAGTTGCATTATTACTGATCTTTCTTCTATCTAATGCTTGTTCTATTTTGTAATTCAGTGAACGCTTCGAATTTACCAATTTGATCATGATTGGATCACGCAATTACTGTTGCATTGATTCAGTCAGTATTGATTTTATCTTACGAGTAAAATATTGCTCTTGACCTTTATGTAGCTAATTATGTCTTTTGCAATTAATTTCGTTACCAAGATGTGTCTCTTTTGGACGATTTATTACCACCTGGTGAGTTGAGTTATAGTGAAATATAAGCCCCTTTCCTTATTCCCCTAGTTGAACAGTAAACTGTATTTAAAAACACGTAGGTACAGTAGGTACAGGTTGTTTCTTTTGCCAAATATTTCACTCCACACAACTGATCTGGAACGGAGCCGAGGGCAGAGGTATTTGCTCTTTCCTGGACCAGGAGTGCCTGGCAGGATACGGACGTATACTTCTGCGCTACTCGAGTTCTTGCTAGTTACTACCCACTGGCGATAGAGGGGGGTTAAGTGGGTATGCCCCACCATTCTGGGAGGTGTAAGTCCCAACAACTACGCTTACTGGACTCCCCCCGGATTCAGCGTGAAATTGCCTAATGAAACTCCCCTTAAAAAGACTTTAAGCATCATATTTTGATCACTCAATTTTGACAGCTTTGACATATGACGTGACATTCTGTTCCAGCTTCAATCCTTCAAGAGACTGGGTCCGAGTCTCCAAGTGGGTCCGGAGGCGGCATAAAGCTGGAGTCGGGGTACTACTGCGGGTACAACAGTCCAGCGCCACCCGCCTTCGAACCTCCGCCTGAGAGAGCCACACCCTCAATGATTGTTGGACCTTGCTTTAGTGAGTTTCTATAGATTAAGTTAAAGATCAAGATATTGTAAAAAAACTGACATACATCGACATTACACATATCGTCATCGAGCTCTTCTTTGAGATTATAAGAACTATAATATATTATAATGTCCACAAGAGCTCGAGGCTCCCCAATAAGGGCAACAGGGCTTGTTTTCTAGAGAGGAACGCATGAGGCACCTCTCACGCCGTATATGAGGGCATTTGGCGTGTGATGTGAAACTCACATCTCCCAGAATGGGTGGGCATACCTACCCACTAAAATTGCCTGCCCCTGGCCAGCCGCAGATGCCAGCGGTGCACTCCTGAGGGGGATAGACATTGGTCAAACACGGGCCATAGGACAAATGCGGGTCGAACGAATTCGCACCACCTTAGATCTTTCCGAGCTTACTCGCGATGTTGCTTGGTATCAAATATTAGATAAAAATATCTTATTTTTTGACGACATAATCGCCTACGACTGATGGAAAACGAAAGAGAAGCAAGTCGCTGTGACAGCGGGCAAGTTACTGATCAGTTACGTATCAGATTCGCTATGCCCCACGTCTCTTAATCGACCATCTCAGCGTATTAATCTTGCATCACACATCCACGCTCGTTTCACATTGACAGCGTCAACACGAAATAACCCAATTAACGCGTGTTGTAACACGTGGCGCGTTAAAAATAGCGCGTTATTAATACGCGCTTGGTCGCGACGTGTGGGTCTGCCCGCGAGATAGCGCGTCTTCATTATAACGCTACTTGTAAACGAAAGAGCCACAAAAGTTTATTATTTAAAATCACTTACTCTTACTACTTAATATTATAAACTAACTATGCCAGCGGCGTCGCACGCGTGGATATCGGGTTTCAAAAATAACGGACTTCCTAAATATCACATTCCATAAATTGACTTCCACGCAGTTAAGGTTTAGGTTGCTATGGTAACGTTTTCAATACACGTCAGTTTGAAAGATAGCTTTAAATTTTTCTCACCTTTACATTATTAAACTTTTAGCACGGATCCCTAACGTTTCTTTTTTTTTGGGCTATTTGGCTCTGCACGATTTGTGCTTCAGCCAAATCCCTAACGTTTTTTATAAATATAATATACCCTATGTTCACCGGGGATAGTGTAGCTTTCCCACAGTGAAAGAATTATTCAAATCGGTCCAGTAGTTTCGGAGCCTATTCATTACAAACAAACAAACATACAAAAATAGGTACAAATCTTTCCTCTTTATAATATTAGTGTAGATACTACTATGATGACTGATATTTATCTATGAACCCCATGACGTCATGATCACGCCGCACCCTCGTTGCAGACATCCCCCACAGCTCGGCGGGGCTGAGCGCTGCGCAGGCGCCGCTCGTGCCCTCCAACACCATATTCTACCAGCACGCGCCGCCCCCCACCGACACACATCCAACAGGTATGAGTTTGATTAGATTAAAACTAGCTGTGCTCGCGACTTCGTCCGCGTGGAATAGTTATTTTTTCCCCGTTTTTTTTTTACATTTTCCATTATTTCTTCCCTCCTAGTAGTTGCAGCGTGATGTTATATAGCCTAAAGCCTATTCAACACAAAAATAATTTTTCAATTCGGACCAATAGCTCCTGAGATTAGCGCGTTCAAACAAACAAACAAACTCTTCAGCTTTATAATATTAGTTAAGATATGTTCTAGCTATGGAGTGACTTAGGGGAGACCTTCGCTCAGCAGTGTATAACATAACCATCACAACTGAAGGCGTAGCTAAATACCACAGATCGTAGACGGGCAGCAGCGTCGCTGGAGCGAGGAGCTACGTCCTGCGATCGCCAACCCGCCTGCCCAGCGTGGCGATTATGGGCAATAGATGTTGGCCCTGAGTGGCGAGCAGCTGGAGAGGCCTTTGTACAGCAGTGGACTGCAATAGGCTGGTGATGATGATGATGAAGAGATGATAGGTCGCTCTCTTACATCCCCTTATGTTAATTGTCATTTGGGGATTTGTCTTAGTCACCACGCTTGGCAGGTGGGTTGGTGACCGCAGTAGGTTTTATTTGTATCCAGGTATACACTGCTGCCCGTTTTCTGGTATTCCATTAGTCGGCTTTTATGACACCCACGGGTTGGAAACCACACAGAAGGGTTTGTGTAATCCAAGAAAAGGGTAATTTGTATTCTAATCAACTTAGGGTGATTATGACACGCGGGAGCATGTCAGCCAAGTTACAGCGAAGAAAACTGACTAACCTCACTAAGTGTATATTTACACGATCCGTTTGGGACCACTGTTTACCCTTTCGTAACTCGAGAACTACTCGAATTGGACACACCAAATTTGGTTTATATTATATCTATTAATCTATTAATTACAAACGTTTTTTTCGTCTGCAGCATCAGAACAGTTAACAAGCCAGCACAGTAGCGGGAAGTATGATGGAGCGCCGCAGGACTCTTTGGACTTCGTGACGTTCGTCTGTCAAGAACCCTCTGCGGATGTTCAGCAATTACAGGTTAAACTTTTATTAATTACTAGCTGTGCCAGCGGCGTCGCATGCGTGGATATCGGGTTTCAAAAATAACGGACTTCCATTTATAATGGTGCCTAAATTTTAACTTAGACCTCTAACAACCGGTTATACCGTCACCAGTCGGTTGCCAGAGACTCGTCTGCTTCGAGATAATACCAACGTTCTTCCAAGGTCACCAGTAGGCAGCGGCTAAGCTGTGCCCCTGGCATTGCATAGTCTATGAGCGGTGGTAACCGTTTAACATCAGATGGTCCGCTTGCTCATCTGCCACCTACAGCAATAAAAAAAAGCAAATGAATTAATATCCCAAGACATGCCACGCTGGGCCACACAGCATTATCTAGCCCCAAATTAGGCCGAAGCTTTTTTTTATAAATAAATAGTATTATTCATAGAAAACACCCAGACCAATACAAACAGACAAGTTCATGCACACAAATGTGTGTACTGTGCGGGGATCGAACCCACGACCCTTGGTTCAGAAGGCAGAGGTCACTACCAAATGAGCCATCGAGCCAGTCAAAAGATTAAATTGATCATTTTTTTATGCGAGAGGCGGCAGACGAGCAACTGTGATGCCTGATGGTAAGCAGTCGGCACCGCCCATTGACACCCGCAACTCTGGGTAGCTCCCTAGCTACCCTAGCGACCCTTCGCTGCTGAGTTTAGGTCATACAAAAACCTGCTACCTAAACCTGGTAACTCGGTACTACACTCCTCCCACCTTCCAGGTCCAGAGTCTGTCCAGGAGTCCGAAGCCGGCGTACTTCAGCAGTACGATGTTGCCGCCACCGCCGTTGCCGCCGATGGCCCGCCCCGTCGCCATTATCAGGTCAACAGGTGAGCTTAGCGACCCTCGAAATGACGTGTCATTTCTGGTGGTCCACGTAGGAATAGCCTGCAGAAAGTCAAAAAGTTTTTTTTTAATAAGAGAAGCTTTCAAAGGAAAAAACATGTTGTGCCGACCCCACTTAGAGCGGGATAAGGGCAGGAAAATGATGATGATGATGAAGAGGAGCTTTCAAGATGATGATGACCTCACTCCACCTGATGGTAAACGGTCGTGAGGTCCAAAAGTTAGGTCGACAGGCATAATAGTTGTTTACCAAGTAGGATTACTTTCTTTGAAAGTCTTACAAATAATAATAATGGGAAAGTTTCTGCTCGGATCACTCATTGCCGGGAGAGATCTTTCCGAATGGATTTGTGAATAGCCATTCAGATTAATTATTTCTGACTTACTACCGCACTCACCACTGCCACCCATAGCAATAAAAAAAAAAACTTGCCTCGAAATTTTACTTTTGCAACGAAAGGCCCGTATTCAGCGTAGAACGCGCTCGTAAACCTGACAAGACCTCTACTCGTTTCCAGCTGGCGAGATGGTGGGCAGCGGCGGGGGCTCGCCCGCGTCCCCCGAGGTGCGCTCCCCTCCCGCCTCCCCACGGAGGCGGTCCCCCCACGCGTACCGCACCGACTGTCATCCGCCCATCTCGCATTTCAACCATTTCCACACGCAGCAACAGGTATGTACCATCGTAACCAGTACGTGGATCAACCGCGTGACTCAGTCTTTTTTCTTGTTTGCGACCAGGAGTAGAGCGAGAATAGTGGTCCTGTCATCACCACTACAACATCATTAGTAGGTGTCGCGACGGATCGGTCGACGCACGGGAGGAGACGCGCGGGCGGAAGGTCCTGACGTCGGCGCGCGCGCAGTCATCGGACAGTCGTCCCTACACACTCACTATATCCAGACGGCTACCGCGAACCAATCTCGATCGGGAACCTCCAACCGCCCTCAATATTCTATCACCACCATCCGGCTCGAAGGACCAATGGTCCTTCGAGCCGGATGTCTTCTATAGGTCTTGGTGGTAAATAAAATGGACTGTAAACTTGATAGGCGCTGGTTTATTGTAATCTTCGAAGTACAGCTGACGAACGTGGTCGCCTCTTGTAGCTGCCGATGCTCGGACGTACACGCAGTTGTTTCCAATCATTAAGTAAGCAAACGCGAGCGTTTAGGCGGATGACCTTAGAAGAACTGCTGGCAGTTGCTGGATGGGGGAAGCCGAAGAGAAATGTGGCGTGAATTAAAGGAGGCCTACGTTCAGCAGTGGACGGACCAAGGCTGTTGATTGATTGAATTAAGCAATGCGTCTGTCAATATCGTCAAGAATCAGAAAGTGTCAAGAGGCCAGAGTCGTAAATAGGATACCTACAATCTATTACTCGTACTTATATTGTTCGAACATTTCATCAAAGAAGAATACTTTTTACTTAACCCTAATCTCCTCCCCTTAGTATATAAGGGGAACATGACATAGGGATAGTTTCTCTGTTGGTACTATGAGAGTAGAGGCGAAACGTTCTGTGCGAGTTTTTAGAACTTGCACCATATAACGGTGCCTATTTTCCGTATCATTTTTTTATGAAACTAGCTGTGCCAGCGGCGTCGCTCGCGTGGATATCGGGTTTCAAAAATAACGGACTTCCATATAATACCCATCTATACCTTGTGCCCAAGTTTTAAGTTAGACCTCTAGCAATACATTGGTGAAAACCGCATTCAATTCTATGCAGTAGTTTTCGCGTAATGCGCGTTCAAACATACAGGTTTCAATTTCTCGCGTTTTCCCAACACTTCCCGTCACTGCTCCGCTCCTATTGATTGTAGCGTGATGAAAAGTATCCTATAACCTGCCCAGGAGTATGAAGAATAATTGTACCAAGTTTCGTCAAAATCTGTTCAGTAGTTTTTTTTTCTATAACGAACATACAGACAGACAGACAGACAGACAGACAGACAAAAATTTTACTGATTGCATTTTTGGTATCAGTATCGATCACTTATCACCCCCTGATAGTTATTTTGAAAAAATATTTTATGTACAGAATTGACCTCTCTACAGATTTATTATAAGTATAGATAGGGGACTGACGAGCAGGCGGCTCACCTGATGGTAAGTGATAACCGCCGCCCATGTACATCTGCAACATCAGGAGTTACAGCTGCGCTGCTGGCCTTTAAGAAAGAGGTATGCTCTTGAAGATTTGAGGGTCGTATCGGTCCGGAAATACCGCTGGCGACAAAGCATACCATAGTTTAGCTGTGCGGGGCAGAAAATTGCGACAAAATCCAGCACGAGCGATGATAAAAAGATTTCTTATTTACTCTCGCTCTTACTACTATAAAAACTAAGTTGTAACACTTCATTTTCACTTTTAGGTATATGCAAGCTACGGCTCAATAGGCGGCGTGGGCCTGGGCGGGGCGGTGCCGGGGGTGGGCGGCGTGGGCGGCGCGGGCGGCGGCGGCGTGTCGCCCCCGGGGGGGCTCGGGCTCTACGCGCCAAGGGCGTCTACTAGAGCACCACCGAGGTAAGCCTAGGTTTAATATAAATACGTTTTGCTTAGAAGGTTGGTGACAATGACTTGGGGAAGACGGTTGGCGTTCTCTGGGGGAGGCCTACGTTCAGCACTGGACAGCAATGGCTGATCATGACTAAGAAAAGTGGCAGTAGGCCGGTCGTCGTCGAACCGATCTGCCCATTTGCGTGGACTGTGCTGGCGACGTCAGGGCGCAACACGCCCTGACGGAGATTTTTAGTGAGTATTCCCTGCCTCCCTACTATCTTAAGGCAGGGTGCAGCCATTCCATTTCTCGAGGGCGGTCTGATTCCCACATACCCTTCCACTTTTCCTCCGACCAATGGGGATATCTATTATTGATTGAATGACAATATTGTTTTCAGGTGGAATGCCCCGTTCACGAGTTTGGAAGACGAGTTCAACATCATGACGGCGCCCACGGGAGCTGATCACGTAGTACTATTAGATGACGGTGCGTATGGTACGATTATTATTATTATTACACAAATGCTAGTCTTTTCTTTTTTTAAGACAGAGGGGACAAACGGGCCTCAAGGTCACCTGATGCGCAAAACGTACCGTGGATGACTTTCAACTATCAAGATAAGAATATGAATTTATTTATTGTCTAGTTACATACAATAGGACAAAGCTCAGCTGATGCTGCCGCGGGAGCGCGTCACTGGCAGCGCTGGTTTTCAGCTTTACCCTGCCCTCTGAGGTGTTAGTGGCGGGCTGAGTGTATATGGCTGAGTCGTGACACTAACTTAGTTAAACCAAGCTGTAACTATTAACTTAATGATTAAGATCTTAATGATGGTCTTGAATTGTTAGGTACAATGATGAAAAATAGTAGCTGGTTTTAGATTCAATTATTCTTCAAAACACCCGCCATGAATAAACGGTAAAAAACACAGAGGCTTAACAATCCCAACATCCATGTGTAAAGTGACATGAATGGCTTTGGCTTGTGCTTCAGCATTGTGGGTTTCAAGGTGTAATGCCACGGGGTGTGGAGTACTTAGGCAGGGCATAGCGAATCCTCGCTTGGATTGAGCCGCCCGTCCGGGGACGGACCTCCACCCAATGAAATACCGCAGCCAAATGACCCAGAGGCACACAATGGCTTCCCTACGCATGATGGAAAGCGAAAGAGAAGCCCAAGTCGCTGTGACAACGGCAAAAGTAACTAATCAGTTACCTGTCAGTTTCCACCGCCATGCTGGCTCTACCCTAACCACCCACGAGCTCCGGAAACCCTTCTCACCGGCAGAAACACGACCCGGAGATCATTTGGCTGCGGTATTCTATAGGGTGGAGGTCCTTACCCGGACGGGCGGCCCAATTCGAGCAAAGATTCGCTATGCCCTAGCTCTCTATAAAATAAAGACGATACTCTTTTTTTTTCCACAGAACGCTTCTTCCAATCCAGCGTGATAACTTCCGAGGCTACGGCGATGGACACCACCGCGTCCGTAGGGCCGGTGGTGGAGGCCGACGACATCGCCCCCGACAAGCCAGCGCCGGACCTGCACTCGCCGTGATCCTCGCCCCCCCCGCCCAGGTACGACAAGCCCCCCCCGCCGCCCGGGACCGTGCTCAGGTGGACCCCGGCCCCGCTGCCCCACTGGAGGCCTGTCACGCATAGGACTGTTTAACTGTAACCTCATTGGATACCTCACGGGGGAGTGACGGGGTATATGGGACTCTGGACCCCTGCTGCCCCACTGGAGGCCTGTCACGCATAGGACTGTTTAACTGTAACCTCATTGGATACCTCACGGGGGAGTGACGGGGTATATGGGACTCTGGACCCCTGCTGCCCCACTGGAGGCCTGTCACGCATAGGACTGTTTAACTGTAACCTCATTGGATACCTCACGGGGGAGTGACGGGGTATATGGGACTCTAGACCCCCGCTGCCCCACTGGAGGCCTGTGACGCATAGGACTGTTTAACTGTAACCTCATTTCTACGTGATCCTCGATTGGATACCACACGGGGGAGTGACGGGGTATATGAGACTCTGGACCCCCGCTGCCCCACTGGAGGCCTGTCACGCATAGGACTGTTTAACTGTAACCTCGTTTCTACGTGAACCTTGATTGGCTGCCATACGGGGGAGTAACGGGGTATATGAGACTCTGGACCCCTGCTGCCCCACTGGAGGCCTGTCACGCATAGGACTGTTTAACTGTAACCTCGTTTCTACGTGAACTTCGATTGGATACCTCGGCATTTTTTTTGTTGTTGTCTAGTACAACCTTCGGCTTAGTTTGGGGCTAGATGGCGATGTGTGGAACAGTGTGGCATGTCTTGGGTTATTAAAAAGAATATTTCCCAACCACTCAGGGGAGTGACGGGGTATATGGGACTCATGCCGCCCTCAGGAAAATAGGGAGGACGGTCTAGAAAAAAGGTGGGTAGACTGAAACAGGTCCGGTCCCTCTGTCAAGCGCTTTTTGGGTGTTCCCATGGTATCTTCGGACAAAGACTGTTTAGCGAAAATGTTTGATGCTTTTTTTCACACATTCGTACGTGTTATCTTTACGTTTCGCACTTAACGGCGCAAAATATTATTAAAACAGACACAGTTTGAGTCACAGAGTTTGAGTAAACCTTGTACTAGCGGTTTGCTATGTGCTTTATCATTTATTTTCTTTGAAGTCGGATGTTAAAGGTCAGATTGTTTAACAAGTATAATACAAAAATAACAAAAAAATCCGAGGTATGTAATTGAAATTTAAATGCAATTAATGTTTCGATGCATCCAAAGTCATTAACGAGTATCATCATCAAAAGAAAATGAGGGTACACCATAATTGAACTTTTCATTGAACTGTGAAGTGTTGATGCATTAACTTGTTCACTATCAAACCTTCGTTTGAATGTTACCTATAGTAACATGTCTGTCTATAAGCGTAAAAACTGAAAAACTAGTCTTTAAACTGTAATACTCATTTACATACTGGGTGGTGGTTACATATAAGATTAACAAAGATGGCAGCGGTAGTAAGACGTGGGGATAAGTGTAAATATTAAACGGGATCGTGGGCGAACTATGTAGTTGAAATTTAGATTTTACAATGAACCGGCTTGTCGGTAGTCTGTGGCAACTACAAAAAGCCGGTACAAACAAGTCCTATTTAATTAACCATGGCATTCGGACCGAATTCGGCCTCGAAGTAAAAGAGCTTCTATTCTGTTTGAAATGGGATTACTTGAAGGTTTTAATAGCTCCATTGTTTTAACTGGCGGTTACTGTTTAATATCTGACAGAGGCGGCTCGCCTGCAACCTATAGCAATAATAACTCTATAGGAGAATTAGATAAGTATACAAGGGATGGATGAAGGATTTATGAAAAAAGCCTTCAAATATAGGAATTTTAAACATGATAGAAAATGTATTATATCGTGGCCGAATTTCGCTTTCTTTGCTTCAAATGTGGAATGGTTTAACCTTGTAGCGTCGGCTTAACCCAGCGCCATCTACCGGCGAAATAGCAACCGCAGACCGCCGACACAGCCAACATTTATTACTCATTAAGGCGATAACAAAATACAATACTCCAACGATAATTATGTAAAAATAAAGCTACGAAAATTAAAAAACAACATTATTATATTCTAATATTTTTATAGAATATAAAACAAGTATGATATGATCAAGCCTTCCAGTAATTTAGTCAAATAAAAAAATGTTAATTGAGAGTACAGCTTGTGAAGTATTTTTTTTGCTAAGCTGTAAGACAGTTAGGAAAGCGGAATGTGAAAATAATGCTTCCAATACTAGCGTCAAAACAATATTTTGATTGACGAAAGTGTGATATTATAAGTTGTTTTTTGTTTCATTGTTGTGTGTTTTGTATTGAAATGATAGAATTAAGCGGTATTAGATTACATTTTTTTTAATTTATTGAATGAATATTTAAGAAAGACGAGCCTTGCTTAAGAGATTAGTTTAGTTGTAAATTAGTGGCCATATTTTGTCGTATTTTGATTCGAATGAGCCATCCTTGTAGTAATTGTTTCGTTTGCAATGGCTTAAGTGCATTTTATATGCATTATTGAATGTAGGCGGGAAGCTGTGTCAAAGGACAATATAAAATATTCTATAGGGCTATGTAAGATTTTTTTTTAAACTTTAGTGGCTTAGTCATGAATTTTAAATGATTTCTATGTAATGTCAAAACTTCAGCAGCTTTTAATAAAATTAAATTCAAATGAAAGCTTACATTTGTTGTAACGAAAGTAAACGTTTTGGCCAATCATTTTGACGGGCTGGCTAGCTGGTTTTATAAAGAGTAATATCTCCTGGCTTGTACAGACATATTAAACTCATGAAGTTGTGAACGATAGTTCCAAAGCAAGAACGAAAAGAGAACTAAGTCACAAAAGAGTGAGCAATTATGTACCTTATATAATAAAAAACCTTTGCTTACATTTAAGCATGTTTCAGTATAGAAGCCCTTGCTACATTTTGTTGTATTGTCCTTACAGTCAAGAGTTTTCGATATGCAGAAGGATGCTGCAATGCACAAACCCTTAAACCAATAATACTCAAAGTGCAGAGCACAAAATTTGTGTTTATTTTTATACTTTATTACCAACTTATTATTTACCATGTGCTGATGTAAGAACTAGTAAGTGTTTAGTGCTTATTTTTGATCTCAATACAGCTCTTTAAATCAAATAAAGTGGCCATTCGAATCGAAAACGACAAATCGATTAATTGTAGTTCGACGGTTGTCGAGGGACGTTTTATAGGTGCCTTTCATAAAAAAAGTAAAGTTAGATACTTGTAAATTGTAGAGTTCTTTTAATAAATCCATCCGCTCATAACTGTAACTTTGCAATTCATTAATAATTAATTAAACTTAAGATAACGCATTGTTTTCTGTAACCAAATGTGGAAACTACTTTATAAGGCGTAAACGAAGATATTTTTGGTTACAGAATAAAATAAGTAAATCCCTCCTCCTTCTCTGATTACCGTCCTATATCCATATTACCATTCCTGTCGAAAGTGCTAGAGCGCGTTGTTCACCAACAGCTCAGCGGGTTCCTCTCTAAAAATCACCTCCTAAATCCTTTCCAATCTGGTTTCCGTCCCGGTCATAGTACGGTTACAGCTTTGGTCAAGATTACCGATGATATTCGTCGTGGTATTGACAGTAGATGTCTTACAGTGTTGGCGCTACTAGACTTTAGTAATGCTTTTAACACTGTGGATTTCGACATTCTGCTTGGCCTTCTCCGTTCTCTTAACATATCTCCATCGGTGGTTGACTGGTTTCATAGTTATCTGTATGGTCGCCGGCAGCGTATTCATGCTGATGACTTTTTATCAGCCTGGTGTGAAATAGGTGCCGGTGTACCTCAGGGTGGTGTCTTGTCTCCGTTACTTTTTGCTATCTTCATCAATTCTATCACTCTTAACCTTTCTTCATTCTACCATCTCTATGCAGACGACCTACAGCTATATACTCAGGGCGGCCTTGACAACTTGCCTAATGCCGTTTCTGTCTTAAACTTGGACCTGAAGCGTATTTCTGAATGGAGCAAATCTTTTGGTTTAAAGGTGAATCCTACTAAAACCCAAGTTATTGTCTTTGGGGGGAAACAGGTGATATCGCGTGTGAATTGGGCTTCACTTCCACCCATTACATTTGACGGGGTCCAAATACCTTACAGCAGCGTTGTTAAAAACTTGGGGGTTTTTATGGACAGCAGTTTGTCCTGGGACGCACACATCAAGGAGGTTAGCAGGAGAATGTTTGCATCGGCTAGTTCCATCAATAGATTACGCAATTTCTTACCGGTACCCACTAAGATTGCGCTAGTACAGGCCTTACTGTTGCCTATTCTGGACTATGCAGACACATGCTATTTAAATCTCAGCGAAGCACATCTCGACAAGCTTGAACGCCTCCAAAACTTCTGCATTCGTATTGTCTTCGGTCTACGAAAGTATGATCATGTCTCGGAATTTCGAGCTCAGTTAAAATGGCTTCCTATCCGTCGTCGCCGCGATCTCCACGCCTTGTCATTACTATTTTCGGTACTGTTCAATCCTCGATCACCCCCTTATCTCAAGGAGCGTTTCCAATTCTTGCAGTCCACCAAGGAACACGGCGTGCGATCATGTCGTGATCTCAAATTAAATTTCCCTCCCCATCTTACAAAATCCTATTCCCAATCTTTCACTGTACATTCTATACGACTTTGGAACTCCTTACCCCTTTCTATCAGACAATCCCAAACACTTCCAGCGTTCAAGTCTCGTGTTAAAAGTTATTTCCTATCCCTGTAACATCTCTGTCCTTTACTATTCTATCTAGTGTCTTCTTTTTCCTTTCCGATTTCCTTCAAGCTGTTTAGTTTTACTGAGTCCATAGTATTATAATATGTAATATTTAGTTATTATGTTTATATTAAATATGTATTAATATATTCTATTTACTTCCATCATTTATTTATTTAAAATATTATTTATCTTAATTGTAATCAGTTCTGCACTACTTTACCCCTCTCTTCAGCATATATCCTCTACCTGAAGGTTGTCTGGAAGAGATCGCTTTCGGCGATAAGACCGCCTACATTGTACTACTATATCTGTATAACATCTTTTTCCTGTACATGTTTTATTTTGGTGCAATAAAGAGTATCTATCTATCTAAAATAAGGACAAATAACCATCATCCTTTACCTTCGAAATTCTAGTTACTATTGTACTTAATTTTGTTTTTCAGTCAAACGTTTTTGTTTCAAAACCGAGGCCATACGAGAAAAGCTAGTCATTAGAGTTACAATGTAAATTTAATATAACTTAAAATGAAAAAATATTTACATATATAATGCCCCTTACGCTTATTAGTAAGGGGTCCAACCTAAAATTGTGGCCAAATTACACTTAATAAAATCCAAATATATATACACGATTTTTAATAGATCTAGATTTGTAAGTAATATAAGTTGTAGTGAAATAAATATGGTGGTGAATGAGATGTGACAGCTTCAAATAAACTTAGACAAAAACGAGACAGTGAGTTACGGAATTTGTAAGTATGTCCAAATGACGCTAATAATTATTATGCGACTAATATACCTTCGATAAAGAGTAAATAGTTAAAGAAAGAGGGTATATAGAGCGTCTACTACTGTCAATCTACACGTCTCGATTTTTCGTCCTACATAGCGCTACCCATACAATCTTGATCGTCCAGGTAGAGTCGTATCATTGCGGATTATTTGTCGGCTTAAGAAAGAAATAATTTTACTGGCAGCACAAATAAGAGACGGGTTGGTTAAACATACACAGGAATACTTAAGCGTACTATTAAATGAAATGCGGCGTCTGCGCAGAATTCCCGCTTAAGGAAAAGGACTTATGATATGAACCACCAAAACTGACCTGTCGTTCGGTTACTAAGATAGGTTACTACTGAGATGGCGTTACGCCTATCTCAACAATATTCCTTGTTTATCGATGATATTTGAAAGTTTCATAATGAGTTGTGTTGAATATAATACTCAATATAAGCTGTCACATTGTTCATAACAAAAATCACCAGTTAAGTAGAAGCGATTACGTTTAAAACAATAATATTCAGGCTTTTTCTTTTCTCATAGATTTTATATATTATTAATTTTATTAATTAACGTTACTAAATTCAGTTGATGCCTTAATAATTCTTCGTTTAACGTAGGAACATAGGATATAGGTAACTTAGCAATAAACGAGAAGCAATAATTGTAAAACTAATTATAAACAGCTTTAGTGAAGCTAGAGATTGGTACTGAGAGTAGTTTGATCCTATATTCATAACAGTTGACTTGCAAAATATTTTTTCTATAGACGAAACGTGGCTGACAGACTGGGTTATATAAAATTGGAAGTTAAACTTAGAAATGCAGTTTGGTACAATTATAACATAGCTATTTCACAAAACAAAATAACTATATTAGACTATAAAATACAGCTGTAATAGTTCAACTAGGCAGACGGCGGAAATTAGTCAATTGCTAGCTATAGACATTAGAAGATATAAAACAGTTAGAAAATTAAATAGTAATGTCACTTAAGGCTTGTTGATTACATTGATTCGAAGAACCTACACAATTTTGTCGTATTGTACAATCTGAACGAGGTGACCTTGTAAAGCGGTATGGCAGTATAATATTGGTGACGAATTTAAAAGCTCATTGGTGCCGAAAATTCTAGACTGTGATTCAATTGTTCATTCTGAACGTGTCTTATATTGAAATAGTTGTTTTGTATGATTGGCAATGTGCACAGCTAGTGCTAAAATGAGTAATACACTGTATTATTACAAAAGATGGACAGAACATGTTGTATGAAATGCATTTGTTATTATTGTAATAAAGATTTGTAACCAGATAAATGTAATGCAAAGAGGTGTAATTAAACTTTTATTTTATTATCAGCATTAGTAGATTGGGTAGTAATTTATTAATAGCTTTGCGATGAGTTTGTTATGTCAGTGACATATGCAATAATTTCATTATGAATATTTAATAACGTTATGAACACTATGTTATGGCTAAATGGTTTCATATGCCACTGTACATACATTTTTTTGTTTTTAATTAGCACCACTGTTACGATATGGAGTAATAATTGAAAGCCTAAACATTATGTGCCTTAGATACAACAATATTGTATGATATTTATGATGCGTTCTATACAACGTGCTAACTAGAAATAAAGATAAACGTTATTTTCAAAGCCTGGAACTTGAATAATTATCTTCATTGTTAGAGTTAATTTCAGCGAAGGCTTATGTATTGACCTTTAAAGATTTTGTATCACCCAGCACTTTCCTATCTTCCAGCTGATATTCTTTGTAATATTGAACCTAATATCCAATTTGTTTAAAACCTGTTGTTTTGTCAAAATTATGAAAAAACTGGGCACCCAACAGTCTGGAAATTTATTTCGAATCCAGAGTATATTACTATTATAACCCTCATCTAATGTTTATTCTACAATTAAGTAACGCTTTAATGCGTAGTTTGCTGAAAATATAAATACTTCTAATATATTATATAATTTTAGTAACTACCTACATTATACCCATTTATGTACCTATTATATACTTTTACTGGCATGTATATCTTAACCTACGCCACGTTTGAATTAGGCACGCTTTTTATTTGAAAAGAATAGTAGATAAAATATTTCATTCTCGCATGGCTTTTTACTATTATCAATAATTGAAAAAGTATTATATTCTTCAAATTATATATTTTTAATTTAATAAAATTTTTTTTCGATTCACATAATCAATAAAAGTTCTTTATGAACTTCAATCCGTCTTATTATTAAGTTTGTGGATTACTGAAATTGAAATAACATACATACGTAAATAGAAAATAATTATAAGTATAATTAACCAATAGAAGAATACTCCTAGTTATGAAATTTTAGTTGATTGTATGTGCAATTATAATTAATTGTTTTTTAGCGAATTTATTAAATAATTCTAGTGTACCTACTCGTGTCCATGACCATATTGTTTGTAAATATGTTCCGGAGTGTACTTATTTATAATTTTTTACTTGTATAATTTCAAATTAGAACGAATTTATGTACAACGTTCATTTTAACTTATGTCCTGTGCTTTCATATTTTTAAAGTTCATTTTTTTATATTTTTATTTGTACTTAAGCCGTAATGGATCAAATGTAACTATTTGCATTGAATATACGTGTACCAAATGTCGACCGTTTCTCGAAATCCTTCGAATAGTTCATTTGATGCATGATAAACTAATGATAGACTTGTAAAAATGTTATAACATGTATTTTTAACCTATACATAGTAAGATATTTATAGATTTTTAGTCGTTTAATTATTTCGAACGACTTGTTATAAAGAAAATTGGTGCTTAAAGCTTAAACAAAAAATGAAACGGCATAATAGTGTCGAGTGTGTATTGTCATGGAGTGGTCAGAGCATAATGACATAGCATGCGTTGTTATGCTTGCATTTCGTGTGGAATCGTTCTTTAGCATCGAAAATTTATATCGAAAAAGTAGACGCCGTTACAAAGTTGTTGCGTTCAGAAAACTTTCGTAAAAACAATTGGGAATACAATTTTTTTTCAGTCATTAGTTGTGAACGATTTCACACGAATTTGTAAGCAGTTATAATAATGTAGGTAAACTTTGCTCAATATCGATGAAAACTGAAAGTGTTACAGTTGATGCAATACAAACAAACAAACACACAATTGAGTTTTATTTAATGTTAATTAGTTCATACTCAGGCCCAAAATCGATCAAGGTGGCGAACATTAGGAGAGGCCTATGTCCAGCAATGGACTGACACGGGCTGATGATGATGATGATGAGTCCATACTGAGATATTTTCTACAAGCACAATCAGCCCGACCGCCTTAATTTTTTTTTTGTAGCCATATAGATAAAGGGTGCTTTTCCACTAGATATGTGCTATGCTACGATGCTATGGATGCGATTGATATTCACCAATCATTGGTGTACACATACCTTAACACTGGTGGAATCGGATTCAACTAAGATATTTTTTTAGTTGTTATTTGGGATGTAAGGGAGCGTCTTATCGTCTTTTCGCTCCAAACCAACCTCACCTGCCCGTGGTGCATCCTGCCAAATGACAAACGAGGCGCTGGTAACCGATTGGTGACCGACTCTAACCATTACAATTGAAGGCGTAGCTAAATACCACAGACCGATGACGGGCTGCAGCGTCACTGGAGCGAGAAACTACGCCCTGCGATCGCTAACCCGCCTGCCCAGCGTGGCGATTATGGGTATATCCTCCAGATGTTTGTCCTAAGTGGCGAACAAATAGAGAGACCTATGTCCAGCAGTGGACTGCAATAGGCTGATGATGAAGTCTTTGTATGGAAGGATGTGTGCTGTAGATGCCTGCTATGAGCCACCGCGTATGATGTAGCTATGAGCAGAGAAGAGTAGTAGGTACTCTTCTCTGTTACTTTGCGGCGGCGCATCTTCCTTGTACATCTACCTAGTGTAGTATTAGTGGAAACGGTCACATATTTTCGTTGCGTAAATTTTTTTTATAGTAGCTCGACATAATGGCTTTCCTACGCCAGACGGAAAGCGAAAGGGAAGCCCAAGTCGCTGTGATAACGGGCAAGTAACTGGTCGGTTACCTGTCAGTTGCCACCGCCATGCCGGCCTAACCCTAACCCACCACGAGCTCCGGAAACCCTACTCACCGGCAGAAACACGACTCGGAGGTCATTTGGCTGCAGTATTCTACTCGTATAAGGTGGAGGTCCTTTCCCGGACGGGCGGCTCAATTCGAGCGATGATTCGCTATGCCCTACCGTTCTTGAAAGATTTCACATCTTCGCAGCATAGCTGCATAGGATCTCTGGTGGTACGACCCTAACGCTGCTGCCCTTTTCTGATAGCTCCTTAGTCGTCTTCTAGGACACCTACGGGGTATTCCTATTCTAAATCCGAGCGATCCAGAGAAGAAGATTTCAAGCCATGCGATAGGAGAAATCGCGGCAAAGTTCGTCTCCGCTCTGCCTCAGTGGAACAGCGCCCTAAGGGTTGCCTTAGTTTGGAACTAGATGGCGCTGTGTGGCCCTACGTGGCATGCCTTGGGTTATTCATCTAATATTACAATAGAGAGAGACTACTACATAATAAGTATACAAAAATATATGCATTAAAAATTATCTTGAAATGTATGTAGGTACGCTCATAACTTTCGAACGACTGCATCAAAATAAATTATTCTTAGTTTTGTGTTATTCTTTCGTTACTGTTATGACAATGTTTGTGTAAAGTGACAAAGCATAACTTAGTTTAGAAACATGGCGATACTAAGTACCTACGAGTACACTTTGCAGCTAGTAATTAATAGATTGCAAAATCTTAATCAAAACTGACAGAAAATATTAACAAACATGCGAACGCTATAGATATTTAAATGTCGGATACAAAGTTGGTCCCGCTTTGTACCTAATGCCACAGTAAAACGTTTAACAGCGTACAACATGTAACAGAAATGTTAAGGGTTAATTTATACAAGCGCAGAGTCGAAGCGCATCCAAGTAACTAGTATTTATTCAAAACTGAACATAACAAATTCAACCTTAAGTCCGCCGCGTAATGCACACCAATCAAAAAATAACCAATTTGCCTTGTTCGTGCGCAGACACGGGAATTAAACTAACTATGTACTTATTACGGGCAGCAGCGTCATCGGTACAAGAAGCTACGCCCTGCGATCGCCAACCCGCCTGCCCAGCGTGGCGATTATGGGTATATCCTCCAGATGTTAGCCCTAAATGGCGAACAACTGGAGAGGCCTATGTCCAGCAGTGGACTGCAATAGGCTGATGATGATGATGATGATGTACTTATTTGATAGCACTAAGGTGCCAAACAAGCCCCTCGGCCCGCTTAATGTTAAGCGGTCACCGTAGCCTATGGACACCTGTAACACCAGGGGCATCACACGCTCTTTGCCGACCCTTTAAAAACCACTTCCCAACTTTTTTGAAGGACTCCATACTATAGTCTCGGGGAGAGCCTCGACGGGCTACTTTACTGCAATCTTCATATACTGTGGCCTGCTGATTCAACATTGAGGTAGGTATGTTTCGTTCACCCTCCTATTAAAAGTGACTAAACAAAGCAACCCCAAACACCCCGACTCGAAATGAATATTGTAATATTGGGGGGAATAAAATGTACTCGTACGTGCCGCCTTCTCTTGAGTATACGAAGTATCTAAGTAAATTATGTCACTGAATTTGTACTTACTCGTATTATAATATCAGACAACATCAAATACATTGACCTGATTTTTTTTTATAGTAGCTCGAATCGACATACCTAATGGCTTCCTTACGCCTGATGGAAAGCGAAAGAAAAGCCCAAGTCGCTGTGACAACGAACAAGAAACTTGTTACCTGTCAGTTGCCATCGCCACGCCGGCCCAACCATAACCCCCATGCTCCGGGAACCGTACTCACCGGCAGTAACATGACCCGGAGGTCATTTGGCTGCGGTTTCTATAGGGTGAAGTCCTTCCCCGGACGGGCGGTTCTATCCAAGCGAAGATTCGCTATGCCCTAGCTCATAGCACTCATCATTATCATCAGCCTATTGCAGTCCACTGCTGGACATAAGCCTCTCCAGTTGTTTGGCACTTAGGGCCAACATTTGGAGGATATGCCCATAATCGCCACGCTGGGCAGGCGGATTGGCGATCGCAGGGCGTAGCTTCTCGCTCCGGTGACGCTGCTGCCCGTCATCGATCTGTGGTATTTAGCTACGCCTTCAATTGTGATGGATATACCGCCACCAGTCGGTTGCCAGCGCCTCGTTCGTTATTCGACAGGATGCACCACGGGCAGGTGAGGTTGGCTTGGAGCGAAAAGATGATGGGTCGCTCCCTTACATCCCACTATATAGCACTATGATTAAGGAGAATTATAACAACAAAAGTATCATCATCATCATCATCATCAGCCTGCGAATGTCACGATAGAAGGCGTGAAGCGTCACCGGAGCAAGAAGCTACGCCCTGCGATCGCCAACCCGCCTGCCCAGCGTGGCGATTATGGGTATATCCTTCAGAAGTTTGCCCAAGGTGGTGAACAACTGGAGAGGCCTGTGCCCAGCAGTGGACTGGAATTGGCTGATGATGATCTATAATCTTAACCATAGTCATATTCTATCCTAGAACAATATTAAGTCTTGTACGTAGGTCTTCTACATTATCAATCTGTATTCACAATAGGAGAAAGTAAGTAATTTATTTTCCTAATTGATTGATAGAAGTGGGAGAACTTAGTAATAACTTGCCGCAAAGAATTTCTAATAAAGAATTTCCTTAATCAGAATTGCTTTATAGGCAGTCACACGAAAATGTCCCATAACAACAAAAGTTACGAAACTAAGGGCAGAGTTATTAGATAAATCGAACTGCTCGGTTTCGGGGTAAAGAGTGGCTGTGAAGCAGCAGTTCATGCAGCCCGCACTTTTCTAAATTCTGATTTTGAAGTTTTTGTCAAAATTGATATTAAAAATGCATTTAATTCAATTGACCGGAACGCACTTTTGGCCGAAATTAAGAACGAAATCCCCGAAATTTATGATTATCTTTGGCAGTGTTATGGAACCCCATCTAAATTACTTTTTGGCACTGACGAAATCCTGTCTAGTGTGGGCTGCCAACAGGGAGACCCTCTCGGTCCGGCAATATTCAGCCTTGGTATTCACCCCATAATTTCTTCTCTTGTCTCAAAATTCAATCTTTGGTACCTGGATGATGGATCCTTAGGGGGAAAAGCTTCTTCGGTGCTTCAAGATTTACAAACTTTAATCATCTATTTTTCAAATATCGGCCTCCAAATTAATCATAATAAGTGCGAGATTTTTATTTCACAAAGTTTGGATTCGATAAAAAAACAGGACATCATAGACAAATTCAAAATTCTTATCCCCAACATTTCAATTCTCACAAGGGAGTCGCTTTTCCTCCTTGGTTCCCCTATATTTGAGGAAGCCATCCCGAGTTTTCTAAATTTTAAATTAGACCTTTTTTCAGAAATGTCCGAAAGACTTCTCGACTTATCCCCACACGTTGCCCTCCACCTCCTTCGTTCATGCCTCTATACACCGAAACTAACCTACACCATGCGCTGTTCACCTGTTTGGAAATTTCCCTCTCACACCTCTTCTTTAGACCATTCGTTAAAATCCATTGTAGGCAAAATTTTAAATTGTAATTTCGACGGTCGTTCTTGGTCCCAGGCGGTCCTCCCTGTCAAATTCGGTGGCCTGGGCATCCGGTCTATTTCCTGTGTGGCTCTCCCCGCTTTCTTGTCCTCTTGCTTTGGTTCGCTACCTCTTGTCAGTACCATTCTAGATTCTTCTTCTGGCATTGAGGTGGCGCACCTGGCGGAGGCGAAGCAGGCGTGGAGTGCCGCACACCCATTGGCGGATGCCCCTTCCGAAAAGCATAGCCAAAAGCTCTGGGACCTCCCGGGTATCAAATCGGCACAGTCTCAGCTCTTAGTGGACAGCGCTGACAACACGGAACGCGCCCGGCTCCTCGCGGCATTCGAAAGGGAGTCAGGGTATTGGCTTCAAGCCCTGCCTTCTCGCAACATCGGCACACTGCTTGATGCCAATACCCTCCGCGTAGCTTGCTCCCTCCGTCTGGGCTCAAAAATTTGCCTAGCCCACACTTGTCACTGTGGCCGAAGCGTGGACCAGTTCGGACGCCACGGGCTCTCCTGTCCCCAGAGTTCGGGTCGTGGTTATCGCCACAGCGCCCTCAACGACATCTTGCGCCGTTCTCTTGCCACTGCCTCTATTCCGGCCACGTTAGAACCTCGTGGCCTTTTTAGGGACGATGGCAAGAGACCTGATGGCGCCACGCTAGTGCCCTGGAAACTCGGTCGCATCCTTATTTGGGATGCGACATGTGTGGACACTTTGGCTGCGTCACACATCCAGGGCACTGCGGTGAGGGCCGGCTCGGCTGCCGAACAGGCTCAACTGCTCAAGCGCCGCAAATATTCATCTCTCCTGAGAGACAATGAATTTGCGGCGTTTGCAGTTGAGACATTGGGTCCGTGGGGTCCGGAGGCCAAATCTCTTGTAAAAGAGATTTCGTCTAGACTGGTCCAGGCTTCGGGCGACCCCAGAGCTGGCTCGTACCTCGCTCAGCGCATCTCGCTTGCTATTCAGCGAGGTAACGCAGCCAGCGTCCTGGGGTCACTGCCACAGGGACCCGTTTTTGAAGATTTTTAGTGTTTGTACATATTAGTTTAGTTTAGGTTTTATTTATTTATTTTTTATTTATAATTTGTAACCCATCTGTAAATACCACGAGAAATAAATAAATATTTTTTACTGCATAATCATCGGCAACGGATCGCGAAAATCAATACAGGCTAGTCGATGTTACTCGCTCCCTACACCGTTCACAAAGTACCACAGGTGCCCTACTATGCCAAACTTACCAATACAAATATGAACCTTAAACTGTAAACGTTAAGGTGTAGTATGCTCCGCGACGAATGGTAAAGTTAGAACCGTGGCTGTATAACGAGCGAAGGAACGGATAATCGACGGCCAGCCTTGTGCGATATCGATTTTAGCAGGGTCGACTTTTACTTCGCCGTAACAACCCTAATACTCCCGTCTCGCTCGCTCTTGCGAGCGCTCATAAGCGTGCGAGAGAGACAGGTATACTTCGTTCGGCTTACCGGCAGCTGGGGTCGCCAGCCGCGGCGTTGCTATGGCAACAGGTCACATGGTGAGGGCAAGATTTCCAATATTACAATGATTAGGAGATCGCGCTATCAATTTTCGATATTATAGGTCACGCTACGAAAAATGTCGGAATTTGTTTTTAAAGTTACCGTTAACGATAAAAGATTCACAATAAGCTTGGAGAATGAAGAAAATTGTATAAATTACACTCAGGTAAGGCTTTTTTGTGATGATTTCTAGCCAAAATGGCGAACCGTTTTTGACATTTCGATTGAACGATTGGTTTATTGATTTTGTTATTATGGATTTTTATCGTGTTGATGAATATTGATCATGTATCTGCTATCATCGGTGGAAGGTTGCGTATTATTCAATAATTAGATCCTTGTGATACCTACCTACTAGCTTAGAATAATAAATCTATGCCTACAATTTAGGTACCTACCTATCTCCTTTTCTCCGAAAGAATCCGTCATTTAGATTTATGATAAAATACACGTCGTGAATTAAGTATTTATTTATTAATTTGTATGAAGATCAACTGCAATATTAATAGGTACCTAAGTCCTTTATTTATTTTAAGAATCATGATTATAGGTACAACAATGTCTATAAAAAAAGCCTTTGTAAATTACAATGAAATTGTATTCTTTCTCGTAACCAATTTGGGGAGGAATTCTCAGTGTTAATTTCCTCTACCTGAAGAGTTGTCAGGAAGAGGTCTCTGTTATCGATAAGGCCGCCTAAATCGTACTTATTACTTACCTATATTATGCTTGTAATGTGGTTTCCCTTTAATTTCTGTGTTTTGTGCATTAAAGAATACCTATCTATTTATAGCTTTTAAGTGGTTTAATGAGAGAAAATCAAAAAAATTTAACTAATTTAAAGTTATACGTAGATTATCACATACTCTTACCAATAGGGAATATGCATGAAAAATAGTTTAATGTATTGTCTAATTTATCGTAAAATAGATTTAAATACACTACGAACAGTGAAAACAAAATCAAAATTGGCTGAAAAATGGGCGAGATACAGTCGTTGAAAGTAAATATATCCGTCTCTCTCACGCGGAACAGATTTTTCTATGGAGTTTGTATGGCGCGCACGGTACGTGACGTCATCCGCCACGTCGGATCTCTCTGTCTAAGCAATAACTTTAACGCTTTATAACTCGCTTAATAGAAAAGATAGTTTAAAAATTCTTCGACATTTATGTATCTGGAAGATAAAAGATCTCAATAAATCCATAAAAAAATCATGCATATTCCCTATTGCTTACCATAAACATACTTTTTGGGATTGCCATAAGAAATAGATTTTTCCAATAAGTAGGTAGGTACCTAAAATTAAAATAGGTCATTAAAATTAGAACCGTAATAAAATTATTAATCCTACTAAGAGTTAAATTCCTAAAAACGTGTTCTTTTGCTAAATGTTTAAGGTAAAAGGTAAATAACCAAAAAAATTCATACATTTTGTAATGATTTTATTTTTTGCCTCCATGTTTTGTCTTGATCGATTAGATATTTTTATATCAATACAAAATTTGAAGAGAGTACCGTTTACCATCTAGTAACAAGTAAGAATACAACCTTTTTTGTGTCAGTGATATAATCGACGGCGAGTCTGGGGTTCGATTCCGCACCGATCGACCCGTAATCCAATAAAAGAGTTCGCTAACTTTTATCTGGTCAAAGAGTTTCCACGAAAGCTTTTAATTTAGTCGCTCACGTTTTTTTTTGTTCTTTTTTTTTAACATTTCACTATGATGTTACAATTGATGTTTTAATGCAATTATGAAGTCACATATTAAAATTTTAGAATGAAGGAAATATAGATTTTTAACATTGATTAATTAGATAAAGATATTATCGTAGTGTAAAGATAGGTGGTTCAAAGTTGTGTGGTACTATGTGAATTTGGGTATACCTATTTGTTTTACCGACTCCGGAAAAAAGAAGACTTTCGGTAGTAGTCTGTAGTTTTTTTTTTCGGTAAGCTCTTTAGAGTCTATTGTCTATGGCAGCAACATTGTAAGCTCAGGAAGTGGTTTACGCAACTAAGTAAACCATAATGTACCCCGCTTCCGTTCCGGTTATGAGAAGCCTTATGAGTGCATTGAATATCCTAACATTGTCTATGGTTACTATGTTCTTACTTCCTTTCTATGATAAAAAAAAGATTAATTTTACATTTTAAAAACCCCGGGCCCATTAATCACTTATATCATGACTGGCTCGATGGGTCATTCGGTAGTAACCTCAGCCTTCTGAGCCAAGGGTTGTGGGTTCGATTCCCGCAGAGTGCATACATTTGTGTTGATGAACATGTCTGTTTGTATTATTCTGGGTGTTTTCTATGTATAAAATGTATTTATTTAAAAAAAGAAATAGTATCTAAGTAAGTTTATCAGTTGTCTAGTACCCATAGTACAAGCTTCGGCTTAGTTTGGGGCTAGATGGCGATGTGTGGCCCAGCGTGGCATGTCTTGGGTTATTTATTTATTATTTATATCTCATGTACTAGCAAGCTCTGTCTTCGCTTAGGTTATTTTGGGTTGCATTATTGTCGTATGTTAGGGGTCCCCTAATATTTTTTAGCAATAAATATAGCCTATGTTACTCAGGATGAATGTAGCTTTCCAATGGTGAAAGAAAGAGGAGTGGCTTCCTGTCTTTTTTCAAGAGGGGAATGCATTAGGTCCCTTCACGTAGCTTTCGAAGGGAGACAGTTTGGTGTGTGGGACTTACACCTCCCAGAATGGGAGGGCGCTTAGTGGGTACACAGGGAGTTTAGTACCCACTAAACTTCCTGTGTCGCCAGTGGGCAGCAATTCGCAGGAGCTCGGGTAGCGTGCGTCTGCCATGGCCAGCCGCAGATGACAAGCGCCCGGCATTCCTGATCTGGGGAGGACAAATATCCCTACTCAAACGTTGTTTAACATCAGGCGAGCTGGGGGCCAAGCGATGCCCCTTTACTTATAAAAAACTAATGCTTACGCCATGTTTGAATGTATAAAACCCGAAAAGGACAATACATGACGGCATAGAAAATTCAGCAAGCTAATCTACATACGACCCCAACTCAAAATATCAATCTAACGCAAGCTAAAAAGCGTTTGCGTGTCCGAAAAAAATTAATACACCCCTTTGTTCGGTCCCCCGGTTATTTGACAGCTGCGCGGCGGCCATCTTGTGACGTCACGCATCGATTTTTTGCGCCAATCGATGGTATCGAGCGAACACCTGTGCGCGTGCGTCTTCCGGGTGCGATGACCTTTTATTTTTTTTCTTTAGGTTTTGAAGGCAAGGGAGTTGAATGGATTTCACTTGAGGTTGTTTTTTTTTGTCGTGACGTATTTAGTAAGGACAAGATAAGATTTTTGAAACTCTAATAATATTTCTTGCACAACACCCAGACCAATACAAACAGACATGTTTATGAACACAAATGTTTGTATTGTAATCGAACCCACGAGTCTTGGCTCAGAGGGCATTGGTCACTACCAAATGAGCCAAGGAGCCAGTCAATGTACATGATCTTATTTGCGTTACTTCGACAATACTTAAAGATCTTGTCCTATAAATTGCCATAGTAAACTTAATCTTAAGTATGCTGCGGAATTTCCTACTGTGTCACTGTATATTTTGAGACATAAGGTTCTTATCTAAACAGCTACATGATGGGTACTTGAGTACGTTCACCCGGTAGGTATAATTAGGCGACTATCAGATAGTGACGTAATGCAGGTAAGCGGGGCAGGCGCAGGACGTGGTATAGGGGCGGTGGGGACAGTGATGGGACGCAGACTCGATGTTGGGTGTCGATGTTAAGAAAATTGCGGGTGAGAGCCTTCCGCTCCTCCAACGGCTCGGTACTGATGACAAAACTTGGCTTGGCTGGTCATAGTCATTTAATTACTTGACCCTTATTAAACTAGGTAAAAAAAAATCCCATAAAAATGAATTTATGGAATTCTCTGTAGTCTTTTAGCGTTTATTATGTCGTAGCACTGTTCTGTAGACGGACGAGATCTTACTACGAATGTCTTACGTAGCACTTGAGCTACGATCGTCTACGATTTCTAAGTTTAAAAGACGCATGAAAATGTTGATAGTCGATCCAGACTTCCAGACAATGTCAAACATAAGGGTTAAGGTTCTAAAGGACATTGTCACGTTGACACAACTTAAAAAATTCTATTATTATTAAATCTTTTTCTGACTGACTGACTGATATAGTAATCCAACAACGCACAGCCCAAACCACTGGACGGATCGGGCTGAAATTTGGCATGCAGGTAGATGTTATGACGTAGGCATCCGTTAAGAATGGATTTTGATTCTTGAAGAATGGGTGAAACTGTATTCCACGCGGACGAAGTCACAGGCGCAGCTAGTTATTCATAAGGATGGGATGTCATTTTTATCTCTCTACGTTATTGTATTAACATCTGAGTTTAGTATAAGATTGTGATGCATGACCTCACATCTTGTTGGAATTTTTGTAGTAATAATGTGGTTTTCTATTGGTGAAAGAACTTTTAAAACCGGTCCAGTAGATACCGATATTACCCCTTATAATTTAACAAATATACAAACACACAACACTTTACTTCTTTATGATGTTAGTAAATGAAAATGAAAAATCTTTATTCAGTATCTTTAAGATTATACATCAACAGTGTCTGGAGTCTCCTTTTAAGTGTTACACCTGTGTTAGGAGACTCCGCTAGTAGAGATGTAGAATTTTATTATATCGATATTTTCAGTGTATCGAAAACCTTTAATGCAAATGAAGGCACGTCCCTTTCGCAAGTGTTACTCGCCAGGTGGCTGGGGTCACTGGTGCCTAGCCACCGTCTGTGCGAGGGGTAACCAACCCCATGCTTGACACGGTGGCAAAACCCGTGCTTTATGTTAAACAGTATCCTTGTCTTGACAATAGCTTTTTACCGCCTTTCATTGAAGATAACAAAGTTATACTAAACATTTAAGCTTTAGCCGTCGTCGCAGCGACTTGGGCTTGAGTTATAATAAATAACCCAAGACTTGCCACGCCACGTGGGCCACACAGAGCCACCTAGCCCCAAACTAAGCCGAAGCTTGTACTATGGGTACTAGACAACTGATAAACTTACTGACGATACTTTTTTTTTGTAAATAAATACATATTATACATAGAAAACACCCACACCAATACAAACAGACATGTTCATGCACACAAATATTTGTAATGTGCGGAGATCGAACCCACGACCTCAGAAGGCAGAGGTCACTACCAATTGAGCCACCGAGCCTGTCAAGTTATGCTTTCCATCAGGCCTAGGGAATCCATTTTACCGTGCTACTATTATAAAAAAACATATAGTGCAGTCAATGAAGCGAAAAATACGGGCTAACCTCCGAATTTTTTTACTGTGATCCGATTTGCATGAAATTTTGGAATTAGGCTCATCTTACCATTAACTTCAAAAGTGAAAATGATTTGAACTCCGCCACCACCATGGGGGTGGTTGCCACCCCTTCTCGGGGGTCAATGGTTGTTTTTTCAAAATAACCTCGGATATCGATTGAAGATCTAATTTTAAGCAAAAAAGTTTCTATAAAGTTTCTCGAAAAATCTAATACTTTTCAAGTTATTGGCAATTGAAAATTCGCAAATTTTTCACGATTTTCATCAGTTTTTTTCAAATATCTCCAAAAATATACGTTTTATCGAAAATTTTATAAGGAACGAAACTGTAGCAGGTAAAAAAATGAACAATTTGGTTTTTTACAAAGTATTCTAAGTGCAATATTAAGCTAGATATTAAAGATCAAAGCCGTTTTTTATTTTATCTGAAATTTCATCGATGTAGTCAATGCCATCTAGCAGCGAGCAAATGCATTTTATGCTTTCTAATCGAAAAGGGTTTTGTAGTGCTTGAAATAAGCTTTAAAATGAGCTTTATTAAAAGTCTTTTGCACGTAAAATAAGTGAGCTATATTGCAAATAAGCGGAGCATCGAATGTTTTTTCTTTTCAATCAATGGGTTTAAATAAGTGCCATTTCCACCAAAACTAAAATTAATCATATTCCGCCTAGAATTAACTTTATTATGAAGAGTTTTATAGATTGTATTAGTTTGGCTGCTTTAGGACACATAGTTTTCAAAAAAGTCACGATTGAAAAAAAATCGAGAATTTCAAATTTTTAAAAATCCCACCCCTTTTTCATAATATCTCAAAAATGACGACAGATACGTATAAAAGTGTAGGGATAAAAAATTTAGGTATTTTTCTGACAAACAATTTGGTTTTTTTGTTTTTCCTATCAAATAAAAATTGACGGAGATATGATTGTTTAAAGAGCGCGTGGCAGCGCAATCACAGCCTCCCTTAATCGTGACTTTTTTGAAAACTATGTGTCCTAAAGCAGCCAAACTAATACAATCTATAAAACTCTTCATAATAAAGTTAATTCTAGGCGGAATATGATTAATTTTAGTTTTGGTGGAAATGGCACTTATTTAAACCCATTGATTGAAAAGAAAAAACATTCGATGCTCCGCTTATTTGCAATATAGCTCACTTATTTTACGTGCAAAAGACTTTTGATAAAGCTCATTTTAAAGCTTATTTCAAGCACTACAAAACCCTTTTTGATTAGAAAGCATAAAATGCATTTGCTCGCTGCTAGATGGCATTGACTACATCGATGAAATTTCAGATAAAATAAAAAACGGCTTTGATCTTTAATATCTAGCTTAATATTGCACTTAGAATACTTTGTAAAAAACCAAATTGTTCATTTTTTTACCTGCTACAGTTTCGTTCCTTATAAAATTTTCGATAAAACGTATATTTTTGGAGATATTTGAAAAAAACTGATGAAAATCGTGAAAAATTTGCGAATTTTCAATTGCCAATAACTTGAAAAGTATTAGATTTTTCGAGAAACTTTATAGAAACTTTTTTGCTTAAAATTAGATCTTCAATCGATATCCGAGGTTATTTTGAAAAAACAACCATTGACCCCCGAGAAGGGGTGGCAACCACCCCCATGGTGGTGGCGGAGTTCAAATCATTTTCACTTTTGAAGTTAATGGTAAGATGAACCTAATCCCAAAATTGTATGCAATTCGGTTCACAGTAAAAAAATTCGGACCTATAATGCTTCATTGACTGCACTAATAGGGCTTGTCTAATCCCAGAACACCCACCCACACCTGAAACATTGCTTTCTCCCCTGATGCGTTGATCTTTTAAAGTACTGTTTTCATCAAAAGTCTTTTTTGCACAGAAATTAAAGGTATATTTAGGTACACCAAAAACAGTATTACAGGCATTAATGTAGATAGATATATACTTTATGGTTTAAGTTAAGTATGATTTAAGTTATAAGTAAAATGTTTGGTGTGCAACCAAACATTTGACTTATAACTTAAATACAAAGATATATTGCCGTACAAGTTAGGCGGTCTTATAGTTTTAAGCGATCTCTTCCAGACAATATTTACCCAAGTAGACGATATCTAATCAGAAGTAGGACAATGTAGTACAATCAACGCAGTCTTATCGCTGAATGTGATCTCTTGCAGACAACGCAACCATTTTAATTAATTGAATTCAAAATAGAAAGTAATTATATCTATAGTATTACTTGCCATAATACCCAAGTATGAAATTGATACTGAGTTGATAGGAAATTTTATTTCCTTTTGATGTCAAGCTTTAAGACCTGCGAGAAGCCAAGACTTGCGAGGTTCTAGGAAAATTCAAATGTTAACCTTTCACCCAGCTTCCCTACAAAGTACAGCCATCATTAAGATGTGACATTTTAAGATAAATAGTAGTTTATGGCTTTCGTAGCCAGAAGTTCCGACGTGAGGTAAGCTGAAGTACGCGGGTCGCACAGTGACAGCAACGCTAGAACGAGGGCATTTCCCCTACCAAACACACCTCAACACACCCGAAAATGCGAAAGAATCCTCTTAGAACACCATACATTACTTCTACATAATGATATGAAAGTTTAAGTAGGCGAACAAAAGCGGCAATGGTCGAGTTGGTAGCAGATACATGCGGAGTCGAAGACGTAACGCCTGAGGGTAGGTTAAGGGTGCATTGTGGAGTGTTCACGTCAGATAGCCAGACAAAGTTGTTGCGGTCAATCGAAATTGGATTGTATTTCTACGGGATAGGGTTGGGGTTTCAGCGGTGATGTAGTTAGATAGGTTGTTCGCGGACGAGGGTAAAGGAACAGGGGTGTTTGCAGGGTGAGGGGCGAGGGGGGGTGCGGGGGCCGCGCGCGTGCGTGGCTCAGTCGCCCGCGCGACCCCGCCGCCGCCGGCCGCGCGCTATGGACGACGCAAGGGCGCGTGACCGCGCGCCCCTCACCGTCATCGTCGCGCCGAGCAACGCGTCGCCCCCGCGCCTGTCCCCGGGCGACCTCCTGCCCGACGGCGACGCCGCCTTCCACCCACTCTCCGCCGTCAACGGCCGGCTCACCCCGCCGGGCCTCGAGCCAGCCTCCTACGCCACGCTCACCCCTTTACTACCACTACCACCGATCAGCACAGTATCAGACAAATTCGCCTACCATGCGGGCGGAACGTTCACCGTCATACAGCAGCAGCAGTCGTACGCTTCTCTATCGCCGGCTCCTTACAATGAGCCTCTGTCGCCACAGTCTGCGTACAGCAGACGGAGCGCGTCTCCTAATTCCTTCGAGAGGCGATCGCCGACGCCGCCGTTGCCCTCCCCGGGACTCGACCTCAACGCCGCGCTCATGGCTAGGGAGGAACAGCAGCAAGCCCAGCAGCAAGCACAAAACGACACTGAAGAAATCAACACCAAGGAGTTGGCGCAGAGGATAAGTGGGGAGCTGAAGAGGTATTCCATACCGCAGGCGATTTTCGCGCAGAGGGTGCTGTGTAGATCGCAAGGAACGCTTAGTGATCTCCTGAGGAATCCGAAGCCCTGGTCGAAGCTAAAGTCTGGACGGGAGACGTTCAGGAGGATGTGGAAGTGGCTTCAAGAGCCGGAGTTTCAAAGGATGTCGGCGTTGAGGCTAGCAGGTGAGATGCATGATGTTTTGTCGTAGTTAGTTCTTGTAAAGATCTCCTGAAGGTATGGCTACGATTTGTGTTGAGGTTCTGGACGCCAATGTTTCGTTGGTTTGCGAAACTTCTGGAATATTCGTGATTATGGAGACAGCAATTAGGTTTAATGGGAAAGCACGTGTTTCGGGAAATCTATTTTGTAGCTTTTGTTAGTTTTTATGCCTTTGTTTCCTACAACTTTTCCCATATTGTCCGAACACATATACTAAATTAGAATATTTATTAACAATTTACAAGAAAATGCGAGTTCAATGACTTGGATAGACCAAGGTTTGTGTGTACACACGAGGTGTATCTTTTGACCATTTTCATTAAAAGACTCCTAAACGAATCCCTTTAAGAGAATTTAGGGGACGCTTTCAAATTAACAGTTCTTTTATTAATGTCAGAGCGTCCCCTACATTCTCCTTAGGGGACTCTTAAGTTAAGGGCCTGTAGGTTAAAAAGGGTTTAGGGTTTCAAAAGGCTAGTTACGCTTACAAAATGTATTCTTGATGCATTTGTTTTGTGAAATTATATATTTTTATGGAAAAGATTTGGAAAAATTTGTGAGATCAGTTAGTCTCTTGTGGATTTTAATTACTTTTATTATTATGAAGCATCTATCTACTCGTAAATTTATATTTCTGATTAACCCGTCAATTCCCGTGAACCCGGCACCGGCGCAACACAATAGATCTCTATTTCGTCTGGAATGCTGGCACTTGACAGGTTAAATAAAGCTATGACTGTTTTAAAAAATAAACTGTAAAACTTCATCTAGAAGACAAACTTTTATCTTTATAGTTATTGAGCTTTTTCAGGTAGACACAAAAAAAGAAGTACCAATAAAAAATTGACCTGAAATAACCCACGATTGAAGAAATTTTTTACTGTTTCAAAAGTTCTTATAGTATTGTCGACTTTTCCCATATGTAATCAGTTTTCAGCTGCGACTTTTCTGAATAGACCTTTGTCTTAGGGACCTTTAAAAAGCGACCCTACAAATTTTTCAAGGGCCGGCAACGCACCTGTGACTCCTCTAGTGTTAATAGGCTGAAATCATCATCATCATCAGCCTATATCAGTCCACTGCTGGACGTAGGCCTCTCCCAAAGTTCGCCACTGTGCTCGATTTTGGGCTTCTCGCATCCAGCACATGCCAGCCGTCCTGCGCAAATCGTCACTCCACCTGGCCTGAGGGCGTCCTACACTACGTTTGCCGAAACGCGGTCTCCACTCCAGAACTCGTTCACCCCAACGGTTATCAGTTCTGCGGCTGATGTGGCCAGCCCACTGCCACTTCAGCTTACTGATCCGGTGAGCTATGTCGGTGATTTTGTACTAGGCTGAAGTGATCACTTATTATGAAGAGATTTGTATGCCCGTTTGCTCCCTGTGTCATAAAAAATAGGTAGGATAATGTACAAGCCGTTAGTTGGATGAATGGGCCTTTTATCAACTGCTGTTAATGGGTTCACAACCTTTAAAGTATTCGCATACTAAATGTTTTTTTCAGAGTTCAATGGTTTTGGACTTACTCACTTTACTAAAAAGGATAGTATTCACTACCTATATTTTGTTTAGTTCTTTTGTTTTAGTTAGTTATGTATAGTATCTCAGTGGCGGGATAGCATACAATTTTAACAGCTTTTGCCGCGGCCAAACATTAGCTGCAACTTTGCGTCCAATCACTGTCCAATGCCCAATACTAACGCGCTCAATGTCTTCATTGAGTCCAAGTACCGATACACACATTGGTGCATTGAGCGCAAAACGTTATGTTGGTGCAAATATCTCCAATATGTGGCCGCGGCTTTAGCTGAATTTTATATAATTCTTATTTTGTGTGTACCTGCCAAATAAACGTATTCACTCAATTCTAATTCAAAAATGGCCCTATTCGCAAACGGTCCCATTCGCAATTGGTACAATTGTAATTGCGGGGGGGTTGGGCCGGCATGGCGGTGGCAACTGACAGGTAACTGACCAGTTACTTGCCACAGCGATTTGGGCTTCTCTTTCGCTTTCCATCAGGCGTAGGGAAGGCATTATGTCTAGCTGCTATAAAAAAAAACCTTCTTGTAGTCCACTGCTGGACATACGCCTCTGCGATTGTTCGCCACTTTGCTCGGTCCTGGGATTCTCGCATCTAGAAAACCATATGACTTCCACATGTTTTATACTTATCTGTACTAGATTCTTAAGAGGAAATACCTCCTACAAAAGATACGCATTCCGCAGACGCTGAATGTGTAAAGCAATATCTTTGGCGCGTCGTAAAAAGCCTATAAACTTGTTAGGTAGTACCGTCAAAAGCCGGGTGGATTCTTAAATCAGAAAAGTGTTACATATGACGAATCCTGATGAAGGAGGATTGGATTGGATGGTCCAAGAGACCATCTTGCGTCTCTATTTGCGTTAACCAGTGATATTACGAGTACTTTCTCGATAGATTCCACTAAAAACCGGCGTAAAAGTTAAGGTTTGCTGTAATACCTATGTATTTTGTACTGTGTTTTTTCCTTGTCAAACTGTCTAGGCTAAAAAGATATCGAATTCAACTATGTTTTCATAGCATTCCGAATAGAGGGTGTTGGTAGGGTTCAGAAAAAAAACAATACGGAATCGGAATCTTTCTTGCCTGTGTGCAAGAAAGTTTCCATTTAACATTTTCATCATAGAACTTTGCTCGATATAACATTCAATTTTTTTTAATCATCAGCCTATAGCTTTTTGCTCGATCCTGGACGTCATAGATCAGGCTCCAGGAGCTGCCAGCCATTTGATATACACTATACCCGCCTGGGTGAACTTAATTCTTATTCTTAAAATAAAAAGTAACTAGCTACTTGTAGTATTTAGCCTTTACATAGGTGGTTAAAGTATTGGCCACATTAGATTAAAAATAAAAAGTAAAAAATATTAAAAAAATGTGCCAAAAAGCGGCCGTGTGTAGTTGTAAACACAGTCGCGTCAGCTGCCCGCATCGATTCGGCCGCATCGAGCGGGCGCGCATCGATTCGCCCCGCTCGATGCGACTCGACGCGTCACACTCACCACATGCTGAGCGGTATCGCTTAGCGTGTGACGAGTTGAAACCCCAAATTCAAACCTAAACCATTTGAGTTTTATTTTTCTTTTTGTATTTGTTATTGAATAGGAAACAGAAATATATAATCTGTGAAAATTTCAGCTGTATAACTATCGCGGTTCTTAGATACAACCTGGTAACAGACAGATGGACGGATAGTAAAGTCTAAGTAATAGGGTTCCGTTTTTACTTTTTGCCCTTTGGGTACGGAACATTAAAAAATGTACCAAAAAGCGTCCGTGTGTAGTTGTAAACAGTCGCGTCAGCTGCCCGCATCGATTCGGCCGCATCGAGCGGGCGCGCATCGATTCGCCGCGCTCGATGCGACGCGTCACACTCGCCGAAGCGGTTACACTTTGCAGCGATATGGGATTTCGGTCGGCAGCGATTTGGGCTTATTTTTATTTTTGTTATTGCTATTGGTGGCAAACGAGCAAGCGCACTGTCTGATGTTAATCATAAATCTTCTGCTTTTCGTATTAATGACAATTTTAAAAGCTATTACCATTGTGTTGAAAGGAATAATTAAAAATAGAGCGTCATTATGTCAATATTTCTGTCTTGGAGGATGTCATAAATATTGGTGGGAAAGTGTGCGCCTGTTTGTAAAAAAATGTACCAAAAAGCGTCCGTGTGTAGTTGTAAACACAGTCGCGTCAGCTGCCCGCATCGATTCGGCCGCATCGAGCGGGCGCGCATCGATTCGCCGCGCTCGATGCGACGCGTCACACTCGCCACTCGTTAAGCGGTACGGTCGGCAGCGATATGGGTATTATTTTTCTTTTTTTATAACTCCTTGTACAGTGCGTGAGTTGGAAAAGAAAATGATAGACGCTCTAAAGAAAGATGCTCATGATATTGTGGACGGAGTTCCGCAGCAACGTGTTCATACTCCAAGAATTGGGCATCACACACCGTTTTTTTGCCGTAGTACAGTCGAGCACTTTGCGGTACTTTGGACATGACTTTAGGCGGGATAACAATTCCATAGAGCGCCTGGTCGTTCAGGGAAAAGTGGAGGGAGTGGTGGAGTGGAGGAGTGAATTGAGGAATGGAATTATGAACCAGTACAATCACAATAATATTGAGAAGAAAAATAAGAAGCGTACCATTCATCATAAGCCTATCACAGTCCACTGCTGGACATAGGCTTCTCCAGTTGTTCGCCACTTCAAAACATCATCACCATCAGCAAACATCTGAAAGGATAATAATATACCCATAATCGTACCATTACAATTAAAACTTTTATAAATCATATGCGACAGTTTTTTAGTCCGCTTGTGACCACTTTTGTATTTAAATACATTCAAAACGCAAGCTGTATCTACTCCTTACAGCTGTATCAATGTTTCGTATGAGATTCGTTAAAAAAAGTTTTAATAACAAAGTAAAGTCTGTATGCCCTTTTTCATCAAATCAAATTTTGAATGAAAGAAATGAATGACACGGTTTCCAACCGTAGCCTCACAGCTAAGATCGATTTACTACGAGGCGGTTGCATCGCTTATCAGCTTTGTAAACAACGCAGTGCTTCTATTGCGTACGATCGATGCCGTCTCGTCCGAACGCACATCACTTTATTGGTTATCACAAAAAAAATAATTTTTCGGCTTTTGTGTATTTTTACTGGAGGTTCTCTTTCATCTGATAAGTAGAAACTAAGGCCAGGCGCGCACTACGAGGTTTTTGCCGCGCGGCAGAAAAAAGCAGCGGCCTATTCTCGCACTGTAATACTGTACCAATTGTATTGCGCGCACTTGACTTCACACTGTACAAGTATTACAGTAAGCCTACCATTGTATTGTAGTCAATCGATGTAAACTTGTAGAACAATAAACCTTCAGCTGGAAGAAGGACCGCGAGTTTGACTGCCGGAGATCCCGGAGAGACAACATGCCTGATGTTAAGTCAACAGTCAACACCGCACATCAATCAGCGGCTTTTCATATTCATCACGTTTGAATCTTGCTGTAATGGGCCTGTTTCCGTAAAAAATGTAATTAGTCCGTCTTTTAGATTGTTCAAATATAAAAGACACGTATTTTTTCATTTGTAAATTAGACCAAAAATGACAAAGATATAGCCCGTTAAAATTACGCGTGACGTCACAGAGTGGGAGTTTTTTCGCCACTAAGTAGTTAACGTCAAAGACCCCCACTCCTAAATTTTGATGCCTTGTATCTTTGTTATTTTTTGTTTATATGAAAAAAGGAAAAATACGTGTCTAATATATTTTTATAATCTAAAATGCGGACTAAATATAATGAAATTATTTTGACCCTGGAAACATCCCCATTCTATAGTGTTTTTAAAAATGAAGTAGGTACTGTTTCAAAAACTCGTCGTTATATCTTCATCATCAGCATATAGCAGTCAACTGCCGCTCCCAACGATCGCCACTTTGATCGATCCTGGGCTTCTCGCTTCTCGTCGTTACATGATTTCTGGTAACTCTCTAATTGACCCCAAAACGTTATGCCATAATTACGTACACAGCAGTTGATTGACCCACTAACGCATATCAGCCTGTAATCGATATTGCGCGTCACTAACTCCTTTATCAGTAGTAAACAGCTCTCGATTGCCGCCCGCATCGATCGCGTCGAATCGAGCGGCATCGATTTTAGGATTCATTAGTACGGTACGGTACGCGTCACTCTTCTTCTTATCGTGTCGATGGCAATCTAAACAAGTTCCGCCCAATATTCAGCCACACGAATCGCCCCCCCGGACGCCCTCATCAGCCCGTCCCGCGTACAACTTGATGAGGTACGGCCCTCACTGCCAGGTGGGAGGCTCTCCGACGGTATTACAAAGCGTACCCCTTAAGCGTAAGCGTGCCTCAGCATGCTTCAGCATGACCTAAGGGTTGACTGGTAGATAACACTCCTAGAATAGGCTATTATGGCTAATAATTGTAATTAGTCCGTCTTTTAGCTTATTCAAAAATAAAAGACACGTATTTTTCCTTTTTTCATTCAAACAAACAATAGCAAAGATACAAGGCATCAAAAGTTAGGAGTGGGTCTTTGACGTCACTCGCTCCCGTAAAAATGCCTCACCGAGTGACTTCACGCGTAATTTCAACGGGCTATAACTTTGTAAGTTTTAGTCTAATTTACAAATAAAAAAATACGTTTCTTTTATTTTTGAATAAGCTAAAAGATGGACTAATTACAATTTTTAGCCATAAAAGCCTATTAAGTTTGCCTTTAAATTTTTTAAATTAATATGTACAAAATACTTCTTTTAGTAAAGCACCATGCTTGGCAAGCGGGTAACTTTCTCTAATACTCTTTACATTCGTATCTCTACCGTTTTTAGATGTAATCACTATATTTTTAAAATGTTTTGGTATTAAACAATGCTATACCTAAAAAAAAAAATCAAAATTGGATTTTATTCACCCGGCAAAATCCACAGGGAATACATAACTTCAATGTTATAGACAGAAAAATTATCATCAAAATTTATGCTGACTCGCGCGAAGCGGCAATTAATGCTGGTGTTTTAAGACTTTTCACATTTATAACCGAAAATTCTTTACACTGATATGAATAACACAGATAACGTAACGCATGCGATACCGTTATCATCGGTAAACAGACCTCGTCAGCTGCCCGCATCGATTCGCGGCGCATCGACCGCGCGCGCGTCGCGAATCGATGCAAGCCGAATCGATGCGCGAACGTCACTAGTCGTAGGACGTCGCCTCCCGTTTACGACCGGTTTGGTGCAGTGGTAGCGTACCTCTGCAATGGTCGCGGGTTTGATTCCCGCACAGTATCTAGAAATAATTGTGTGCGTGATCATACAGTAATACATACCTATCTACCCGTAACTTTTTCTCAACCATGTTACTACAGAACCATAATTAGAATGTAATTTTTACTGTTATCTTTTTACCAAAGCTACCGTCCGTTGTTTTTGTTATTAATACCTACTTTGTTGTTTATTATTTTTTGTTAACTGGCTCCGCAGAATACCAGTGGTCGTGGTGTATATCACGGCCTTATGCTGAGCGGGGACCATTTTGGTGCCTACTTTAGATTTATAAGCTGCTAAATGATGTATACTTACACATTTCATATTTTGTGAGTACCAAATAAATTCATTCTATTCTATTCTATTCTATTCTATCTGTTTGTCTCGATCTGAATATGTGATATGTTTTATAAATAGATATGTAGATATTATTTATTGCACACCAAACAGTTGACTTAATTAGTTACAATGATTAATCGAGGTACAAATAAGGCGGCCTTGTCGCTTTCAGCGATCTCTTCCACACATTCTTTGGGTAGAGGATAATTAAAAGAAGGGGTAAGGTGTCAATTGACTAATTGAAACTAGTATTATATTTTTTTCACAACAAAAGTATATAAGTAGGTACTTTGCCTGTTGTCTAGTACCCATACTTCAAGCTTTGGCTTAGTTTGGGTGTAGATGGCGCTGTTAATTAAAATACGATAGGGGAGATTCTCCTATGGGATCTTAAGTAGCAAATTATAATGTTTAATCCTTTGATCGCCGAGAAATGAGACACAATAGTCCTAATGTCATTGTCGCATATAAGCGTCGCTGGCGTTCAAAGAGTTAATAGAAGCAACATAAGATACACATGTTAAAGTTGTATATATCTTTGTTATACTTAGCAAGGTATAATAAGGGCTGGCTTAGTGGCTCATTTGGTAGTGACCTCTGCCTTCCGAGCCAAGGGTCGTCGGTGGGTTCGATCCCCGCACAGAACAAACATTTATGTACATCAACATGTCTGTATTGGTCTGGGTGTTTTCTATGTATAATATGTATTTATTTACAAAAAAAAGTGTCTAAGTAAGTTTATCAGTTGTCTAGTACCCATAGTACAGGCTTCGAATTAGTTTAAACGGCGCTGTGTGGCCCAGCGTGGCATGTCATGGGTTATTTATTATTTATTTATAATAATATGGGAATTAATCGAAGTGTGTAACCAGGGGTCAGTGTGACGGTGGCAACTGACAGAACAACCTTGGATGTCTGCCAGTTTTCGTAGTGAATTGAGCTGCTTTCTCTCTTCTTCAGCTTCTACGCTGTGCTATAAAAAGGTCAAAAAGGAATTATCTACGCCAGGGGTTCCTAAATTTTATCTTTCTTGTCACACTTAAACGTTTACCATATTTCTGACGGCGCCCTAAACACCTCATATGATAATAACCCAAGAAATGCCAATGAAATCTAGCCCCAAACTAAGCCAACTCTTGTACTATGGGTACTAGACAACTGATAAACTTACTTAGAAACTTTTTTTGTAAATAAATATGTACATTTATACATAGAAAGACCCAGACCGATACAAACAGACATGTTCATGCTCACAAATGTTTGTACTGTGCGCGGATCGAACCCACAACCCTTGGTTCAGATGGTAGCGGTCACTACCAAATGAGCCATCGAGACAGTCAACATCTAGCTACCTATGCCGGGTTTTGTTAGTTAAAGTTCCTTTTTTATGTCCACTAGTATCGCAAGATGGCTGCCGACCCGTTACCGCAGCTCATGAACGCCTGCAACTTCGGGGGCATCGTTCCTTATATTTTAATGCACGCCCCTATCCTATATAAAAATATATAACAGACAGGATTAGAGTCAGAACTCAGAACAATTAAGTTATTGAAAATATGGATATTAAATACGCTTGCATGCACAAATTAAATAAAATAGATAGGGGTTCGAAACCGCTGACCAAGAAGACAAAAATAGTTTAAACAGCAAAACATTTTTTTTATGACAGAGGGGGCAAACGGGCTTAAAGGCCCCCTGATGGTAAGTGATCACTTCAGCCCTTTCAAAAAAATTGCAGCTCGAAGCTGATTAAATAAAGTTATGTAATCATCATCATCATCATTGTATATTTTTGAAAAAAGCCAAAATTGATGAATTTCTTGCGACACTTCTTCTCATCACGCCTCATCCTTATCACGACGAAGCGCTAGTAGGGAAAAAAAGTTTGACGTGCAAAAGAATTTACTTGTAAATCTATTTGCAGAAACAAGTTATTTTATTTTTTATTTTATTTTATTAAGCAGTAGTAAGTTCACTACAGGATATAGGCCTCCTCAAACACTTTTATAATGGCCGGCTGCAAGCTGTCCGTATCAAGAAGTCTGAAGAATATCGCTTGTAGCGATAAGATCGCCTAAATTGTAGAACAATTGTCTAATGAAACTAGTTTTAAGTCAATTGTATGGTGTGTCAATAAAGAATCACTCATAATCTTAACTAATATTATAAAGCTGAAAAGTTTGGTTGTTTGTTTGAACGCGCTAATCTCGGGAACTACTGGTCCGAATTAAAAAAATATTTTTGTGTTGAATAGACCATTTATCGAGGAAGGCTTTAGGCTATACTCGTATAACATCACGTTGCAACTATTAGGAGCGAAGAAATAATGGAAAATGTAAAAAAAAAAGGAGAAAAAATAACTATTCCACGCGGACGAAGTCGCAAGCACAGCTAGTCCGTAATATAAGGGAAAACCTTGTTTCTGGAGTGAATTCGATTAGCAACATAAAAAATTCTAGTCTTCTTTCGACAGTCAAGTAAATGTGTACAGCATGAGGTTCTTTGTCGACATACTTTCCTATCATTCTGAGTAAAGCGATAATTCATATTAATGCATTCCGAGAAATAAAGAACCAGGCTCGACTAATAAAGTGGGTATACTATATGCAGATAGCTGCAATTGACAATATAAAGGAGACTTTTAATTTCTTACTCATTGTAATAAGGTCTATTTTTCTATATGATTTACCATTTTAGTTGGTATTTTTAGAATGGAATATCTTAGTTATTCTGTTTTACGTAATTAGTTCATTGCGTATTATAATAGGCAGAAATATACATTTCATCAAATAGGTTTCAAGGAAAATAACATCATGATCTTTATACAAAAGTTTTCGTTATGGTTTTCATGTGACAAAAGGTTGCAAAGCGGTTATAATTTTCAATTTCACTACAGTTCTAGGAACCAGCTTTATTGAACACAAAATCTACATAATCATCACTTTCCAACAGGTGAAATGAGGTCAGACGGTAGGCTGTTAAAGGGAATTGCCTTCTACCTGTAGATTCTTGCATAATTTTATTATACGATTGTATTTCAACGTTAAGAATGTAACACATGGTGATTTTAGTTATACCATAGCCGTTTCCTCTATTGGGAAGTGTGGAATACTCGTACGAATTATAAAAAGGCACGCGGTGGCGGCACATGGCTCCCCCCCGTGACGTCACTCCCCACCCCGCAGTATCGATCGACCCTCTCCTCTCGCTGCGACCTGCAAGCGGTTATAGCTACTATTATGTCGTCGATTTTGGTTTCCTTCGGCTTAAAATGTATTTTGTCTTGTTAGTTTTGGTTTTATTTTCAAGGAACTTGAAATACGTGCGTTTTATTCGAATTGAAATTTGGTTTTGATTTTTAGAAATATCTGCACTTATTTTTAATCTGAATTTATCTAATAAGCCTAATTTTTTAATTCTTCATCTTTGTTTTAATTATTTAATGAACAAATTTGTCGAAATGTCTATTATTTTCGTTTAGTTATTAATGGTTTTGATAGAATAGAGTTTTCAGTTTTGAATTTGAATAAAACTTCATAATTGCACAATAACTTTTTTAGTAATCTGTAGAACTTGAAAGCTATTTATATCTTATAATAAAAACCAAAAACCATATAAATTATTCTGCGGACTTTGAAATACAATGTGGCTTCACAGAACATTTTATCATTATTACGAGTAACGTCTTTATTGTCTTCCAAAAATATGAAAATTCTTAAAGCTTTTTATTTTCAAAGCTACTCCATGTTTTATGAAAAAAAAGCAGCTTTATAACAAGCATTTCCTATGTTAAAATTTAATTTGAACACAGAAATGGTAGCGAAACTCATCGAAATCTAATTTCCAGATACGCCAAACCAGCAAACGTTAAAAGGCGACAATGTAAACAACACGGCACAACCGGCTTACTGCCCGCCTCGGGACTACCAGGCAGGGGCCCAAGGGCCCCCTATGTACCCGGGGCCCACCCATTGGGACCCACATGCGTATGAGCCAGCCGGAGATGTTTCTTGCTTGTGAGTCCTGCCCACATGTTGACTTTGATCCTGGATACACCCAAATACCACTTTCCCAAAAAATCCATTCCATTGGTCATGGTTTATTTTCCATTTAGTTTATTACGTTTTTTAATATTTAAAATGGATTTAAAAATACTATGTTAGTATTGTTTTAATTTTTTGTTTCTATTAATAGAAAATCGGCAGTTTTGTTTTTATACATATTTTCATCGATGATTATTACTTCTCACAAGAGTTCTCTGTGAAAATAAGTTTGTTTTAAATTGTATCCGAAATAATAACCATCCTATCCCTCCTTATCCTGTGGCTGCGTAGCAGTGGACTTGGTTTCTTATAGGTATTTAACATATACATAGCTTGTCGCAAAGGTAAAATTAATATACCTATGTAACTTATTTATACATTATAATTATAATATGTTTATAGCATAATATATGATTGTTTTAATTTATACAGGTCGCTTTGTGACAAGCCTGATATTAGACAGTCAAAGGAGAATGTCTGGATGGATTTACTTTATAATATTTTTATTTATTTATTTATTTACTCGTCAATCTGATGAAAGTAAATGTGTAAAATGTATAGAAATTTGCTCTAATAGATGTTCGTTTATTTTGTTTGGATAGGCAGTATCATTCCTGAGCTTTAGTGGTAAATTCTTGCTTTTTGATACTCACAGTGAATTGGCAACGGTACTGCCTATACAAAAGGAATAATTGTTAATGTCCTAGAAAACGTTTTTGTAACATTATTTTTATAGAAGTAGGTATGTGTATTTTGTTAGCTTCAAGAAGCCAAGATGAATGTTAGACTGCTACCGCTGCCCCTACCATCCCTTTTTGTTTTACCCTGCGCCCGGGCTGCTATAGTTTTGTTTGAAATATGATTTTATAGGTGCCTGCGTGATTTCAGATCCCTTTGTTAATGTTGTTTACATTGTCGCCAGGTATGCATTTTTATAAATAATACGTTTGATGTTTAGATTTAAATCCGGACTTTTTGGAATGAATTTAATATGATAATCATCGGGAGAACTTTTCTAATTAAAAAGTTTGCTAATCAGTTTTACATCTCCCATCGTAATTGTTATTCAATAAAGTTCCAAGAAGTTAGGTGAGCCTAGAATAGTGATTAGATGACACAAAATTGAAACGTTTTTGTGTTCTAGTCAACCAAACTACTTACAAATTATTCTGCGCTGGTGTATTAGGAAATAATTTAGACGATCCTTCAACTGTTATGTTTACAAGTGTACCTACAAGTTTAGTAATTTATAGTAATTAGTAATCAACTTGTGGGTTATGCTTAATATTTTTAGATGTTTAAGTCTACTTGATGTTTACATGTTAATTTTTTAAGCTCTTATAACAATTTCTTCATATGGACTGTCTGATTCAACTGTTGAAACTATTTCCTTGACGATTGATATCTAATTAACTTGCATTTGTTTATTGGCTATCAAAATCAGTGCATATGAAGACAATGATATATGTTTAGGAGCATGTTTGTTGTCTTTAGATGTAAATATTATATTCATTTTAGATGTTTTTTTTACTTTCATTATTCTTGTACATACAGACACCACTTTTATTAGAGAAACATGAGAATTCTTGTTAACTATACAATTGTTGCTATAGTTTTATGTAATTTGATTAATTGAGTCTGTGAAACGAATGTCATAAATGGCTAATAATCCAGTCCACTGATTATTATTAGTGAATAATGCCTATAAAAGCTTAAAACTGTCTCCCAAAATGTTAAGTGTAATTGTTTTATATATGATATCTAAACCTTTTTTCGTTTTTGTTTCAGCGGCCCAGATTCCACAGAGAGGCAGTAAGTATTAATTCCTTAATACAAATTATAACTTTTTTGTAATTTCATTGAAACGAATTGAATATACGCTTTAATGTATGAAGCACTGCATTGCAATTATGTCATCAGTGGCAGGATTATTGTCAGCGTTGCAGTGCGGTGCTGCAAAGTACTAGTGTATTTTCATGTACTAGATCGATGTTAGTATAGGAGAAAATCGATTCAGTTTGGTACCAATGAACATTAAAATTGCATATAAATATGTAAATTTGGCGACAGGTCGACATGGCAATTTTATAGTGATGTGGTTTCTTGTAGCATTTGGATACAGACTCATGCATCACTAATGGTGCGGGCTAAGTGTGCGAGTGTCCTCTTCCGTACCTCAGCTTGTACTCCGATTGCCATCTCAACCTGTCGCGTACTGCAAATACTTAATACGTGTTTTTTTCTGTCAATTAAATAGGTTCGTCTGTGTTTCCAGGCTGCAAACGCAAGGAGGACATGGGTTCGGATACTCTTCCTTCCCCGAAGAAACCTCGTTTGGTTTTCACAGACCTCCAGCGGCGTACTCTACAGGCTATTTTTAAGGTAGTTAATCATGTTGTGTACGGTTTCTGATAAGTTCATCATCATCATCACCATCATCTTGCAAACTGCTGCTATCCACTGTCCAAAAACGTTTGCATTCACTGCCAAATACAAGCCTTCTCCAATGAGATAGTCACAACGCTTCTCAGGTGGGTTGTTGACCGCAGTAGGTTTTATCAAACCCTTTTCTTACAAAGCAAATGTATTTTCATGTATTATATAATTTATATTCAAATTTTACCGAACCTGAACCAGTCCCTTCTCCCTCCTCCTACCCCGAGGTTGTCTTTAAGAGCTCGCTTACACCGATAAATTGTTACATCTGAATTGTACAACAAATGTTTATTATAGGTACCTAGTTTTAAGTCAATTGTATGATGTGCAATAAATAATATTTATAGATCTAGCTCTAACGTATCCCTTTACAATTTTTCAGGAAACAAAAAGGCCATCAAAAGAAATGCAAGTGACAATAGCGAGACAGTTAGGCTTAGAGCCGACTACGGTGGGCAACTTCTTCATGAACGCGCGGCGGAGGTCGATGGACAAGTGGAAGGACGACGACGCGCCCTCCACGGAGCTGGACCAGCTCGGGGACGGGACAGACCTCGATCACGTCCCGAGTCTGGACTCGGCGGAGTCCGAGGAGGATCACGACGACCCTGACGACCACCTGTTGTGACGCCGTGTGCCACAGCATCACCTCATAGTGCTTTGAATGGGGCTTGGAGTTGTCTAAGCTGGTTGTCGGTGCTTGTCGCCTGTTGGTGTTGGTGAGAGATTCCATTTGCACTAATCAGATCAAAAATATCTTCATTCACGTAAACTTGAAACATTTATACAAAGCAAAGTGCTTATAGCGATAGGGCCATATAGGCTATTGTACAACAAAACGTCTACTGTACCTAGTTCTATGTAAATTGTTTGGTGTGCAATAAAGAATATAATCAATCAATCAATCAAAGTGTTCACTTGGAAGCGGCCATCCATGTGATGTCGTTCAGGAAATCCTCAACTTTTACGCAGTCTACTGCACCAAAAAACAAAACTATTTCTCACAAACTTAAGAAATCAACAAATGAATAATTTATAATCGAAAAATTTTCATTGAGACCCTAGCTGGACTGGGAAATTTTTTGTTTTTTTTTTTAATGGCACAGTCGCAGAATAGTTGCCTTCCGTTTAGTTAGATTATGTGTTGCAATATAAATAATAATTAATGTGACTAATAGAGCTTTGATTATCCATATGATGCGGATATGGGTGGCTGATATCCTCATGTTTCTTTTATTACTATTTGTTACACAGATAGGTTATTAGCAGACAAATTCCAACCATAGTCTTGAACATAGTAAAAATTTCAACCTAAACAACATTGGTTTTTGCAACTGGAATCTCAAAGTAACTTAAAACATATAAATTGAGCATTTGTGATCGACACTCGACAATCTTCATGACAACTTCAAGATACATAATGTACATACAGTAACATAATATCGTTTAAGTGCATAGCAAGGGTAAGACAGCTGGTAGCTAAGCCACGTTTGAAGTTGACACAGGAATGCCTGAAAGGATTCACAAGTATGGCATTAATATTGAAGGATTACAACAATTATAATGATTAACATTCATAGGATGAACACACTGCACTACAGATTGTCTTATAAGGAACATAGCACACATGTTATTTTTAAGATCCACTATTTTATCTGTATCGCTTCTACGACGCATTTTGGTGAATCAGTATTCGCATTATCATCATCATCATCATCGGCCTCTCACAGTTCACTGTTGGACATATTCCTCTCCAACTGCTCGCCACTTTGCGCGACGGTATTTGGAATTCCGGCTATATTCAAATTAGTGTTAGCGATTGCTCTTATGTCCATATTGAATTGTTTGTCCTAGCGACTATGATGGCTCTATCTAAATCGCACCTTTTACAGCTGTATTGGAATCACCTATATTAGCAGATGTTGCTTCGATTCCGGTATCGAAATCAGACATTTTACAAAGAACTCCGATACCGACATTGACATCACACTTTTGAGTAAATATTTGAATATACATATTTTATGTAGAATATCAATAGCTGATCTTAAAAGTAGTGTGTTCGTTAAGTTAAAATATATTTTTGCACACTACCGTATTTATGAATCAAAGCAATACCAGTGTAGACAATAAAAAGGATCGATTACCTATGAAAAATAGGCAAACAAATCCAAAGGCAAAAACATTTTCACGTGTTATACCTCTCATCATCATCATCAGCTTATAGCTGCTTTGATGCTTATACTGCTGGACATACCTCTCAATATTTATAATTGTGCAATACAGGATGTATTAGTATTAATGATATCTAGTCATAAACGTTAAGTTGTGAGGATGCGTGGATGTCCTTTTATAAAAAAATAAGTTTGTCAGCACAATGTTTCCTTAAAGACTAGCCTGGTGACTACATCGAACATTATGCTGACAAACGTAATGAGGGTAAGCCGATGGCGAGGGATTGATTCTTAATTTGGTAGAAAATAGTAAGTACAAGAGATTTTTGGTGTTTTTCTCAAGAAATTAGGTACTCAGGAAGTTGGCTATTGGAAAGAACATAAGAATCATTTGCTTGATTGAGAAATAGTAACAGAGAGTGCATCTATATTTGCGCAAACATTTGAGCATTTTTATATCTCCTGCCTACTTTTGCTAGTCATCTTAGAGATTCGCCAATATTGTTCTAATCAGAATAGCATTAGCTATTATTACATCCAGCTACGTATATGATATGATGTATGATAGGCTCAAATAACGATTGACATTCATGGCAACCTGTGGCAACTTCATACGAAGCTTAAGGCTTAGGTCACAAGACGTTGATCTCTCATTAAGAACGTTTCTAGTCAGACGTTAACAAATAGCTAATGATAATTTAATTGTAATGTTCTTCTGTCGTTTTAGAAGAATTTATGTGTTTTATTTTATGTATAATTTAGAATAGTGCTAACTTGGGAATGTTTTAGTTCAACTAATAATGTAATTAATGAGTTAATAACTATGTCTTATGACATAAACATACCTGCGAAGTATTTTGGTTATATTAGTTGTTTTTCAATGAATGCACATTTTCGGAGATATTTAATTCTTTAAAAATTTTTGTTCATACCTGTACCAATTACATTAGTCTATATACAATGTTAATTAATTAAAAAAATGCATGTCAAATACGTTAAATTAATATATTCCCAAGCCAGTACAAAGCTTCAATAGGAATAGCGAATAACAAAAACAGTTTTTCGAAAAAAAGAAATGTTTTTGTAGATGACTGACGTGACTTTTTACATAATATAGATATTTTGCTGTTATTGCAAAAACTTAAGTGTTGTCGAAAACTGTATGATAAATAAAATAGAATAAAATAAACAGAAAATCACAGTTGATACTAAATATAAACGATTTTTAGTCAAAAATGTCCGATGAAATCGGATTTTGTTGTATTAGTACAATCAGAGACAAAAGTAGTTTTTTTTAGTAAGGTGTGAGACTGTTTGAAGTCTCAGCGATTAAGAAAAAAATTATAAAAAGGCTATTTTTGTTTTTAACTGTACAACACCTACCTTATGAAAAAGTAGCAGTAATGCAATTTGAACATTCCCTATTGATATTCAATTGATGTTTTTTCATTTGTTGTAGAGAATAATTAATGTGATATTTCAAAAGGCAATATTTGAACGAAAAATATCACTTTGTTAAAGTCACTTATGAGTACTTAAAAGAATTTGCTGGGAGACATGTACTTACATATTTTACGTGTAATATTATTATTTACATTTTTTCGATGGCATTGTCATCGAGGATTTAATTTTTTTACTGGTAAAACGTACAGAAAAATTACTTAATTTTACATATGAAATAATATTGTTTATTTTAAAACCAAGAAATTTGCTTTGTTTTAAGTTTTTAACCCAAAATACCAGTAAAAAATTGTAAGTCATAAAAAAGTATTTTTTCTAGTCTGCAGAAAAAATCTCACATTTTGCAAGAACGTTAATAAACAGCAAGTTTGAGCGTGATATTACTTAAAATCGTAATAACTAGATGTAAAACCTATTTCTTTAAGTGCTTCTGTTAATTTAAGAGAAATTGATATCTAGTCCAACGTGGGGAGTGTTAGTTAATTTATTTTACGATAAACACTTGAGAAAATATGTTTAATTTAATAAATATAGTCAATAAGTTTTGTTGCTACTACAGCGGTTTAGGAAAATATCGACAATTACATGAAAAGAGTACTACTTTGTATTTTTTGCATGCGTTTACTGCTGATAGCCTACCTACCTATTAGAACAATTGAATTTATAAGCGTGGCTTCTCACGAATTTTATTAATTCCAATACTTGATCTCTTATTGTTTAATTGAGTACGTTATTGTTAGCTGCCAGTTTATTTATCTGTCAGCAAGTAGCTAGTCATTTATATTCAACTAAACTTTAAGGTATGTGGTATCCTTTTGTGACCGTCGTTTCAAGGCGTTTTGATGTATGTAAACTGGAATAATCTTCATTCCAAAACACGACTGAATTTATTGATTTAACATTAAAATAAAATTTAAACACCTTGCTTAACCAATTAGCTAGCATAAAATTATGATTTCTCTAAATACATACCTAATTGATTTTTCATAAAGAACTAAAATACTTACATTTATTTTCGAACACCCTGTAGCAAAATATTCACTCAAGTAGTGTGAATTAATGAGAACTCAGCTTTACATGGAATCGAATGGAAATAAAATAATAGCTTCTTTTTAAATTACCTACTTTCTAATTATTGTCTCAAATAAATACCTAACTGTTTATTTTTTGTTAAGTAACTTCTGAAACAGCAGAATGTAAAAAAAAATTATAAACAATATTCTTTTGCAATGACGGTTAGAACCAAAAATAATGTTAATTAATTAATACTATGTTAGTTTTTGTAAGCAAGAGTCATTACATTAAGGTTAACTTGTATTTCATGTTCGCTTTAGTTAATTTAAGTAATCGAGTATAATTATTTATTTATTTTTGTGACAATATTTATTATGCTAGTCTTCAATATTTTAAACCACCAAAGAATATGGAAATGTGCAATTTTCAATGTTATAGTAATATAAATGAATACGAGTCAATTTACTAATACGAATGATTACATATTTGTTGAAATTTCTTATTTAATATCTATATGAATGAAATAGATACCTGCATATTCAGTTTAAGATAACAGAATGTACTTTTGTAATTTGTTAATTCATTTAAAAATAGGATTCTACACCTATTTTCCTATTAGCTGAGAAATACGTAGTTGAATATACGTAACATTCCAATAATGCATTCCAATTGTTTATGTAACACTTTGAAACAATATTTTGAGACTTTGCTTTTGATAAAATACACGCTCAGTTATTCAAATTTTTAAGCTAAGTATAATCTGTTGTTTGATAAGGGCGTTAAAATAATACATCTACTTTTTTTCTTCTATCATTTTAGTATCAACATTTTCATTTATATCAACCAGGGCCCATTCATTTTTGTGATTCTGTAATAAAAAATGTTTCCAGAACAACTTTGATACTACTAAATGATTCAAATACTAAGATTTTTTTCTTAGGTATATTAGGTACTTATATGTCCATATCAAACAGCAAACTAAAATCACTTTCATATAAAGCTATCCAAAAGAGAAAATAAACTAAATTGCGCACAATAATGTGAAAATGAATAGAATATAAAATTCTGCGTCACTTTTGTTTCCGACTGTACTCCGCATGTGACTTGATCGTAGCCGTGAAATACATTATTTTTGTGTATGTATAGTGCGCTTTCGGATGTACATAGTACGTGAATATGTAATGTAAGATTAAATGTACATTTTACAAAGAGTTTCATGGTGTTTTTATTGTACAATGATACTCGTAACTCTCCTGCAGGGCCTTTCAAAAATGTGCTCGCAAAGTTCTCTCGGAAAAAAATTACTCAGTACCTGGGTGCTGATAGACTTAATTAGATCCTTTTTTTTAAATAAATACATATTATACCTAATAAATAGTCAGACCAATTACAAACAGACAATGTTTATGCACACAAATGTTTATACTGTGCGGGGATCGAACCCACGTCCCTTCGCTCAGAAGGCAGACGTTCCTACCAAATAAGCCATCGGGCCTGCCTAATTTACATGAGAACCTTTTGAGCTTTATACCCGCTCACCCTGTACTTTGGGTATCGATACGCCATCTAACGGTAGCAATTGGGATTAAAACGTCGTTTTCTTTCGGCCTTAATTCACTTCAAGCTTCTTTACTAGATGGCGCTGTTCACAATAAGTGGAGTAGGGCTCGAAGGACCAAACATCTTATGTCTGATTGTTTGTTTATATATCATTGTTTGTTTTTTGTTAATACGCTATCGAGACATAAATTAATGGGCAATAATCTAGCGTTTCGTTCGCATTCATGTCTCGACAAATGTAGTGTAGGGACCGCCCTCAGGCCAGGTGGAGTGACGATTTGCGCAGGGCGGCTGGCAAGGTGCTGGATACGAGAGCCCAGGATCGATCAAGGTGGTGAACATTGAGAGGGGCCTATGTCCAGCAGTGGACTGATATAGGCAGAAGATTAATCTAGCATTCCAGATGAAAGAAGGTTTAAAATTATTTTTACGTTGAAACAGCTTTCAAAACTACATTAGGGACTTTTTATGTGCTCTTATAAGTCTTTATCTTCCTTGTACCAGTAGTTGGACGCATTCCTCTCGTCGTTTATCATACATCCCGTATAAATCCCTCGCGGCCGGGATAATGGCTCCACAGCGATCTTGGACACATCAATCCTGCGGGATAGCTCGCGTCGATGGGTTTATTGGCCATTGATAGCTTTGTATCACCGCAATCGGGAGTTATAATCGAGATTATCTCAAACACACCAAAGTGTAACAGTCATTCATAGTATATGACACAAGCATGTTATCAAATCTTGTAATTTAGCAACATTTGAAACATGCTTCTATTGCTACTTGACTGGCTCGATGGCTCATTTGGTAGTAACCCTGCCTTTTGAGCCAATGGTCGTGGGATCGATTCCCACCCGGGACAAACATTCGTGTGATGAACATTTGTGTTTGATCCATGTCTGGGTTACTTATTATATTTGTATTTAATTATATATTTCTGGCTTGTAGCTTAAGCACTTTTTTTTTTAAAAGAGCATTCAGGATGACCTCACTCCACCTGATGGTAAGCGGTCGTGAGGGTATCCACTTGTCATTATTTATTTTTATTTATTTATTTATTTAGAACAAACCAACAAGTTTACACTGAAACATGACATTTTTTGCTTAAATTAAATTCTAACTAAGTGTCAACTTAATTACAGGCTGTTACGGCATTCATGTGAAGCTTTTATACTAAAAAATATATTTATTTTTATATTAGTAGAAAATTATTTTAATATGTGCGCTTAGAAACTTCAGAGCAGAAAATCTAAATTTACCAATACTGTCCGAAAATATATCAATTTCAGTGGATTTGGAAATCACATTGTAATTGTCGCTGCAACCTATTAGAATTGAGTGGTGACCTAGATTACTTTTTGAACACTTATAGGTATCAGAACAACGAAGGTATGGTACCTATAGCACAAGTGCTTAGGCTAATTACTTTGGGATCGGGACAATATTATGTGATGTTGTCTGATAAAAAGAAATCCTAGTAATATTATAAACGCGAATTTTGTTTGGATAGATGTTTGTATCCACATTCACGCAAAAACTACTAAACGGATTTTAATGAAACTTTACAGGAATATAGTTTGTACATTAGATTAACACATAGGCTATGTTTTATACGAATATTCACGCGGGCACAGCCGCGAGCAGCAGCTAGTGTATCAATATATTACAAATAAAAACTACTCTCGAACCTCATCGCTGCGTTTAAAAAACACCAAGTTCACTACCAATCTAACTAATTAATCTCCAAGGGATTTACGTGAGCGTTGTGACTTTATCCGAGTTGAGAAAGGTTCCGAGATCTTGAAGCTTATCGGGCTTAACGGTGGTTAGTTCGACTTGCGGACATGGGATAAGCTTATTATATCCATTTTGAATACCCGTCATTGTTATAGAACGGCGAAACTTCCATTTCACCTAAAGACTTTCATTTATAGATTTCTCAAGGGCCGGCAACGCACCAGTGACTCCCCTGGTGTTGCGGTTCAATGGGCTTGAAGTGATCACTTACCCATCAGGTGACTTTCAGGCCCGTTTGCCCCCCTCTATCATAAAAAAGACTAAATGCCCAAAAACTTCTATTCTACTTATGTTTAATTTTAGTTGTTATTAATAATGTTTGTATGTTGTACGTAATGTCAATAATGTTGTTAGAGCGCGACCCATCATCTTTTCGCTCCAAGCCAACCCCACCTGCCCGTGGTGCATCCTGTCGAACAACAAACGAGGCGCTGGCAACCGAATGGTGGCGGTATAACCATCACAATTGAAGGCGTAGCAAAAATACCACAGACTGATGACGGGCAGCAGCGTCACCGGAGCGACAAGCTGCTTCCTGCGATCGCCATCCCGTCTGCCCAGCGGGGCGATTATAGGTATATCCTCCAGATGTTTGCCCTAAGTGGCGAACAGCTGGAGAGCCTATGTCCAGCAGTGGGCGACTGCAGGCGGATGATGTATGTGTTTGGTGGTGTGTGGCCCCAGTGGTGGGTATGTCTTGGGCTATTAATTATGAAGTTCTATGTAGGTATTAATTAATAAATGCAATGAAAATGCGCAAGCTTAATCAAATTGAATCTCTCCAAGGAATTTTGCCGGTAGCAATCAATCTGATGAATTAATAATTAAAATTCGAATGACATTATGTAGTAGCTTAATTTAACATATTTGATGAAAGGTTCAATTGAATAAAATTGTATTAATGATGATTGAACAGACTGTCATCTTTCTGTAGATACGATAAATGAATTCGTCTGAATTGTTGGTAATCGTATGAAATAATAATAGGACCTTCGATATGTGTGTACGTCCATAACTTTTTACTGGCATCACATTTAATGATTTCTTCTTTTATATTTTTGTTACCTATTTTTAGGACAAGGTTTGTGTAATATAAAAATTACAAAAAAGGAATAAGTTAGTACCACGGGTCAGCTAGTATCTATTTATAATTTTGTCTCAACTAAAGTTTTAGCCTGCAAAATTTATTTATTTTAACTTAGTACGATTAACCACTTCAAAGGTCTTTAATATCCATTAGTCAGTTTAAAAGTCTATATATAAATATATAAATATATATATTTATTCCATTTATAAATAATACAATGTTAAAAATATTCAACTTTATATGTACAGCTCGCTAGCTGTACATAATAAAGTTGAATATTTTCCCGACCCGCCCCGGCTTCGCACGGGTTCAATAGGTACTATTTTTCCCGCAAACTCCCGTTCCCGTGGAATTTCGGAATTCCTTTCTTAGTGCACCTCTACGGTACCTAAACTACGTCACTTCCAAATTTCAAGTACCTACGTTTAGCGGTTTAGGCTGTGCGTTAATATGTTAGTCAGTCAGTTTCTCCTCCTTTATATGTACGAATTACTAGTCATCTAAGAAGCTTTGCAAAGTGCAATGTAACACTGTTCTCAGCGGAAGCCTAAAAAGTTTGTCACCTTTTTTATAGCAGCTCGACATAATGGCTTCCCTACGCCTGATGGAAAGCGAAAGAGAAGCCCAAGTCGCTGTGACAACTGGCAAGTAACTGGTTAGTTACCTGTCAGTTGCCACTGCCATGCCGGCCTAACCCTAACCCCCCACGAGCTCCGGAGACCCTACTCACCAGCAGAAACAACGACCCGGAGGTCATTTGGCTGCGGTATTCTATAGGGTGGAGGTCCTTCCCCGGACGGGCAGCTCAATTCGAGCGATGATTCGCTATGCCCTACCTCTCTTACTTCTCCTCCTCAAAGTTTCAGAATTTACTACACCCAGGTGAAACTAAGTATATAAAATATTGTAAAGATTATGTAAACATACAACTTTTGATGTATAACGAAAGAGTTATAAGCACACATAAAAATTACCCATCGTCGTTTTTAAAAACGCCATAACTTCAGTGTGCTATCGTTTTTTCAACATAAAAAATAATTTTACTATCAATAAAGCAACATTCATCTTTAAGGCTACAAGTTTATTGGCCATTAATATATATCTTCTTGATGGCGTATTAATTACAAAAACCCGCCAAGTGCGAGTCGGACTCGCGCACGTAGGGTACCGTACCACTGATTGAATGAAAAAATTAGGTAATTTGATTTATGACGTTTAAAAAAAAAAACTACTGTCTAGATTTCATTAAAACATATTTCGTTAGTAGTTTACATAGTAATACACATCATATATTTTTATTTCAGTTTTATCATGTCCATATTTTAGAAGTTACGGGGGGGGGGGGTGGGGGGGGGGGGGGGGGGGGGTGAACTTGGATGAGTACTTTCGCGCTAACTATTCAGTTTAGAAAAAAATGGAGTTAGTATCTTCAACAATCATTTTCATACCTATTCCGATCTAGATACCCCTCACGTAAGGATTATGATGAAATAAAATTTTTGAGTGTCAGGTCTATAAATGGGGAACCCCAAAAATTTTGGATTTTTTTCTGAATGTACTTAAAATCTTAATGCGGTTAACAGGAATACATCTACGTTTACCAGAATACAGACAGACAGACATGACGGAATCATATAAGGGTCCCGTTTTTGCCATTTTGGCTACGGAACCCTAAAAACTAGCTAGGAGGTACTATTTCAGTGCGGTGAACGGATAACAATCCAAATAACCGTCTATGTCTGCCCGGGGGCGGTAGTAAGAGTCGGGCTTCATTTAGAATTCCCAATCTAGCTGGTGGTATGTAGGTACATTCAGCGAAAGGACCCGTGAAGCCAACAACGTCCCACTGCTGGACATAGTACAACCTCTCCAATTGACTATTTTCCATGAGGAGGGATGTAAGGGAGCGGCCTATCATCTTTTCGCTCCATAGCCACCTCACTTGCCCGTGGTGCATCCGGCCGACCAACTATCGAGGCGCTTGGCAAACCGACTGGTGGCGGTATACCCTTCACTATTGAAGGCGTAGCTAAATACCAAAGGCTGATGTCGGGCAGCAGCGTCACCGGAGCGAGAAGCTACGCCCTTGCGATCGCCAACCCGCCTGCCCAGCGTGGGCATATGGATAATCCTCCAGATGCAATTTTTTTGCCCTAAGTGGCGAAGAAACTGGAGAGGCCTATTGTCCAGCCTCGTTTGGACTGCAATGGGCTGATGAGTTTGGTTGGTTACTTATACCTTGACAACAGCGACATGGGCCTCCCATTTTCGGGCTTCCCAACAGGCAACGGGAGTCCATAGTGTGTGTGCTACAAATAAAAAATATCTACTAATATTCGCGGATATAAAAATCTACGTCTCCTTACTTATTCCAGCATGTAACTTATATAGTCAGACAATAAGTGTATAATATCTCTTCTCTTTTCATCCCTCCTCCTCTCCCTTTCCTCTCCTCTCCTCTCTTTAGCCTCCCCTCCCCTTCTCCCCCCTCCCTCCTCTCCTCCCTCCTTTTCCTCTCCCCTCCTCTT